>CAKNYM010051990.1:136862-147095 GCA_932195095.1 Andricus curvator
AGCCTGAGAAGCATCCCTGCCTGTCAACAAAATGCTAAGAAGCTTGCGAGTGAAATGCAGAAAGCAGTCTTCCTCATGGGCATGATGCGTGATTACAACAATATTTCAACTATGAATTTGTTCTAAACTAGTAGGAAATTGTTGGGTTGTAATAACAACATTCAAAATTGAATTTCTTGGATAATTATTAGTAGACTCACAATGAAATACAACTTAGTAGTTCTAAGTCCATGAATTATGTAAGCTTCAAAATAATCAGCTACTTTATTTATCTTGCAGTGCCTGTATATGCGGGTTGCGGATTGTACAACGCGGCCGGTCAATTAGTTGGAGTATTCAACGGAAGAGAATTTTATGACAGGGCAAAAGGATTACCCGGTAATTTAAATACTATAATACAATCTATAACAAATATTAGGGAATTCATCATAAAAAGTCACTAGGGTGGTTCAAAGACGCATTGGAAACGATCTTTTTGTCTTAAAATTTTATAATCTCACCCCCTGCCTCTAAAGTTGCCTAAATAGAAAGAATAAACTTGTATTCTTTTTTTAAATGGTATTTAGGGGGTTGACCAATCCCATAGTGTTTAACACGGATTTCCTATCAGATAAAATATGTTTTCACATTTATAACACCACAAATACAAAAATACAAAATATGAACAAGTGCGGAAAACTCGCAAAATCCAATTTTTCAAATATGGGATTTTTTTGCAGCCCTATGAAATATGCTTATGGGGGTGAAATTTGAAAAGTAATTTCTTATTCGTATTCTATGTGTAATTTTGAACACAAATTCTAAGGGTTTCTAAATGCGGCTAATATTGACGTGTCTGCCTAATGTTTGCGAAAACGTCTTTTTTTAATGGCAAATAGGAGTTGAAGTTTATGGAGTTAGCCGAACCCCTAAATATCAATTTTTCAAAAAAAATATACAAATATATTTTTTTGGATCCAAACAAACTTTAGGTTTTGGGGCATAAATATTCTCAAAGACAAATTTTGGACCACCCTAGCATGCCCTTGTAAGAAATAAGGAGAATATAAGTTTCTCATAATCGAATCAATTTTATTTGTTATTTCTCAGTAATTAAATATGTTATTTTTGAGAGGAAATTAAGCCACTCATATTTTTCCAATTTGAGAAAAAAATTCTTCTATGAAGTTATGAATATTTACATTTTGACGCTAATTTGAAAAAAACACTTTTTTCTTTAAAATTCGATAATTTGGATTCAATTTAGATACTGTGTTTTTCTTTTCTGATTGTTAAATGAACATAAAATTTAAACATCTAGAAAATTTCTCAAAGATCTTTCTTTTACGCTTTTTTTATATCTTGCATCTTTTTCAAGCAAAATTTGGAAATTATATTTCTGGGAGAAAATTTCTCCAGGTGTAAGACATGGTTTAGCCCGCGGAAATACCTTTCTCATATAAGCCGAAAATCTTTATAATTTTGTAAGAAATAAAAAAGTTGTGGTTTTCCGAAATTTGACTTTTTAGAGGCTAATCAGTTTGGATGAAAATTCAAAAAGTTGGAGCATTTTCAAAATTTTTAAAACCATTTTTTTAAGATTTGAAAATTCTATGTACGGCCATTCGTAGTAGTCTTTCAAACTATGCAAGATATTACTTTTTGATTTGACGCGTAATTTTTGTTTTCTTCTTAAAAACCAACACTAAAAATAAAAAATAAAATTTTGGACAAACGACACAAGCTACGGAAAAAATAAGTAGATGAAAGTTGTTCACGAGAAAAATAGCTAAAAATTGTTTTTTTTTTTAATGATTATGTTTTTGATAAGTCGCGTAGTTTCTTTTCAATCGTGAGAAATGACATGACAAATGAACAAATTAAATTTTTGCACAAGAAGACACAAGGTACAATAAAATGTTTAATAACAAAATGTTTTTAAATTAGATTTCAAAATTTGCTCTTAAACTTTTTTTTTCTCACGAGGCACGTGATGAGAATGTGTTCGTTAAAGCCCAAAGAGCTTTAACAAAAGAGAATTCACAATCCCCAAATTTAAGTGGTCGATGGTTTGACCTTTTATTTTAAAAGTCCTGTGCAAAAATGTGGAAGATGTACAATGAAAGAGCGCGAAGCGCGAGGTACATACATTTCGAGCGCGAAATTTTTTTTATTTTTTTCACATCTCTAAAAATTTAACAAAAAGTTAGTAACACATATAAGTGTAATTTTTTTTTTCAATTAATCTTAAAAAAAAAAAATTGTTGACACATTGCTTATTGTGAATGTTTTTCTCATTTTTCGACGGATTTTGAAACCCGACGGTAAAAGCCACCAGAACTTGAAACGAAAATGAGGATATCTAATCTGGATCCAAAACTATAGAATTTTAAACAAAGACTATCTATTTTTTTAAATATACCTCAAAATTTAAATACTCGTAACTTTGTAAACATTTTTTTCCCTACATTGAGTAGTTACGTGACGCCTGATTTTCTTTGAAAAACAACATATTTCGAAGTCGGTATAAAGACGACCAGTGTTTTATTTGCCATACTTTTTTGAAAATTTAAGAATTTTAAATTAAATGCTCCTACTGTAATTAAAAAAAAAAAATTTCTTAGAAAAAAAGGAAAAATGAGAAGTAAACTAACCAAAGCCCTTTCCTTTCCTTCTCTTTTTTTATTTCTTTTGTCCTTTTTATTTTTATTATTATCAAATCACAATACAAGAACATTCATGTAAATTTTATGAATGTTTTTGTATTGTGATTTGATAATAATAAAAATGAAAAAGACGTAAGAAATAAAAGAAGAGAAGGATGAGGATTTTGTTTGATTATTTCTCATTTTTCTTTTCTCTTTTTTATTTTTGTCCAAAGAAATTTTTTTTTTTTTTTTTTTTTTTTCTTTATCACAGTGGTGGTTGTCCAAATTTGGTCGTTGGATTCTTGTTTTTTTTCAGGAATTCTATACGTTTTTGTTATACTTCAAAAAGTCGAAATTGATTATGATCAAACACATACATATGAGTTTTTACCTGGGGGTTATAAATTAATAGTTTGTTTTATTTATAAATTAATTGATGACTATATTTTTCTCTTTAAATCAGGTCGAAAGATAGTGTACCCAAAGAATGGTTATTATGCGAGTTACGATGAAATAACAAAAATTGCAATATTCGAAAACGTGTGGCGCCCAGCACCAGAAGAAAAAACTCCAGGTACTACACATGACACTCCTCATAATGGTCCTATGACTCTTAGTCGTACTCGTGCAGAGGGTAATTTAAAAACTAAAATACAATCTAATATACAAGTGCAAGTGTATGGAAATTTCCATCAAATTGATGAATTACTAACAATTTTCAGAAATTTAAGGTATCCAAGGGTTTGTTGAAGAAATCCAAAACTTTCCTGAAATTTCTGATAAATTTACAAATTTCCAGAAAATTTCTGATGGGCCTAGCTGGATCAGCATAAAAAATCTGCCTCCGTTTTCGACTGAAACTTCTTTTTTGATTTTCATTTTCTTCTACATAACCTCCACAAAAAATAAGATTGGGGAAATTTGACCTCATATTATAAGGTGGTGTTTCTGTGAGTAAAATTTCCTCAATCGTATTTTGTTTATGAAGGGTGAAAGGAAAATCAAATAATTAGTGTTCTCCAAAACGATTTGAAAGATTTGAACTAAAAAAGATATGTTTCGAAAGCTAGAGAGACAATTTTTGATGGAAATTCAAAAAGCATTATTTAGAAAAAAACAGGTGAAAACATTTTCTTGAAATTTTGAATTTTTTTACCATGCCGCTACACTCCGATTGGTTTGTGAGTAAAATATGTTAAGGTGGACAACATCAAGATATTTATGCAAGAAAATGTATGCGTCACTCAAAAAAAAACATCCGCAAAAAATGTATTTTTTCCAAATTGAAGATTTTTCAGCTGCAGCTTTCGTCAGAATTTTGTTAAAACTCAATACCCGTGGGCGAATATTCAGTATGCTTATCCGGCTTAGCCCTTTAAAAGATCAAAAGAAAATTGTTAAAGCCAATTTTTTATTTCTTCTTTTTCATTAAATAATAAGGTTCACTGTTATAGGTGCGGAGTCTTCCGACCTCGAAATGACTAATAAGATATGCATTTGGCAATAACATTAAAAATAACTTCTTTTTTTTAATGATAAATGAGCATTTTTTCCATGCAAATATCGAACAAATAATATTAAATAATTAAATCTACAAGTATTTTGAGTCTTGAAGTAGCACTTTCAGTCATTAATTTGATAATCAAAAAATTAAGAAATTTTTTACAATGTTCTAAACTACTGGATATTATTTGCAAGGATTGTCTCTACTGATTTCCTGATTTTTTTACACAAATATGAATACTTGCAAAAAAAATTAGATCGTTTCTTTCTTTAAACTTCATTCAATGTCAACTTTGTGTTCGAATAAAAAAAATTATTAAAGAACGGGCTCTCACAAATGTGATTCAAACAATATACGGTAGAACTGGGCTTACAAATAAATGTTTATCTTAATTTGGGGATACGTGTTCATAGTAACTTTTCTTGATTTAAGGTGTAATTGTTTTGGACTAATATACAATTTTTGTGGTAAAATTTTTTTAAATTTTCACCCGGTAAAATAATTATCTTTATATTTTTTCTTACAGCATTAAGTGGAGAAGGACCAAGTAGAGCAGGACCAAGTGGAGAAGGACCAAGTAGAGCAGGACCAAGTGGAGAAGGACCAAGTAGAGTAGGGCCAAGTGGAGAAGGACCAAGTAGAGCAGGACCAAGTAGAGCAGGATAAAGTGAGGCAGGATTAATTAATTTTTTTTGTGCACTTTTATATTCCTTTCGCTGATGAGTTAGAAATCCTTTTTTGCTTATAATTTTTTTATTAAAATCTTTTAAAATAGAACGCCGTAATTAATAATATCACAAAATATTAAACTATTATAAACCAGTAAAAGTGTGTTTTAAAAACAAACGAAGTTCTATGATGAAGTAAAACATATTAAGATATAAATATTGAAGTACACATATTATAGAACATCATAAATTCGATTATCCAGCTCGTTTTCCTTTTTTTGTGATTCCACTTGTACTAATATTGGTTTTTCACCTTCGTAATCTATATAAATATGAAATTATTAATTATTGTGATTGTTCAACCACACATAGGTAGAATACGTTTATAAATTTTTATATTTTTTGAAAATAATGAATTTATAATAATCATAAGAAAATAATTATTACTAGAATAATGCTAAGTAACAAAATTAAGTAGCGTGAAGGCCCCGTCAACTTAAAATGTTACTGTGTTGTATTCTTAATAAAAATTATAGAATAAGTATGAAATCTAGATAACAGAATAGTGCAAGTTGAACGAATTTCAACATCGAAAAATTGGTGCCATTGCCCTAGTTAATTTTTTTGTTTTACTAACGTATAGTAAACTTTTATAGAATCGTAAATTAAAATTATGTTAATTTTTGGTTATGACATATTTTTTAAATCGATATTCATTATGCACGTTCATTTTTCGATGATATACGTGAAAGGAAAATCTTTTTTTTCAGAATCTAAGGTAATTGATTTGGAGTATTTTTTTTTGTGGAACAGAAAAAACTCAATATAAAATATTTTTATCTTTTTTAACTTCTTCTCTTGACGTTTTTTTTTCGTGTTTCTGACACCTTCTTTCAAGGTTTTTACATCTGGGTTCTTCAGAACTATTTTTCAAATCTTTGGGCTGGTTTGCATATTTTCTTTTGTTTGCAATCAAATCCTTCTTGCCAACAGGGGCAAATTTTGTATTCACCTATCCTGTGGAAGAAAAACGCACGTCAATTTACGAATTTTTATATCCAAAAAAATATTGGTGGGTTTTTCAAGAAAATCTTGTTTATTATAATGAATCATCGTGAAAGCATTAAATATTTTTTATTTGTTTCTTCAAATTTTGAAAACATGGAAAAAATACATTTTCTGGAAAATTACACCTTCTTTGTTGCTTCAAAAAATTGTAAAGTTTCTGCTCATAGAAGAAAGGCATCTTATCAGCATCATGCCAGCCAAACCATTTTTGAGGCCGGGAGAATTTTTTTGTTTGAAATGTAATTTTTGAATTTTTCTCCTAAACTGTGGAAGATACCACAAAAAAACAAGAGACATTTTTCATAGAATTTTTCTAGGCGTGCAAACTTTTATCCTAACATTTTTTCGTATCTGTCATTGTTTTCAAGGAAAAGTAGAAAATTCGATTGCAAAAAAAATTCTCCTGGCTACATAACTTATTTAGCAAGCATCAAACTTACAAGATAACTTCATTATCAAAGTGATAGTGAAAGCATCGAATAAGGAAAAATAAATTACATGAAAGTGTACAATTTTGAAAATAAATGCGATCAAAAAAAATTTTAATGATGCTATTGAAATGAAAAGATTATTAATTATTTGTAACAAATTCTGTAAATTTTGTAAATAAGTAATGGAACTTAAACTAATTAACTAGTTAATAAAACTAGTTAATAAAATGTATCAATATTATAGGTCAATCGATTCGCCTCGAACCGAGGAATCTTTTATATTCTTGCATCAACTTTGAATTATGTTGAAGCAAAAACGTTTACATTAAAAAACCGTATTTTCAAATATTATGCATTACCATAGCTTCCTCACTCTTCAATGTATACCATTAAGCCATTTCCCTTTCAGGGTAGGCGTGACACTACCCGATTCGAGTAGTGTTTCTAGGTTAGTTTCTTGTAGTAAATAACTACAAGTGTACAATAAAATGTATTATTATTATGGGTGAATCGATTCGTTTCGAATCAACACATCTTTTTTGTTATTGCATCAACTTTTAATTATATTAATAAAAAAAGTTTTACTATAGAGAACCGATTTTCAAAATATATAAATTACTATATCTTCCCTACTCTTCAATAAAATGTTCTAATATTATAGGCCAGTCGATTCGTCTCAAAGCAAGGAATCTTTCATATTCGTGCATCAACTTTGAATTATGCTAATGATAAAAGTTTTACTATAAAAAAAACGATTTTTAAAATATGAGAAGGGAAGAGGAAAGTTCTGTCGCACCCTATTTCTTTTCCAGCTTTATTAACTCGTACAAAAATTGTCAGAATTATTCTATTTGAAAATTTATGATCAAAAAGTCTTTTCTATTCATGCGTCAACTTTGAATTATGTCGATGAAAAAAGTTTTTCTGTTTGAAACAGATGATTCGAATATTATAAATGAGCATAACTTCCTGAATCTTCAATAAAGTATATTAATTTCGTAGATCAATCGATTTACTTCGAAGCAAGGAATCTTTTCTGTTCTTGCATCAACTTTGAATTATGCTAATGAAAAAAGTTTCACTTTAAAAAACCGTCTTTTCAAATATTATGCATTACCATAGTTTTCTTAATCTTCAATAAAATGTATCAATGTTATAGGTCAATCGATTCTTCTTGTATCAACACAACTTCTCTATTCTCGCATCAACTTTAAATTATGAGAATGCGAAAATTTTTAATATAAAAATCGTTTTTGAAAATATATAAATTATCATAACTTTCCTACTCTTTGATAAAATGTATTAATATTGTAGGTCAACCGATTCGCCTCAAAACAAGAAATCTTCTTCATCCTTGCATCCACTTTGAATTATGTTGAAGTAAAAAGTTTTACTATAAAAAACCGTATTCTCAAATATTATTCAATAAAATGTATCAATTTTTGGGGTCAATCGATTCGTCTTGAATCGACACAACTTTTTTACCCTCGCATCAACTTTAAATTATCAGAATGAGAAAATTTTTACTTTCAAACAAGATTTTGAAAATAGATCAATTATCATAACTTCGCTAATCTTTAATAAAAGGTATTATTATTGCAGGTCAATCGATTCGTCTCGAACCAAGAAATCTTTTATATTCTTGCATATGAAAAACTATTTTTGGTTGAAAGTAGATTATTTTCGGTTGAAAATTCCACTATTTAATTTCTGATTAAAAATTAATAATATCTTCTTCAAAATTAATTAATTTACTTGCAAGTTGAACAATTTGCTGAAAATCCATCCTTTTTGGCAGCAAATTCAACTGCTCAGTTACAAATTTTATTCACCGGTTCTAAATGCAATTATTTTTTTGAAGATTCACTAATTTGCTTAAAAAGTATCCTTTCGAATTGAAAATTCAACAATTTTAATTAAATATTTTTTCCTTTTTGGTTTCAAAATTTATTTATTTTTGCATAACATTTTTTTTCATTCAAAATGTACTTATCATTTTTTTGTTAAGAATTAAATAATTTGTTCCTAACCAAGTACCAATAAACTATAATTAAATTTTTGAACAAGTTTCATAAAATAATTCATTTCTAAACTGCTATACAATTAAATTCGAAGTTTTTATAAAAAAATGTTATAAATAATTCACTTGATTTGTCAAAAAAAAAAATTGTTCTGCCTAATTATTTTGTTTTCATGTGAAGAATCAAATTTTGAGATAATAGACATAAAGCTAAGAACGTTTGTCATTCTTGTAAATATTTAATTTAAAAAATCCTCTTATTTGCTATTGTTATCGAAAAAACATTTTTATTTTTTTGCGGAATCATTCATTTTCCTCTTAGTGTATGGAAAATTTTATTCTTTGCAATTTTTTCATTCCATCTGAATAATAAAACGTTTACACAATATACTGCTCTCCAACTATTCTGAGATCTTCGAGGAAAGCAAATAAAGTTGGAATAAATCATCACAATAAAAGTACGATTCACGCTAGTCTTAAGTGTCTCAACTCCACCCCACCATCTAAAAGTAGGTGGTAATATTTATCATTATTGAGATAATAGCTAGTATATATATACAGGTGTGAAAGATCAAAAAAATTATCAGCTGGAGTTGAATCAATTTTTTGACCTGATTTTCTCTTACCGGAAAAATGAAGATTTTTCTGGTAAGTCTGCTCGTCACCTTTATGGTATTTCTGAATTTTGCTGGTACGTAGATTATAATATAATACAAAAAAAATATATTGAAATATGCCATTTTTGGTAGAACATTGATTGCTTTTATTCGAAATTTCACCTATTTAGTTGAAAATCCAACCGTATAGTCGAGAATTCAACTACATAATTGAAAATTGAGGTATTTCATTGAACATTTTACTAGCTGGTTGAACGATAAAATTCAAATTTTTCTTCAGGTTAAAAATTAATTTTGTTCATTACAAATTCAGCTTTAGTATTTTTGGTAAAAAATTCATCTTTTAATAAATTTATGAATTTTAATTAAAAAAATTTTAAATACTTTATACAGATCAGAGTTCTGACGCTTTGCTTTTCTAGTTAGGTATTTAATACTTCAATTTTGCAAACATCATCATTTCAAACAAAATAATTTTTTCCGCAATAAAAATTTTTTGCCTCTCACTATGTATCAAAGTAGCTTAACAGGCTCAGTAAAATATAAAATATGGTTAATACGTAATAATTAGAATTGTCATATATAATTGAATCAAACAAATAGGAAATCAGCATCCATTTTTTCAGGAAAAAAGAATTCTTTATCTTATACCTATCAAAATAGTTTTTCAGACTTCTTAAACTCGATAGAATTGTTAGGACTTATAATTTATTTTTCTTGTAAATAATTTAGGGTAACAAATAGTAAAATTTCATCTTTTTTTGTGGAAAAAATTATTTTCAATCTCGTACCATATATGAGCAAGTAAGAGCAAAAGAGACACTCCCGTGTGTCGTGAGGAAAAGAGAGACTGCAATATTTTGAGAGCAAAAGCGAGACGAATATTCTTTTTAGGAGAAAAGAGAGTCAAAATAATGCTGAGAGGAAATAACTAACTTGACTGCCTTAAGAACAGGAAACAGATAAAAACTTGTCTCTCTTTTACCCTCATAAATTTTCCGTAACTTTCTGGCTCTGAAGTTTATGCAGTGGATTTTTTCTGTTATGATGACCACTTAATGAAATTCTCTTTCTGAAAAAATAATAAGTAATACTTATTTGTGTATTTAATTCTTCTTTTCCAAATCGCGTTTTCCGATTGAGATTTTCGTGCACCAGGTACCCGGGCGTGTTTTCGATCATGACTCGCAAGCTCTCCGCAGTTTTTCGTCTACGAGGTATCCCGGGCGTGTTTTCGATCACTACTCGCGAGCGCTACGCAGTTTTTCGCCAACGAGGTATCCCGGGCGTCTTTTCGA
>CAKNYM010051990.1:158474-220442 GCA_932195095.1 Andricus curvator
TATATATATATATATATATATATAAATGGGCCTAAGAATAAAGTTTTATCTTAATTAGAAGCCATGTGTTAATAATAAATATTTTTAAATTAAAAAATAATTTTTTCGCACCAATACACAATTATTGGAGTGCAATTATAAGCAATTGTAATATATCTTTTGCAGCGCGAGTCTAGACTAACCTGCTTAGTTATTTTAAATTATTGACTTTTCACCAGGTAAAATAATTAGCTCTATATATTTTTTTACAGCATTAAGTGAAGAAGGACCAAGTAGAGTAGGACCAAGTGGAGAAGGACCAAGTGGAGTAGGACCAAGTGGAGAAGGACCAAGTAGAGTAGGACCAAGTGGAGAAGGACCAAGTAGAGTAAGACTAAGTAGATCAGGATCAAGTGTCGGACAAAACTGGGAGAAATAGCAGAAAATAAAATAATGAAGACATTCACGAAAGAGAAAAAACTAAGAAAATATGTTAGATTCATATTATGATAAATAAAATAATTTAGCATGCACACGAATTCTTTTTTGACAATTACCTTATGAAAATTTCACAATTTTCGGTAAAGAAGATTTATTATTCGTACACCACAATAATGAACTTCTACATCTGTCCAGAAGCTTATTTCAGTATGCACTGAAAAAGGGGTTTCAAGAAACAATAAAAATATAAAAAATTATATAATTAATGATTAATTATCATTAAAATCATTTATATATTATATATGAAAAATTGCATTGAATTTGAGTATATAAATTAAAATAAAAGAAATAAAATTTTTTGTATTTCGTTTTACTAAAGCAAAATTATGAAATTGACAGGACGCAATTTCTGAAATCTTAGCCTTAATTTAAGTCACGAAAAATGAAAAAATCTGATGGTTCAAAAATACAATGAATTTTTTTCCTTCAAATTTTCATAGATATCACCCCCAAATTTTTCCGAATCGACAAAAAATTGGATGCGCTTTTTTGTTAGAAATATCATTTAGAGGTTCAATAATTAGCTATAAAGCACAAATAAATAAATATTGTTGAAATATCAACCCCATAAGTCTGTTTTATGGGGTCCCGAATAAAAACCCTGAGTGAAAAATTGTGTTTTGCGAGTTTTTGGCTCTGATTATGATTTTTTTTTGTTCAACACAAAATTGATTTGACTTTCTAAAATAAAAAATTTGTGTTGATTGAAAAAAGTTATTGGCTGGTTGTCCAGCGTTTTATTATGAACTTGAAACTTCATGAATGAATACAATTAATAAATATAAAAATGTTTAGTGGGGACAATCAAATTTTAATGTAATGTGAAATGTTTATTTTTTTCTTCTGAGCATTTATATAATAACTTTTAATATTGTTTTTCTTCTTTCACGTGTAATGTGAAGCAAGATGAATAACGAAAAATATCGTTATTTGAAACAATATTTATTTATCACTGCCTAATGTTTGGACTTTAAAGATTTTATAAAGTAGAAAAAATTTTAATGTATTTTCTATCTTTATTTTTGATGGTAAAATATTTATTTTTTCAAAAAATGCTTATATTTAATGAAAAATTTTCAACAAATTACATTAATATTCAACTAAGTATTCACATTTCCAAACAAAAGGATTGATATTTATAAATGTTCTACTTATAAAATAAATTTTGCACAAAGTGGTTGAATTTTATACCAAATTGCTGAGCTTTTTAGCTGAAAAAAAACAATTTTTTTACAAAATCTTCAAATTTTTCAAAAAAAAAAATAAAAAAAAATAAAACATTTCCATCAAATAGGTAAATTTTCAAACCAAAAAAGAAAAATTATTTCATTAAAATTCTTGAATTTCCAAGCAAAAAAAGATGAACTTTCAACAAAACTTTCGAATTTTTAATGAAATAGATTATTTTTAACAAAATACGTAAGTTTTAACCAAATAGTTGAATTTTCAACGAAGAAAGATATATTTCTTACTAAATATGATATATTTCAATTTTCAGTTCAAAAAATTAATTTGTAACCAAAGAGAACAAAAATTAATGTTCACCATAACAGTTAATTTTCAACAGAAACATTCAACTTTTTAATTAGACATTTTTATTTTTAACCAAAAATATTTTCGATCCGCTGGGATACGAACCACAGAACTTCTGATTTCCGGTCAGAAGCTTTTCCCATTAAGCTACTAGAGAGATCGAAAGAAGAAACTTCATTTCATAAAATATACGCATTATTATGCTATATGTTACAAATCAAATTTTTCAAGAAATCTGTATTATCATTAGAGAATAACAGAAATTTTTAACGTCTTTTCAGACTAGATGAAGCTATGAATTAAAAATTTTTTCAATTATTTTTTTTTTCTGAAAAAAAAGATCTTCTCCTTTCGCTCTGCTGGGCTACGAACCACAGATCTCCTGATTTCCGGTCAGATGCTTTTCCCATTAAGCTACTAGAGAGAAAATTTAAAAAAAAAATATATATATATAATTGAGGAGTTTACTTTCAATCTGATAATTAATATTATTTAAAAAAATTAGTAACTAACTTGATGAATGTTTAACTGAAAAAATGAATTAAAAAAAAGGTGGTTAAACTTTGAACAAATAGTTTAAGTGTATACCAAATTGCTGAATATTTCAACTCAAAATACAAATTTTTCACAAAACCTCTGAATTTTTAGCAGAAAAAATTCATTGTTCAACTAAAACATTTGAATTTTTAATTAAACAGTTGCATTTTAGATCAACAAAAAATAAAAATTCTACAAAGAGAAATAAATTTTCTATCCGAAAGGAATAAAATATTTCTTTAAAATTGTTTGATTTTCAAGCAATTGTTCAAATATACAATTTTTTAACAAAATGCATAAATTTTCAAGTACAAAGATGAATTTTTAACTTAATATGGAATAGTTACATTTTTAGTTGAAAAAAATTAATTTTTAATCAAAGAGAACGAAAAATAATTTTCATCAGAAAAAAATTTCTACGAAAAAAAATTCTGCAAAAAGAGATAAATTTTTGAACCAAAAAGAAAAAAAAATAGTTGAAATTGTTGAATTTTCAAGCCAAAAATTTGAAGTTTCAATAAAACCTTTGAATTTTCAACCAAAGAAGACGATTTTTGACACAATCGTTGAATATTCAAAAAATTAATTGAATTTTAAACCAATTTATAAAATTTGTAGACAAAAAGATGAATTCTTAACCACAAACTAAAAAAAAAGTCCAACTTATAAATTAAATTTTTTTTTTAGTTAGGACTATGATATTTCGCTTTTTCACAAATGACGCTTTGTAATTGTACCAATTTCGAAAAAAATTTACTTTCTTTAATTAAACGTTTCTAAATTAAAAAAAGTCGAGTACGACGATCTAAGAAATTGTTTGGATATACGTGTATGTGTGTGTTTAATTGTGTTAATAATTTTTATTTTTTTACATAATATAATACTTTGTACTGATGATAAGATGCTGACATGAATTCTTTAAACAATTCATCATGGTTGTTAGTAATTTTCTTTTAGAATACAGATAGAAAGTCGCAGTTTTCTCAAAAATTTTCCACTTTTTGTCCAATTTTCAATTAGAATGAAGTTGTTAACAAATGTTAACAATGTTCACAAACCTAATTGTTTAAACAATTAATTATTATTATACATATTATTATCTTTGAATAATGCTAAAAACTGCGGTTTTTTCTAAAATGTTCAACATTTTGTCCACTTTTCACTTGGAGTAAGTTAAATAAATGATTAGAGTTAACAAAAATATTTTGTTCAAACAATTTATTATTATTTTTAATTATATTCAATTTGGATAATGATTGAAATTTGAGGTTTCTTCTGAAATTTCAAACTATTTGTCTACTCTAAACTTAGGGTGAGTTGATAATTAATTCCAGTGAAAAACAAATAATTATTCGAACAAATTAATTCGCAAAAACTTTCTTCTGAAGATTACCTTTTTAGTTATAAATGTTATTATCAACTGAAATCTGTTTTGGATGAAAAATAGTTTTTCTGAAAATTTGTCTTTTTAATTTAAAAGTTCATATTTTTTTAGTAGAAATATTGCATCTTTCTTGGACAAAAATGCAACTGTTTTGTTGAAATTCAACTATTTCCTAGAAAATTTACTTTTTGTTTAAAATTTGTATTTTTCTGTTGAAAAGTCTATTGAAATCCTTTTGGATGAAAATTCAACTCTTTTTTTGAAAATTTGTCTTTTTGATTTAAAAATTTACCTGTTTTAGTAGAATTTTCATTTTTCTTGGACAATGCAACTGTTTAGTTGAAAATTTAACAATCTTGTTAAAAAGCCACACTTTTTGGTTCAAAACTCGACTATTTAGCAGAAAATTAACTTATAGTTTACGATTCTTATTTTGGGGTTGGAAAGTGAACTGGGATCTTTTTTGGATGAAAATTTAACTATTTTTTCCAGTTTTTTTTCTTAATTTAACTGTTTTAAAAGAAATATTTCATCTTTCTTGAATAAAAATGCAACTGTTCGGTTGAAAATTCAACTCTTTTTTGAAAATTTCTTTTTCTGATTTCAAAATTCACCTGCTTTAGCAGAAATTCCATCTTTCTTTTGAAAAATGCAACTGTTCGGTTTAAAATGCAACAATTTTGTTGAAAGGTCATAGTTTTTGGTTGAAAATTCTGTTTTGTTGAAAATTTAACTATTTTGTAGAAAATTTACTTTTTTGTTAAATTTAATATTTTGGTGTTGAAAAGATAACTAAAGTCTTTTCTGGATGGAAATACAACTATTTGAAAAAAAATTTTAATTAAAAATTCATCTGCTTTAAGAGAAATTTCATCTTTCTTCGATAAAAATGCAACTGTTTGGTTGAAAATAAAACTATTTTGTTAAAAAGTCATACTTTTGGTTGAAAATTCTACTGTTCGGTTGAAAATTTAACTATTTTGTAGAAAATTTACTTTTTGTTTAAAATTAATATATTGGTGTTAAAAAATAAACTGAAAGCTTTTCTGGATGAAAGTTCAACTTTAAAAAAAATGTGTCCTTTTTTTATTAAGAATTCATCTGTTTTGGTACAAATTGCATCTTTTTCGGATAAAAATTCTACTATTTGGTAGATAATTCAACTATGTCGTTAAGAATTCATCCCTTTTGGTTGAAAAAATTCGTCTTTTTGGATGAAAAATTCAATTTTTTTCGCAGAAATTTATTTTTTGCTAAAAAGTTTATATTTTTTAAAAATTTGTTTTCTTTTCAAATGAAAATTCATCTATTTTAAGACAAATTTCACCTTTTTGGTAAAAATTCGTCTTTTTGGATTGAAAATTCAATTTTTCTCGTGGAAACTTATTTCTTGGTTGAAAATTCATATTTTGATCGTGGAAAGTCAACTCAAATCTTTTTCAAAAGAAAATTCAACTATTTTTCTTAAATTCATCTCTCTGATTCATAAATTCATCCGTTTTTGTAGAAATTTTTTTTTTTAATGAAAATGAAACATTTTGGTTAAAAATTATTATTCTTTTTGGTGAAAATTAATCTTTCGAAATTGAAAATTCAACTACTTGGGTAAAAGTTAAACTACATTGTTACAAATTTTTTTTTCGATTGAAGGCTTATGTCTTTGGTTAAAAATTTAACTGTTAATTGGAAAAGTCTTTTTTTTTGGTTTAAAATTAATTTTTTAACTGAAAATGTAACTTTTACATTTTTTTAAGATTGATCTTTTTTAGTTGAAAATTCTCCCTTTTTGATTAGAAAAAAAATTTTCTTTGTTTGAAATTTCATTTTTGTTGGGTGCAAATGCATCCGTTTTGGTTTGCCAATTCAATTTTTGTAGAGAAAATTTGTCTTTTGGCTTGAAGGTTCAACAATTTATGTAAAATTTTCTTTCTTTAGTGAAAAATCTTTATTTGTTTAAAATTCGTCGTTTTGGATTTAAAAAACTTTTTTTTTTTATAAATTTCATTTTTTATGATTGAAATATAAATTCTTTATTTTTCTATTCCATTCTGAAATCTGTACATTTTGAAGTATGCAAATACAGCTGCGCAAAGAAATCTGTCAACTGTTTATACACTTTTTATTTGAGATTCAGAAATTAGCTAATAAGACCATTGAAATCAACCTTGGTTTTTTTTATCGGATTGTTAAAAATTAATTTTATGAAATAAAATGTGATAATAACAATAAATTTTTGTTATATTTGCAGAATTTCCAATTTTCTCGCCTGATATTTTCAATGTATTTAAAATAAGCTTCATTATTTATTTGAGATATTATTTGTTAGTATATAAATTATAAAAATTCATGTTTATTTATCGCAGGTTTGAAAATTCATCCCTTCTTTTAGGAAATTCATTTTTTTATTGAAAAATGCAAATATCTGGATAAAAATGAATCGGTTTTGGTTATGAATGAACTTTTTTCTTCAAAATTCACATTTTCGGACAGAAAATTCAACTGTTTGATAGAAAATTTAGCATTTTGGATTCGAAAATCTAACAATTCAGTAGAAAAATAAATATTCTTGTAGAAAATTCAACAGCTTGCTCAAAAGTTAAACTACATTGTTGAAAATTCATCTCCCTGGTTGAAAATTTAAATTATTTGTTTAAAATTGTTTTTTTTTCTTTTATTTTTTGGTTACAATTTTTATTAACTGGTTCCAAACTTTATTATTTTTTTGAAAAGTCAACAATTTTGTCAAAGGTCTCCTCTTTTAATTGAAAATTCAACTGCTTCATTGATTGTTCAACTTTTTGGCTTGAAAATTCAACAATTTTAATAAAATATGTTTTTTTTTCCATGGTGAAAATTCAATCTTTTTTTTAGAAAATTCGTTCTTTTTCTCATTGTATGAAAATTTTTACTATTTCATATTTAGATAAAAATTTGTCTTTTTCAGTTGAAAATTCTACTATTTGGTTGAAAATTCAAATTAAAAGTTTAATCAAATTTCTAGAAAATGTAACTGCTTAGTTGAAAATTTTTTTATTTTGTTGAAAATTCGTCCATTTTGTAGAATAATTTTTAATGAAATTTTTTTAGAGAAATTTTTTTTCCTTTTGGTTTGCAAATTTATCTCTTTTTGTAGAAACGTTCTCTTTCTTGGTTCAAACTTTTTTGTAGAAAATTCGTTTTTTTAGCTGAAAAATTCATTCATTTGTTATAAAATTCAACGACCTTTTGTAAAATTCATTTTTTTAGTTGAGCATTCATCAATTGAGTTAAAAACTTATTTATTTATTCGAAAATCAGTTTTTCTCTTCAGTCGCAAATTATTTTTTTTTTTGACTAAAAATTTAATCATTTCTTATTTAGACAATAATTTATATTTTTTAGTTGAAAATTCAACTATTTGAATAAAAATAATTGTATTTTATTTAAAAATCGTATTTTCTGGTATACAATCATTTCTCCGGGTTAAAAATGTAACTACTTATTTTAAAATTTATTTATTTTTATTTTTTTTAAATTCATCCATTTGGTAGAAAATCAATCACATAGTTGAGGATTCCAGTATTTTATTAAAAGTCGCCTCTTTTGGTTGAAAATTCAAATATTTTTAACTGTCACAATAGACTGTTAGCCAAGACGCGTTTGTCATTGTTGTAAATTAATTTTTTAAACAAAATCTCATTTGCTTTTTTTATACGAAAAATAAGTTTCTTTCACAAAATCATTCATTTTTTTCCTAAGAATAAAACTGGTATGCAATAGACTGCCATCCAACAACATTTGACGTTGTTGCACCCAATTTTTATAAATAAATTAATTTATTCAGTATTTCTATGCATGGAAAATTTTTTTCTTGAAAATTATTTATTTTTATCTGAATATTAACACATTTACGAAATATACTGCTTGACAACCACACTGAGATCCTCGAGAAAAGCAAATAAAGTTTGAATATTTTATCACAATAAAAGTACAATTCACGCTAAATTTAAGTGTCTAAACTCCACCTCACCATCTAAATAAAGATAGTCATTTTTCTCATTAATGAGTTAATGGCCAGTATATATACAGGTTTAACAAATCCATAAAATTATCAGTTGCAATTGAATCAATTCTTTGATAATCTGATTTTATTTTACCAGAGAAATGAAAAATTTTCTGGTTACTCTGCTAGTCACCTTTATGGTATTTTTGAGTTCTGTTGGTAAGTAGATTATCATATAATACCAAACCAACCATATATTGGAATATTTTATTTTTGGTAGAACATCGATTGTTTTTTTTTTTTTTTTTTTTTTTTTTGAAATTCAACTATTTAGTTAAAAATTCAACTATTCAGTTGAGAATGCAACCATTTAATTGAAAATTTGTCTATTTTGTTGAAAACTCGTCGTTCCTAGTAAAATATAAACGTCCTTAGCTAAAAATTCATCCTTCGGTTAAATTGAACTTTTTATTTTAAATTGAAATCCCTTTTGGTTGAAATATCAACAGCTTTTGATTTGAAATATTTTTTGGTTGAAATGTGAACTATCACGTTTTTTGTTCAGAAATAATTTTTTTTTATTGGAAATCACTAGCTGGTTGAAAGTTGAAATACTTTGTTCAAAATTAATTTTTTTGGTTGCGGATTCATAATTTTGGTTGTAGATCCGTCATTTCAAATAAAAATTTACATCTTTGGTCAAAATTTAACTATTTTACTCAAAATTTGTTGTTTTTGTTTAAAAATTAATTTTGTTATTTTAAATTAAGCCATGGTATTTTGGTAAATAAAATTATCTTTTTTATTTGCAAATTCCACTATTTGGTTTCAAATTAATAAATTTTGTTAAAAATTTGTTAAATTTTTTTTGTTAATTGTTATTAATTGTTAAAATTTTGTTAAAATTTTTTTTTTTTATCTGAACATTTAGTCATTTTAAATGAAAATGCACCTGTTAGGCTCAAAATTGCCCTGCTTTGCTAAAAAACCGTTTTCTTAGGTTTTAAACTAACATTTTTACTAGAAAATTCCACTTTTTGGTTGAAAATTATATTATTTTGTTGAAAATCTGCCTTTTTTATAGGTAAAAAGATGGGAAAGTGAGGCAAATAGGAGTATAAGAAGTAATAGTTTGGGAAGTAGAGCAAGTGAGGTGAAATTATTTGAGGTGAAGTGAGAGAAAATGAGGAGAGGAAAGTAGGTGGTGAGGGGAAATAATGGAAAGTGGAGAAATGAGGAAAGGTAGGGGATATGAATGGAAGAGTGTGAGGGTAGTGAGGAAGCGTGTAGGGTGAGCTAGTTGGGTATAGTGGGTGAGTAGGGTGAGGAGGTGATGGGTGGGGAAGGGAAGCGAAGGTGGGAGAGTGTTAGCTGTGGAAATAAGGAGTGGGGGAAGTGATGGAGGAAGAAGTTATGGAACGGAGTGGTAGCGAAGGTCGTAGTGAGGGACATGGAAGTAGGGGTTGAGTGGGAAAGTAGTGGAAGTGGGAAAAGTAGGCTTAATGATTGGCAGATTGGGAGGGTTGCGCGGGGAATTGAAGGAAGGACTAGTGAAGTGCAGGTGAGTAGGGAAGGGAAGTGATGGCAGTGAAAGGAAAGTGAAGGAGAGGGAGTGTTAGCTGTGGCAGTGAAGAAAAGGAATAGTAGAGGAGGAAGAAGTTAGGGAAGCGAGCAGAAGCGAATTTTAAAGTGAGGGCGGGATAGTAGGGTTTGATTGGGGAAGTCGGGGAAGTAGGCTTAGTGATTGGAAGATTGGAAGGGTTGTGCGGGGAACGACAGGAAGGTATAGAATAGTGCAGGTGAGTCGGAAAGGGGGAGTGATGGCTGTGAAAGGAAAGCGAAGGAGGGTGAGTGTTAGCTGTGGAAGTGTGGGAAGGAAAAAGTAGAGAAGGAAGAAGGGGAAGCGAGCGGAAGCGAATGTTGAAGTGAGGGGCGGGGTAGTAGGGTTTGAGTGGGAAAGTATGGGAAGTAGGCCTAATGATTGGAAGATTTGGAGTGTTGTGCGGGGAGCTGGAGGAAGGGCTAGTGTAGTGCAGGTGAGTAGGGAAGGGAAGTGATGGCTGTGAAAGGAAAGTGAAGGAGAGGGAGTGTTAGCTGTGGAAGTGAAGAAAAGAAATAGTAGAGGAGGAAGAAGTTAGGAAAGCGGGAAGAAGCGAATGTTGAAGTGAGGGGCGGGGAAGTAGGGTTTGAGTGGGAAAGTAGTGGAAGTAGGGAAAGTAGGTGTAATTATTGGAAGATTGGATCATTTGTGCAGGGAATGGAAGGAAGGGCCAGTGTAGTGCAGGTGAGTATTGAAGGGAATTGATGGCAGTGAAAGAAAAGTGAAGAAGAGGGAGTGTTAGCTGTGGAAGTGCAGAAAAGGAATAGTAGAGGAGGAAGAAGTTAGGAAAGCCAGCAGAAGCGAATGTTAAAGTGAGGGGCGGGGAAGTAGGGTTTGAGTGGAAAAGTAGTGGAAGTAGGGAAAGTAGGTGTAATGATTGGAAGATTGGGTGGGTTGTACGGTGAATCGTAGAAAGGACTATTGTATTGAAGGGGAGTAGGGAAGGGAAGTGATGGCAGTAAAAGGAAAGTGAAGGAGAAGGAGTGTTAGCTGTAGAAGTGAAGAAAAGGAATAGTAGAGGAGGAAGAAGTTAGAAAAGCGAGCAGAAGCGAATGTTTACGAAGTAGGCTTAGTGATTGGAAGATTGGAAGGGTTGTGCGGGGAATAAAAGGAAGGGCTAGTGTAGTGCAGGTGAGTAGGGAAGGTGAAGGCTGTGAAAGGAAAGTGAAGGAGGGGGAGTGTTAGCTGTGGAAGTGAGGAAAGAGAAAAGTGGAGGAGGAAGAAGTGGAAGCGAGCATAAATTTCAAGTTTCAACCATTTTTTTTTCGAAGAAACAAACAATTTTCTGTAGTTTAGTAAGTTTAGGAAGCAACATTGATATGTATTAGAGGGCAAAGAATTTTTGTTTATGAAAATGTATGGAACTGGTTCATATTCACTTCAAATTTGTTTCTAATAATAAGATTGTGCAATCAATAAATTATTTGTCTTTCTGGTACTTTCAAGTTGCGATTCAAGTTGACCTCAAAAATATCTATGGGTTGAAGCTAAGAAATAAAATGTTTTTCTAAAAAACGCACTTATTTTGTAAATTTGTTTTTTGTAGAATGGGCTGAATAGTACAAAGGTTTGTCTTTAGAAAAAATTGACAAATGTAGTTGTAAATATTATTTCTTTTATGCATATCTTTCAGATATTATGATTTATCAAATTATTTAACTCATTTCAGAAAGTTTTTGAACTTCTGGTATCTGCAAATTTGTTATTGTGAAATACTAAATTGTTTACGTCTTTGATATTAGAAAAAAAAATTAAGGCTGGTTAAAGTGCACTTTATTTTTTGGTTTCAGACCCATAAATTTGAGGTTTGCTAAAAAAATTGTTTCACCAAAATCTCTTTATTTGTTCTTACAGAATCAGCTCCTCCAAAAAAAACTGGCGCTCCATTTGATCTCAATTATACACCTCAAAATCCGAACCCGCAATTTACACATCGTTATGATAGCGAAAATAGATATTTGGGAATTAAATATGGTGAAGAGGAGATTCCAGCAGGTAATCCTAAAATTATAGTTCTGAAACCAATTTTAGAGGACACATCATCAAACTTCTATTTTTTTTCTCAATTATTATGGACTGTTTCATTAGCGGATCCAGAGGCCGCACAGTGAGGCAGAACATGTTTTTCTGGACAAATAAGTCTAGAGCTCACAATTCTGTTTCAATATAACGTTTTCCTATTTATTTTCAACAAATTTGTAATCACTTCTGCCAAAAAACGAAATCGACTTCGGAAAAAGGTTTACATACGCAAGCGCCTATACTACCGCAGTTATGACAAGCCAGCAAGAGAGAAAGAGAAGCGACACTGAGACCAATCCCAGGCAGGCATCCAGCAAAGATAGAGCGATGCTTCAGCACTGGAAGGAACATCAACATATAGGTCGCCCTGTCCAGGAACCCGGAAGGTTGGGAAGAGTTATTTGAAACTAGCGACCCGGAGAAGGAATCCGAGAACGTAGCAAACGATCTTAAAAAGGAAAAAGCTACCACTAGAGCCTTTTTTATCCATGATAGATCGCAAAAGGTACTACCAATAACTCGCTCACAAGGAATCCTTCCCGAGTCCAAAAAGCCAGGAGACAACGAATCCGCTACTAAAGCTTTCCCAAGGACATGAAAGTCCTTATCGGAAAGGGTCGCTGGAGGCAGGTGGTCAGCTCTGACGAAGACCTGCTGTATCTACAACGGTTAGGAGAACCTCGCACTTGATACAGAATTCAACAAACTCTGATAATGCGATTTCCTTTTCCAAGGAATCAGCGAAACCTCTGGACCATCAATTCTAGAGTGTATGATGCTGCGAGCGCTTTGGCGGATGCAACCTATAACAAAAGAACAAAGACAGTTCATGCACGAACTACGGATCCGTCATAACACACTTAATAATTTAGAACTGCTGACCATTAGGCATTACATTTTTGACAGAATACAAGTACCTTCTGACGCTGGAAGAAGTTCAAAGAGAGAGGTGGTTCAGAGAAAATGAACAGATTGGCTGTGATTCATCTTGACTCTTCCGAGAGCCTCCAGTTACTGTCGACTACCTGTTGAAAACAGAAGAGGTCAAAGGATTTTGAAGAGAAGTCTACGAAGTCCAGAAATCAGGAAATGAAGACACAGTGAACAAAAACAGCATCAAAGAGCTGTCCCGTTATAACACCTGAAGAGAAATGCTTCTGGTGAAAAAAGTTTCCTTCAACCCATCAGCGCCTGGTCCCCATTTTCACCTTGTATCTAAAGTTTGAAAAGCCGATTCCAGAATGGTTGGTGGAAGGAAGCACAGTGCTCCTCCCGAAGATGGGCAACTTGTATGACCTTGAGGATAACAGGCCAATGACTTGTCTCAACATCCTGTATAAGATCTTCACAGCTATCCTAAACAATATGATTTTTCGAACCGTCGGACCTGTGTAGCGAGAGGTGTCAACGTGGCTCAAAAAAAGACACATCAGGATTTCAGAAGAACCTGCTCATGGATAGATGCGTCTGCAAAGACTCTTTGACCGCCAGAATCGAGTCATGTTCGTAACCAAATTTTCGTCAACAGCGGCAAGAACATCACAGCCAAGGAGAATAAAAAGAAGAAGAGGTGTAAGAACCTTATAAGGGATTCGCGATGATTATGTCCAGAATATTCTGTTAAGCTGGTCCTGCTGATCATCGGGGATCTCCTTGGGTCGTAATTGAATTTCTTGGATAATTATTAGTAGACTCACAATATGACACAATTAAGTAGTTCTAAGTTCATAAATTATTTAATCCTTAAATCAAGCAGTTAATTTATTTATGTTGCAGTCCCTCTGCTAGAGGGTTGCGGATTATACGATTGGGACAATGTATTAGTTGGAGTATTCGATGGAACAGCATTTTACAACAAGGCAAAAGGGTTACGTGGTAATTTGAATTCTATAATACAATCTGAAACAAATATTAGGGAATTTTACATAAAACGTCACTAGGGTGGTCCATAGACGCATTAGTAACAATCTTTTTGTTTAACATTTTATAATATTAGGCTCCTGCCTCTAAAGTTTTTTGGATAAAAAAAGAGCCTTTTTAAAAAAAATGATATTTAGGGGGTCGGCCAATCACAGGAAGTTCAAGATGTATTTCATGTAAGAAAAAAATATGTTTTTATACATTTTCCACATAATCGTCAATATTTGGCGTATTAAAATGTTCCTCGCAATTTATTTTCATAATTAGCGACAAAATAGAAATCGAAAGATATTTCTTGAATTTCACCCCCATAAAACTCTTTTATAGGGTCTCAAAAACTACCATAAGTGAAAAATGGGGTGTTTCGAGTTTTAACGCTAATTCTTTTTTTTTGGCGGTTTTTCATAGAACACAATCTTTTGACTCGATGAGATATTACTTTCTACTACTATTTCAATATGGAAGAAAAATAGTTCAAACTTTTTTTAACTTTTCACTTAGAGCAAAGTGTAATCAAAAAAGATTAGAAAAAATAATGATGTAAATAATATAATATTATTCATAACAATATTCTTTCAGAATAGTGACCAAAATTTGCAGTATAGTTTTAAATTGAGTTACCGAAGGATTTTTCTTGAACAATTTTTCATTGCTTATCTTCTACTATCTTCTATTGAAGTGATGCTCTAACATTGTGATTTTTTATTATTATTAACTTTTATTAGGCTTTTTGGTACAGAAAAAATAATGAATAAACATCAGACAAAATTGTTTTGTTAAACAAATTTTGTCTTTCGCGGTAAAATTAAAAAAATAATTTTCGAGTTGTGTTCTATGGCTAATTTTGAACACATGTTTCAAGGGAAAACTAGGTACCGCTAATATTGACGCTTCTGCTTAATTTTTATAAGAACGTCTTTTTTTCAAATAAAATATATGGATATATTTTTTTCAAGTTTAAACAAATTTTAGAGGTGACCCTAGCATACCCTCTTAAGAAATAAGAAGAATATTAGTTTCTTATGATCGCATAAATTTTATTTTATTTATTTTTTATCTCTCAGTAATTGAATATACGGGTGACTAAAAAGTCCCGGGACGGTTGGATATTTCCTCAGGTAAAATATTTTTCAAAAAAGTGAAGGTCATTCCTGAAGTAAATTTCAACGAGGAATTCAATGGTGACCTACGTTTTGACCTTCATGGCTTTTTGAAGGTCAACTTTGTTTTTTCAAATAGAAACCCCCTTTTTACATCTGTAATCGATAGAGCGGAAAATTCTACGTTCAGGTACGTACCCAAGTCATAGGTTAATTGTAACGTTCAAGGTCAATTAAAGGTTATTTGAAATTAATCTAAAGTTTTTCAAGAGGTCAGTGTAATTCCTGAAGTAAATTTGAACGAGAAATTCATTGGTGAGCTCTTTATTGATCTGGGAGATGATCTTCAAGGGTTTTTCAAGGTTTTTTCCAAGCAGTTTACGTTTATGTTTAGCATTACCCAGGAACAACAACGTGGACGTAGTAAATTCTGTTCCCTTTGAGTAATGCTAAACGTAAACGTAAACTGCTTGGAAAAAACCTTGAAAAAACCTTGAAGATCATCACCAAGCTCAATACAGAGCTCACGAATGAATTTCTCGTTGAAATTTACTTCAGGAATTACACTGACCTCTTGAAAAACTTCGTTAATTTCAAATAACCTTTAACTGACCTGGAACGTTACGATTGACCTATGACTTGGGTACGTACTTGAACGTCGTATTTCACGCTCTATCGATTGCAGATGTGAAAAAAGGGGGTTTCCATTTAAAAAAAAAAACAAATTTGACCTTCAAAAAGCCATGAAGGTCAACTTCAAGGTCAAAATGGTCACCAATGAATTCCCCGTTGAAATTTACTTCAGGAATTGCACTAAACTCTTGGAAAACTTTGTTCAGTTCAAATAACCTTTAATTGACCTTGAACGTTAAAATTCACCTATGACTTGGGTACGTATCTGAACGTAGAATTTTCCGCTCTATCGATTGCAGATGTAAAAAAAGGGGGTTTCTATTTGAAAAAACAAAGTTGACCTTCAAAAAGCCACGAAGGTCAACTTCAAGGTCAAAATGAAGGTCACAATTGAATTTCTCGTTGAAATTTACTTCAGGAATGACGTTTACTTTAAGTAGGAATCTGTTTAATCTGTTTAAGTAGGAATCCCAGTGGAGTCAATCGACTAAAACTGGAAACTGAATAAAACTTGATAGAAAGTAATTACATAAATAAAAATAATCGAACAGTACGAACAAAGGAAAGTCGATGGGATTTTAAATTGGTGGAGTACACATTTTTTGTTGAAAAAGCAAAAAAAAAATTAACAATAAAGTATAACTTTCGACAATTCAAAAATTTGTATAACTTTTTATTGATAATATGTGTTTCACTTTGTCGTGAAAATCTACAAGGTATTACAGAAAACTACATGATTTTACATTTTTTAATTCGGGTGTTTGACGTCATAAAAATCTTTTTATTTTACGTAAAATTATTGTAGAATGTTACAAATCTTTACAAAAAAATGCAAGATTTCACCAAAGCTGAAATATTGGGAAACTGTACTCAAAAATTGTGTTGTTTATACTAGTAGTTTATTGTAGAAATGTACATATTTCAAACAAAAAAATCACAAACTATACTCTTTTAGAATCCACATCAACTTTTCGACTTGTACTTTACTGTCAATTTTTGTAGGATATGTAATATATAATTTTCTACAAGTAACTACAATAAAAATAATTTTTCGGTTTTACCAAGAACTTTTGCTATTATAATAAATCACAATGAACTATAGTGCGATTATTAAAAATTGAAGAATTATTGATTTTACAAGACGATTCTGAACAGATTTTAACGTTAAAAATATAAATTTTTCAATTTGAAAGCCTCAGTAGTTAAAAAATGTGAACTTCTGATTTAAACTTTATAAACTATTCTTAATTCTAAAATAATTTCAAATTAATAAATTTATAATTAAACGCTCTTATTCGATTCCGAATCATATTCAAATATTGTTTCAATCTAAAATATTCCATTTTCAACCATTTAGTTTGAATTTTATTTAATTAATGAAGACTTTTTTGGGATATTTAGCAATATTTTACTTTCCATACAATTTTAATTGTCCTATTCAACAAATTTTTAATATGTGAGTGAAATAATTGAATTTCGATGCATAAATAACAGTTTAACAATTATCAATTTAGAAAAAATGTGAGTTAGTTTGCGAGATATTTACAAGTTTTGAGGAGATTCAAACTTAATTTAAGACTGGACAAAATTTCGAGAAATAAAAAACTAAATTTAGATTCTTGAAGATTTCGTAATAAAAATTTGAAGCTTTTTATGGATCTTTCAAGGTTTGAAGAAAACAAAATAATTTTTAAGTATGCTGAGAAGATTTAAAATGATTTTTTATTTCGAAAAATTAATATTAAGAGCAACATTAAAAAAGATTGTAGACAGAATGCAGATGTTTGAAAATTTCGAACACAGCATTTATAAACTTTTCAACAATTTCGAAAGGTTTAAAAAATTAAAAAAAAAAAATCAGAATGATTTTAAGGTAATTTTTTTACTTTTGCAGGATTTTCAAAAAATTTTAGGAAAAATTCGAGTTGCTTAAAATGATATAATTTTGATTAATTCTTCAATTCACAGCACTGAAAATGATAGCATGGATTTCTGTTTTTTTTTGCAATATTTTAACTGTACAATGTATAAAAGTTAAAATTTAAAATTTTGCAGTTTAACGACTTTTAATTTAAACAATTACAATTGAAAAGTGTTAAAAGCTTCCATTTCATACTAAATATCATAATATCATAATAAATTTCAAGGTTCAATTTTGGAAGTTTGAATTTGCAGTTCAGTCTCTGTAACTTCAACAGGAAAAAAGTTCATCTTCAAGAGTTCGAATCATTTAATTTCAATGACCGTGATCAATTCTTTCTCAATTGTTCAATTTTTATTTTCAGTCAGAAAGTTGTTCTTTTTCGACCTAGGATTTTATTGAGAATATTAAAAAGAGATCATGTTAAACGGCATATATACGGTGTCTAATCAATTGCTATATATTTGAAAAAAATTTCAAACTTAAGGTTTTTTGGTGTTTAATAACGATTTTTCATTATTGTCTTTTAATATTTGAATATTGCTTTAAAGTTTAAACATAGAAGCTTTTATGTAATAGCGATCAGGTACACATCTTAATTAAAAATTATCTCATTGCAATATTCTTCAAAGTTTTATTCTACTTTTCAAGAGAAAAAATATTCTAAACCACGTGTTTACAAAATGTGTATTCCACAAATTTAAAATCCCACCTACTTTCCTTTTTTTGTACTTTTCGATTATTTTTATTTATGTAATTACTTCCTATTGAGTTTTATTTAGTTTCCAGGTTTAGTCGATTCACTTGTTGACAATAAACTGAATTTTACAGGATTTTTATTAATACTTTTAAGTTCTCTTCCATACTACATTTGAATCTCCCGCATATCCCGACCTGTCCCGAATGGCCCCGAACCAAAACAACCCTAAAAAATGGCGGCTCTGAAGCCTTCAAGTTGGCACACGCGTTTTCCATGGAATCCTGCATCCAGTGTATTATATATATATCAGTGGATTTTTGTAGCTAAGAGAATTTTTGTTGTCCTCAAAATATCACAGAAAAGAAAGAAGATACAGTTCAATTCGATAAATGAAATCTGTCTGAAAATCAGGACACCAGATTTTAAAAGCATTGCACTCATTACGTTCTCATTTTAAAAAGAATTTCACTTTTCGCGGCCCAATGAAAATATATTTTCCGTGACTGAGAATGAAGCACTTGACACTAGTCGAAAAGTTGCCAAATTCACTATGATCTTAACCATAGTTCACAGGTTGTGAGATAGGATTTTCCGTCCTGACATTTAATTCATAAAACCCTTTTTTCAATTAAAATTTTAAATATACTTTTGTATCAGGATTGATTTTTAATTAATAATATTCAAACTTGATTTTATGCTGAAATAAATTGAAGATGCAACTAATTTATCACACTGGAAATATTGTTAATGCTTCAACCTCAACATTAATTCGATTCCTATTTTTCGGTTTGTTTGAAACCAAATGATGGTTGTTGTTGTGTCAAGTTTTTTATTTTCATTCACGAAAAATACGTTTTGATTCATCCGTGATAACTCTTATCATTTTTAAAATCATAATTGATTAAGCGAAAAGTTTTTTAAAACCTGTTGTCCTGATTTATAGCTCGATGTCACTTCTACTTTGCCGTTTTTCCATTGCTGCTAAGGAGTTTAATCACTTGTAACTTTGTCGCATTTTTTTTTTTTTTTTTTTTTTTTTTGTTGTTGGTGTTGTAGTCAAGTGCTTCCGTGAAGCCTAATTTTCTCTAGAAAAAAACATATTTTCCATCCGGTGTAAAGAGGACCAGTGTCTCATTTGCCATCCTTTTTTCATACTTGGGAAAGTCGATGATTGATCATGATCAACTTATGATTTTTTACCTGGAGGTTATAGATTAATAGTTTGTTTTACCTATAAATTAATGAATGACTATATTTTCCTTTTTAAATCAGGTCGACTGGTAGTGTACCCGAAAAATGGTTTTTATGCGAGTTACGAAGGAACCAAAAAAGTTGCAATATTCGAAGACGTGTGGCGCCCAGCTCCAGAGAAAAAAGCACCAGAGGAAAAACCTCCAAGTCCTCCACGTGATAGTCCTGTTAATCGTATTATGACTCGTAGTCGCACTCTTGCAGCGGCCGCACCGGGTAATTTAAAAACTAAAATACAATCTAACATACAACTTCAAGTGTATGGAAATTTACGGTAAATTTGTGAGTTACTAAAAATTTTCGGAAATTTAAGGCATCCAAGGTTTTGTGGAAGAAATCTGAAAATTTCCTTAAATTTCTGGTAAATTTATAAATCACCAAAAATATTGGATCTATTGGATGCAAACTGCTGTCCATAGGTTTGTATCCATAGGAAGTAAAATTTTTCCCCAAAAAAACTCTACGATTGAAATTGAAATGAAATATGGTTGAAAAATAATCAGTCAATAGAATATCATATCAAATATCACATTTTTCGTTGTAAATTCATTTTTTCAATTCAACTGCTTAGTTGAAAATTATGTATTTTGTTGAAAATTCATCTTTTGTGGTAGAAATTTAATAATTTTGTTTAAAAATTTATCTTCTTTATTTGAATATTCGTCTTTTTTGGTAGAAGATTCACCTTTTTATGAAAAAATTCAAATATTTGGTTGAAAATTTATTTCGTAGTCTGAAGATTCATCATTTTAGATGAAAATTAATTTCTTCGGTTAACAATTTAACAATTTCATTGAAAATTTTTGTTGATCTTTTTATTTCAAAATCAATTTTTTTAACCGGAAATTATAATTACATTTTTGGTTGAAAATTCTTTTCTGGTTCAAACTTCAACTATTTGGTTGAAAATTCATGTATTTCGTTGAAAATTCGACTTACTTGGTAGAAAATGTAACTACTTTGTTGAAAATTGTTTTGTTTTTTTCAATCCAAAATTAATTTTTTGTTGCATGTTTATCTTTTTAGTTGTAAAATCCACTATTTCGTTGAAAATGTATGTTGTTGAAAATTCATCTTCTGTGGTAGAAAATTAATCACTTTCGTAAAAAATTCATCTCTTTCTGTTGAATGTTCATCTTTTTTGGCAGAAAATTAATCTTCTGGGTTGAAGATTTACCTTTATACAAAAAATTAATCTATTTGGTTAAAAATTTATTTTTTAGGTAGAAGATTGATAATTTTAGTTAAAAATTAATGTCTTTGGTTTACAATTTAACAAATTGACTAAACATTGTTTTTTTTTGGGGTGAAAAATTAATTTTTTCAACCGACAGTTATCCATTTTTGGTTGAAATTTTTTTTTTTTTGTTAAAAAATCAAATATTTGGTTGAAAATTCATGTACATGTTTTGTTGAAAATTCGAGTTATTTGGTATAATATGTAACTACTTTGTTGAAAATTGTTTGTTTTTTTTCAATTAAAAATTAATTTTTTGTTAGATGTTTATCTTTTTAGTTGAAAAATCCACTATTTCGTTGAAAATGTATGTATTTTGTTGAAAATTCGTCTTTTTTGGAAATATGAATAAAGTTGAGAGCCATTTTTGAAAACTGACCCACTATTTCTACAAATTCAAAATAATTTATCTAAAAAGTCAGCTTGATTTCGTTCAGATCCCGGCTTTTTTGGGACGAAAATTCAATTATTTTGGTAAAAAATGCATATTTTTGGGTTAAAAACTAATATTCAGCAGGCTACGACACTTAGAAATTTTTTAATTTATTTTTTTATTAAAAAATTAATGAGTAAGACTGCTCCTTTAAGATTAAAGTTGATAAAGGTAATTAATTCTTAGTTTTTCGTTCGGTATTTACGTGAAAACAATGTTTAGTTACCACTTCTAGATAATCTTAAGTGCTTGATAAGGTTATAGACAAATTTAATAAATAATTGTATCTCTTAGACATTTAACGCTTTGTTTTTGGACCCGCAGATTTATTTTTTTTTTCACGGAATTAATTTTAAACTGCTTGAAAAAATTATTCCTTCATTGACATTCATCAACAAACAATTAATGTTTATTTTATAAATAGTTTCATAAACAAATTCACAACTTAACTACTTTTCAACAATTGGATGTCGTTTTTCTTTACGAAAGTGTCTTCTAATAAATCAGAAAGGACCTTATTCATTGGTAAACATTTTCAAGCTCAATATTTTGTATTATTAAAAAAAAATTATAAAAAAATACAGATTTTTGGTTATTTCAAACAGGCAGATTCAATTTTTGCAACAGAATAAATTTTAAATTACTTGAAAAATTCCTCTTTCATGATACTTTATCAGCAAACAATAATTTTTTATTTTTAGAACAATTTTATGAAGAAATTCACAATTTGACTACTTGTAAACAAATCAATATCGGTTCTTATAAAATTGGCTGCAAATGACTTGGAAAGGACTTTATTTATCAGAAGATTTATAGCGATTTTGTCCTTTCTTACAAATATTTAACTGTTCCTTCATACTTTCTTCTTCCGTTGAAAAAACGAACCCTGCCGGTTGAAAATTCACAAAAATCTTTTTTTTTAATGAAATATATTCTAATAAATAAAAACAAATATTCTTGCCTGGCAATATTTATTTGGCGACATTTAGCCAAGTGGTGAATTTGTTCATACCATCTTTTATAAAAAAAAATTATTCTTTCTTGATAGTATATCATATATATATATATATATATATATATATATATCATATATATATGCCAACAGCCATACCACGCTGAAAAAACCAGTTCTCGTCAGATCACTGAAGTTAAGCAGCGTTGGGCGCGGTTAGTACTTGGATGGGTGACCATTCGAGAAAACTGAGTGCTGTTGGCACATCGTGGGTGTGGTGAGCCCACACTTGTAGTTATTTACTACAAGAAACTAACCTAGAAACACTACTCGAATCGGGTAGTGTCACGCCTACCCTGAAAGGGAAATGGCTTAATGGTATACAATATCAACAGGTTCAAAATTGAAGAAAATTTGTATTTGCTTATCATATTCATTGAAAAAATTAACAATTATTGTCAGGTATTAAAATATCGTACGTATTATTTATGTCCGAAATTTTTAAAATTAGTTTTGTTGGAAGTGCGGAGTTTTTCGACCTCGAAATGACTGATAAGATATGCATTTGGCAATAACATTGAAAATTAATTCTTTTTTTCAATATTATATGAATAAGAATTTTTTTAAGCACATCTTGAACAAAAAATAAAAAAGAATAAAATCTACAAGTATTTCCAGTCCTGAAGTAGCCATTTCACTCATTAATTTGGTAAAAAAGAAAATAAACAAATTTTTTTAAATGTTGTCACCCACTGGGTATTATTTGCAAGGATTGTCTCTATTGATTTCATGACTTTTCTACAAGAATATGAGTAGTTGCAGAAGAATTAGATCGTTTTTCTTTCTTCAAACTTCATTTAATGTCAACTTTGTGTTTAAATAAAAAAAAAATTCATCCAAAAACGGGCTCTCACAAATGTGATGCAAACAATATACTGTAAAACTGGGCCTAAAAATAAAGTCTAATCTCAATTAGGGGCCACGTGTTAATAATAACTTTTCTTGAATTAAGATTTCATTGTTTAGAACCAATATACAATTTTTGGCATGCAATTATAAAAAATGATTATATATCTTTTGCACCGCTAGTAGAGTCTTACCTGCTTAGTTGTTTCAAATTATAGACCTTTCATCCGGTAAAATAATTAGCTTTATATTTTTTCTTACAGCATTAAGTGGAGAAGGTCCAAGTAGAGCACGACCAAGTGAAGAAGGACCAAGTAGAGCAGGACCACCTAGAGCAAGACCAAGTGGATCAGGTCGAGTAGAAGCCAAAACTGAAAAAAATAGCACAAACTAAAATAATGCTGACCTACGTCTTCCATTAGGTCGAAATAATGAAGATGAGTTCGCATGTGCACATTTACGAAACAGAAAACACTAAGAAAATATGTTAGATTTATATTATGATAAATAAAATGATTTAGCATGGACAAGAATTTTTTTTTTACAATTACATTATGAAAATTTCACTCATTCCGCTAAAGAAGTTTTACTATTCGTACACCAGAATAAAGGATTTCCACGTCCATCCAGAAGCTTCTTTCGGTCAGAGTGATAAAGTCCCGATTTTTTCTGAATATTGAAACTAAATAATTTTTAAGATTGCGGGTTTTTCAAGTTTTTACTTAGAGCGAAGGAAATAATTATTGCAGTTCAATAAATATAATTGTTAAACAATAATTGTATTTTTTATAACTATCTTCTTCTATAGTAGTTCTAGACACTTGCGCGTTTTTCTGAAATTTTCAGCATTTTTTTTTACTGTTTAGTTAGAAACGAATAATGAATATTGATGGTAATTGAAACGAAAAGGCTTCTAGCAACTGCTTTGAGGAATATTCACATTTGATATAATCCATATGGCGATTTTTCCGAAGGTGATTCCATCTATTATATATTTATTATTTGTTCATAACTAGAAAGCCAAAGCAAAAGTTAAAATTTTTAGAAAAAACTGCAACTTTCTACAAATTATCTAAGAGAATATTTCAATAAGCAATAATGTATTGTTTAAACAAGTACGTTTGATATTTTGCATTAATTAGCAACTTACTGAGTGAAAAGTTGACAAACAGTGGAAAGTTTCAGAATAAAACCGCAACTATCTAGCATATAATTATGTAGGAGGAGATAATTATAAACAATAATAATTTGTTCCAGCAATTAGATTGATTTAATTTTATTAATTTTTATCGCGCTCCGAGTACAAAATTGACCATAAGTTGGAAAGTTGAGAAAAAACCGGAATCTTCTACCATTATTCAAAGAGAATATTATTGAAAATAATAATAAGTTGTTTAGACAGTTAGGTCGGCGGAATTTGTATAATCTCTCACTCTTAAACAAGTAAACAAGTGGACCAAAAGTGGAAAATTTCAGAAAAATCTCCCTAGGACAAGAGGTGAACTATCGTGTCGAAGGCTGAATGTTGCCAGGATATGGTGACTCATACCCTGTCCTGGGACACCGGGCTCTGTCTGGACAGACCCTTTAGTCCCCTAGCTGCTCGTAAGAACAGAATGAATTCCAAAAATAAAACATAAAAAGAACAAACAAAAGAAGGGAAAAAAGAAGAAGAGAAAAGAAGGGAACAAAAAGAAGGGAGATGGAAACCAACAAAGGTGTTAAAAAACCCTTAGATCGACAATACGCCTCTATGGTTTTGTAGCACCTCGAGTGTTACAGCTGGAGTTAGGACTTTAATTAGTACCGTAAACGAGGCGAAAGCTACCGAGGATGATAAGTCCGAAGAGGCGTTCCGAAAAGGAAATATAGAACTGCTGTCAGAAGGAGATACCATCGCCAGAAACTTTTGTTGCAAAGCGAAACAACCCCTCAACCAGGCACCCCTAAGAGGTCCTGGTCTGATAATAGCACTCCTATTCAGGACAGAGATGCGAAGAGGCGCAGTTTTGTTGATCCAAATGACTCATACAGCTTTTGCCCTCCAAAGCCACCTGGAATTGACTATTGTACCTGAGAGATTCCCGCGAGAAGTAAAATTCAGAAGAAGCAATGGCTATTGAGGCAGCCATCGAAACTAGAATCACTGAAATAAAACCTGGTGACATTATCCCGTGATTTGACCGTGGTCCCGTGGTCCAGGACCCTACATTTGAAGTGGACAAGTGAACCTTCATGGATACCAAGAAAGACGCCAGCGTAACCCAGTTAGTTTTGTGTGCGAACACTTCAGTGGTCCAAAGCTTTGAGAAGGTTAGATGTAAACGTATCTAGGATTGGAAAAGATCCACATTAAAATACTTTTTAAACCGAAAGATCCTGCGAGGATAGTGAGAGAGCAGCTGGCCTCTGAACAACTGATGGATGATGCTGATTTTTAAATGTGCAGCGGAAAATCCTCGGATTTAGAGTCTATTCAAATTAATCTTCACCTAAAAGAATACAATTCAATTGCCTAAAAGGAACTCATGGAGGAAGCACTGTCAGGGCATTCAAAATGTACATGATACTGCGAAACTCCAGAGAACATTAAAGAAAAACCATACTTTGCAACTGAGGGTATTAATTTTTCCAACAAGGGACATGGCAGAAACGCTAGATAAATCCTCGAACACCTTATGCAGGTGCTCTTCGCTGGTTTCAAACCTGGGTACCAAACGGGGGAAGAGGCTTATAGGAAAAACCCCTCTGACGGCCCAGAACAGGAAACATTGTAATGACTGGAGAGTAGTAAGGTGGATAGTAACACAATACAAAATTAGATAGGTCGCCCGGAGTTTCGACCAATTTAAAGTCGCTAGGGAAGACGGTATATTCCCGGCGCTGATTGAGGAAGGTTTTGATGTTCTGAGAGACCAATGCGTAAAATTTTTAGGGCTTGCATACCTATGGAATATGCCATTGTGGCATGAAAGGAGCATAAAGAAATCTTTGTACCAAAATTGGGGAGATACTTCTACTATGAGGCCAAATAATTCCGACCAATTAGCTCAACTTCCTTCACGTTGAAACCATTGGAAAAGTTAGAAGATATTCATATGATGAAGGAATTCCAAACGGATAAACCCCTACATAGTAATCAGTTTGTCTCACAGAAAGGTAAATCCATTATTGACGCACTTTATGCATTCACCTCCCGTATTTAAAAAGCAGGACGAAGAGGTGTTATAGCAATAGCAGCGTTTCTGGGCATAAAGGGTTCTTTTAGTAACACCATTGCAATACCTATATAAAATGTTGCTAAAAAAGATAGTTTAGGTACTACTGTTGATACGTGGATACGCTTTTCGCTTTGCGGCATGATTGTAAAGGTTGCAACATGAGAGGGAAGCCAAAAAAGGGATTGTCCGCAGGAAAGAGTTTTATCCTTCATCCTGTGAATTACAAAAGTCAGGTTTTTGTACACAAGGGTATGTAGATTGCCTTTTTATAGCGGTAACAGGAATGCATTTCATAGAAATGCCGCTCTTCATGATCTGTATGATTTAATAAATAGCGCAACAGGACGATACGTCTGGTATACAGACGGCTCTGAAGACTCCCTTGGCTCTGAAATTGAAGTACTTGCGATGAAACCTTGTTTGGAGATGACAATGGCACCATGCGAATTCCCTATCGTATTTTATTCTAAAATCGTGTTTGTTTACCATCAATCTCCAGTCAACGCTCTAATCCGAACAGTTTACATCCAAACTTGTCTGGAGTTGCCTACCAAAGCTTTGCCTACTATCCGGAAAAAATAGCTGAACTTGATCTGGTTTTCTGATCATGAGAACATTGAAGGTAACGAGGAATCAGATATGCTTGCAGAAAGTGGGTCTACAAAAGCCCTCATCGGACCTAAACCACACTGTGGGGCTTCGTATGCTTCGTCTAAGCTTGTCATTGAAAATTGTCTCTTTGAAGAACACGCGAGGTATCGGAAGATGGCTAGAGCTATGACACAGTCTAAAAAGTTCATCGAAGAACCATGTTTAGGAAAGTTTAAAAAACTCCTAAGCATCTAATGAAAACGGGTGAAAATAGTATTCGAAATGCTTTGCAGACATCCCTCATACGGCAATAAATGCCTATATAATAATAATAACCCTACCGAAGGTGTTCTCGAGTTGGCGTCGTGGTAGGGCTTGAGCTTTCCTCTCATGAATCTGACGGCTATGTTTGCGGTAGCGTTGCTACTGACAGGGTTTCCCATGCCAGACAGGCAGAGAACAAAGAGGAAAAGGACTCAGAGAAGCACCAAAACCCATTGATCATGGAGAAGATATTAAATACTTATCGTAGGTCGTCGCTTCTCGAGGATCGTCAGGGAGCCCCTGGTGACACCGCTGGGGTTGGGGGCATGCAAACCGGTGTTGGTGAGCTACGTGATGGACAGGTCCATCTCAACGGGATACCCAAAAGGGCTACTTCCCAGCCGGAAAATCGGCCAGAAGTGGTAAGCAGCAGAACATCAACTGCGCACCAACGTTGATTTATAGACGGGAACCTTCTCCCACAAAGGACCATCAAGCGAATAAGATCTGCGGTTCAGACTGCATTCCGCCAGCAACACCAGGTTGTGCAGATCAAAATGAAGATCATGTGGACGCCTGGAATGAATGGAGACGTGATCAGATGTGACTTTTGGGCAACGGCACGGGGAGTACCCGTCAGGGGGGGGGGGACAACATCGTGTCTCCGTGAGTCTTCATCCCGAGCTCGCCCATAGAGTGACTGAAAAACATCTTGCTGATCAATGATGGTCTATTAGGCGATGACTGATGCACAATCGTACTGATACCTCGGCGTGTTTCATGTGAGCGGTCCGCTCCACTCTACAATTGAAAAGACGCTTAAGTCTGCTTTTTTGGGTCGCCTCTGTCTGATTCTGGTATCTGGCCTCAGTGCGAAGAACACGTCAAAGGCAATTAACACCTATTCGATTACTTTCCTAACATATTTCTTTGGTTTGGTCACCTGGTCCATGATTGACTTCAAAAGGCTTAACAGAATAATCCACGTAAGAATGTCTGAGCACCGAATGCAATATGAAAGGACAGCTGTAGAGAGCATAGTTCTGTCTCGCAAGCCTGGAGGCATAGGGATCTTGGATGTTCGTCGATTGTGTGACTTTAACGTTATACAATTGCGCGAATATTACCAAAACAGGACTCACATCTCGCTTCACGACAGCACCTGTGGGGTTGACCTGTATACACCTCGAAACTAGCACCTGTTGTGTTTCAGAACATCGGAAATCTCATCGCTGAGCACCTAGCCGCTCAGTAGCGAGGTAAACAGCTGCACAAACAATAACCCCAAACATTAGGTCTTTCTTGTGTGGATAGTGATGCTTCAAACTTCTGGTTAAGGCAAAGAGAACTCTTTTTGGAGACGGAAGGATTGGTCATTGCCATCTAGCACACAGTAATCAAGACGAGTAATGACAAAAAACACATCCTCAGTATGGCGGCAGTTACTGATAAGTGCTGCCTTTGTGAAGATCCCAATAAAGAAATCGAGCACATTATTGATGGCTGTGCGATGCTTGACCCACCGGAATACACGCGCAGACATGATAATGTTGCTGGGGTCATTCACCAAAAAATTGTTCTGAACACTGGTTTATTAGAGAGATTTGAGCCTTACTACATATAAAGCCCAGCTAAAGTACTAGAGAACGAGCACCATCTCCTTTACTGGGACAGGACTATTCTAACTGACCACCTAGTCTGACACAGTCGTCCAGATGTCCTCTGTTTATATAAACCTGCTCAACACATGCGTATAATAGCCATAAACATTCTTTTCAACAAGAATACACCCGGTCGTGACCTCGAGCTGGGAGCTCGAAATTCGCTGCATTTAATTCAGAAGGTAGTATTGCTAAATACGTGCCGCATCGTCTGGAGTTTTCTGGGAGTGAACAATGATAGCTTATAAAATCGCCCCATGTGCCAATGGCCCCGGAAAAGCGAAAACATACCGGCGCGAAGAGGATTTCATTGAGAGTGTAAATGAACGTGGGGTCAATATAGGCCCGGAATATGCTACCGGAATATGCCCGGAATATACAACACCTCAGTATTTAAAAGATCAGGTATCCTTTTTACGCAAGAAGGGATATGCAGTTCTTTATCCGTAAAAAGAATAGAAGCATCCTCCAGCAAACATACCACCAGTTCCAGCAAGACCACCTTTTTAGATAGCCGATATTGCCAACATGAGAACTAGGAGATCAAAAATCCACCAAGAAGTCTTTCCCAGGATGGACAAATTAGCTGAAGCTAATACTGTTTTCCCCAATATGCTCCCCGAAGATGTTAATCTCTGGAATCAAAACTCTATGGTTTACGAGAAGCCGGTCTTCCTGCTTAGCGAAAATAGAAGTAATAATACTTCAGTACGCCTGAGTAAGACACGCGAGCGTATCGCATAGCTGCAGTTTGAAATTAAAACGGCGAGACGGCATGCATCAAGCATGAATCAAATAAAAAATTTACTCTAAAAGTTAGGGCACCTCCTCGAAACTTAAGGCAAGAAAATCACACGCTGAACTTTACCTCCTCTGGGAGATAAAATCAACAACTTTTGCTGGAAGAAGTTCACTTCTACGCACCAACATCTACCTCGTATATTAACTGCTTTCTTAAACGAAAAACAACCCATTCCGCAGTGGTTAGTAGAAGAACGCACGGTACTGATTCCTAAGACCGTAGATTTGTTAGGTCCAAAGAACTACAGGCCCATAGCTTGTTTAAACACCAGCTACAAGCTATTCACTCGCATCCTCAAAGAGAGGATATTAACATCTACTAAGCCGGTATGGAGTGCAATAGTTGAACAACGTGGATGCAAGAGAGAGCTGGGAGGTTGCACGGAGAACCTGTTGATAGACAGTTGTATTACCCAGGATTTGATCAGGTATCGACGTAATCTGTCTATGACTTGGATTGACAACCGTAAGGCATTTGATAACACGAACCATAAGCTACTCATCAAGCTCCTTGAGTGCCCGGAGATACATCCAAGAATAGTTAGATTAATGAGTCTTCCGAAGAGGCTTTTCAAGTCAGATACTTTCCTGCATCTTCCTCTTGTCCCTTTCTATTGTGCTTCGAGGCAAAAACTGTGGATACCTATGTGGCCCGCCGAACAGAAAAGAATATCAGGTGAACCACCTTTCATGCATGAACGACTTTCAACTGTTTGTCTTTTTAGAAGAAGACCTTAACATCCTTGTGGCGTTGGTAAATAGGTACTCTAAAGCGATTGGCCCGAGCTTTGGACTTAACAAGTGTGCCTGCTTCCAACAACAAAAAGGAATACTGAAAACTGAAACCCAAAATGTGCTTGTGTTGAAACGGGCCCTTGAAAAAAGATATCGCGAAATTCTCAGAAAAATTTGGGCTTCCAAATTATCTTGGAAGAGTAATATTCAGGCGACCAATATGCTGGCCGTTTCTATACTACTCTACACGCTTGGTGCAGTCAAATAGAACGTCAATGAGGTGAAGCAATTCGAGCTGAGCAGGCTGTACCAAGGCTACAAATTTCATCTTGTAGTTCTTATAATTGGCTATCTTGGATGTATAAAAGCCTAATTTCTTGGCCAACTCAACAACATCCCGGCTTACCAGCGTCAGGCTTGGTCCTTCGCGAGCCGGATGCAAAAGACTATTCTTCTGGGATTGCTTTAGCTGGTCCGTCAACACTGTTCCTTATAACATTCTACAAAGATTGGTAGCTCTAAAAAAGTATCCAGAGGTGAAACCTTCATCTCCAAATGTGCCGTCTGCCGCGTAAGATCGTCCGCGGCTAGAGACCGCACTCCATGGAACAGTGTTGTACGAAGTCTCTTGCGTGAATTTCTCGCTCTTGCTTACCTTCTAGGAAGAGCTGGAGTGGATGACGTACATGTTCCGGTTGCGTCGAAATTGGTTGCTCTAAGGAACCATGATCGTAGCTTCTGGAGTTCCAACTTCTCATACCAGTAAATAATTTATTGTAAATAGAATAAGAGAAGCATAGGAGCAGAGGATCAGCAACCGAGAAGGCGATTGAAATGGACGTATTATATGAACAGAGATATTATGCGCTTTTATTTTTTGCCAGAGAAAAGTGGGCAAAGTGTAAGAAGAGTATACCATCGAGTCTTCTTACTTAAGTACCCAGAGCTAGCCACAAGAATAGATGAGCAGAATCTAGCGGACAAAAAACGCTCAATATAGTATTGGTAAGCAGTTTGCTGTCGGCTATTGAAATAACTGCCATAGAAATGGAAGTGGAACATTAGCTTCCTATTGATGCACTCCCTTTGGAAGATGTGGACAACGAAGACCTAATTGAAGCTGAAGACATATGTGCGAGGGACAATTAACATCAAGTACTGGATCCATTCGAACCACATCCGGACAATAATAACGTTGATTTAAACAGCATTTGAACGCAATACCAACTGCGTCAGAGATGCAAACTCTTGTGAACTGTGCAGCTGTAGGAACTATTAGAACGTTGTGCCACAGAACAAGGCCTACAAATGCAATCCGCCCCAGAAAGGGATAGAGATTCAGCATGCAAGATCGGACTGGATAAATGTAGAACAGTTCGTTTAGCCAGAGGGGAATTAGGGACCGCAGAGGTAGAGAAAGAGTTCAAGAATGACATCGAGGCAATGGCTGAGAGCGAGTCATATAAATATCTCGGTATTCTCAAATCTAAGGGTATTCAGCATACGATAGTTCAAAAAAGCCTAACGAATGCCTCCACTATAAGAATCAGATTGATTCTCAAGAGTTCTCTTAAATCGACAAGAAAAATCAGGGCAATCAACACCTATGCCATTCCTGTCCTCACGTACCTTTGGAAATTCTTCTATGTACCTTTACCGAGGTTCTGGTGGTAGAGAGCCCACCTTAAGCTGCAGGTCCCCCCATCATGCACTCCAGTGCAACCCAGTCTGCGAATGATGGGGTAAAAAGCTTTGCCCACTATGTCAAATTAGGCACACTGATCTCATCAGATCACTTGATTGCATTACAAAAATGCGTCCGTGACTGATAATACCCCAGTGGGCAAAAAAATCAAGGATGTCCTGGAGACGTCTTCGGGACCTCTCTAAGGGGTCTTTTGGAACATGTCTTTTAGACATTCTAGGGATGCTCTCAAGACGTCTTATTTCAGTACGAAATATGTCCCGAAAACGTCCTATGTCTTTAAGACGTTTTTAGGACATCTTTAGGACATTGAACGTCTTAAATACGTTGATTGGACTGACATTGAACGTCCTTGAAACGTCTCAAGGACGTTCTGGGGATTTTCATGGTTTTGTGCCCACTGGGATACACTGCTAAAAATAGTATTAAATTTAAAATACCAATGTATATTAAAATTAATATCTCAAGCTTATGAAATCGCCATTTAGATACGTGTTTATTAAAGTTCATATGCATTTATGATAATTGTTCAAACAATTCTATTTTACACAGAATCAAAATAAAATTAGCAGTAATTTTCGATTCTTAATAATAAAACATGATACCTCCTTACAATTAATCAAAAATAAAATTGGATTTTAATGATGATAGATAATTATAAGAAATGGTTAGAATGTCTGTGCTTGCGATTAATTGTGTAAATAATTTAAATTTTTCCATGTTAAATCAGTGGCTTGTAAAATCTTATATTGGTGGAAGTGACTTCGCCTTTTTACAAATTTCACAATATGACATTGTTCTTGTTTAAATAAAGTTAAAAATGTTACACAATCACTATCTTTGATTAAACTTTTATAGTTGTCACGTACGCTTTTTCTAGAAACTTCTTTATATAATATTTTTTTTTCTAAGATTTACTTAATATATAAGAAAAGATACATATTTTGTTCCTTAAGAAACGAATTTTTGTGTGTTTCGACATCTTTTCTGTGAGATTCAGAAATTAGCTAATTGCCTTTAAAATCAATCTTTGCTCTTTTTATCTGGTTGGTAATAGCGATTTAACCTAAATTAAATTAATTTTACAAAATAAAATATGTTAATAAGAATAAGTGTTTTTAAATATATGGATCTAATAGAAAAAACTATTAATGGTTGAAAGTTCATTCTTTTCGGTTCAAAGGTCAACTATTCAACTACTGATTAAGATTTAATATTTTCCAACTCAAAATTAAATTATTTTGTTGAAAAATAAAAAATTTTGTTAAAAATGCATCCCTTTTGCTTGAAAATTCAACTGTTTTGTTAAAAGTTGTCTTTTCTACTTAACAGTTAAACAATTTGTTAGATTTTTTTTTCTTTGAAAATTCATCTTGTCTTTTAGAAAAATCATATTTTTTGGTTAAAACTGAACAATTATAAATTTAAATATTTCGGTTAACATCTAACTGTTTAAATTTAACTTTCAAAAACTTAACTACTCCATATTTAGTTAAAAATTTATCTTTTTTTTTAAATTTAATTTAATGATTTTTAGAAACTTTTTTTTACTGGATTAAAAATTAATTTTTCAAATAAAAAATGTAACTATTCCATATTAGGTTGAAAATTTATATTTTTAGTCAAAAATTCAACTATTTGGTTAAAAATTCATGTATCTCATTAAAAACTCGTACTTTTTGGTATAAAATCAATTCCTTTTGCTGATAATGTAACTGCTTAGTTGAAAATTTATTTATTTGGTTGAAAATTCGCCCATTTGGTACAAAATAATTCACATAGTTTAAGACTTGAGGATTTTATTGAAAGACGTATTTTTCTATTTAAAATTAATCTTTTCGACCACAATATTCAATAATTTTACTAAAATTTGTTTCCCTTTTTGGTGTGAAAATTTATCTTTTTCTGCAGAAATGTTATTTTTTTTATTCAGGATGCAAAACTCCAATTGAAAATGCAAATGGTTAGGTGGAAAATTAGTTTTTTGGTGAAAATTCAATGTTTTTGTATAAAGCTTTTTTTTTGCTGGATTAGAAATTAATTTTTGAAATAAAAAATGTAACTATTCCATAATAAGTTAAAAATTTATCTTTTTAGTCGAAAATTCAAATATTTGGTTAAAAATTCTTATTTCTTATATTATTTATATTCATATTATATTTATATTATATTTTGTATTTTTTCTTTAATTCTTATATTTTATTAAAAACTTGTATCTTTTGGTATAAAATCAATCCTCTTTGTTGAGAATATAACTGCTTATTTGAAAATTTATTTATTTTGTTGAGGATTCGAGGATTTGATTAAAAGTCGTATTTTTTTATTCAAAATTCATCTCTTTAAACAGAATATTCAATAATTTCAATGAAATTTTTTTCCTTTTTGTTTACAAAATTGTATTTTTTCGTAGAGATATTATTTTTTTGGTTTAAAATACAACTGTGGTTCAAGTTTGAAAATATGTGTTTTTGATTGAAAATTATATTTTCTGGTTGAAAATTCGAGTCAACCGCCATCCAATAACATTTGTCGTTGTGATAAAACAATTTTTATAAATAATTCAATTTATTTGGCATCTCTATGCATGGAAAATTTTTTTCTTCAAAATTATTTCTTTTTATCTGAATAATAAAACGTTTGCGTAATATACTGTCGTCCAACCACGCTAAAATCTTCAAGGCAAGCAAATAAAGTTTGATTATTACATCGCAATAAATTCTCAACTCCACCCCACCATTTAAATGTAGGTAGTAATTGTGTCATTAATGAGTTAGTGGTAGGTATATATACAGGTGTAACAGATCCGAAAAATTATCAGTTTCAGTTAAATAAATTCTTTGAAAATCTGATTTTTTTTTCACCAGAAAAATGAAGATTTTGCTGCTAACTCTGCTCGTCACCTTTATGGTATTTCTGAATTCTGTTGGTAAGTAAAATATGATACCTAAGCATATATCAAATATTTCATTTTTAGTAAAAAATTGATTGTTTTTTGTTGAAAATTTAACCATTTAATTGAACATTCATATATTTTGTTGAAAATCCGTCTTTATTGGTTAAAAATGAACCTCCTTAGTTGAAAATTCACCTTTCGGTTAAATTTAACTTCAAATTTTAAATCGAAATCTCTTTTGTTTGAAACAACTGCTTTCAATTTGCAATTAAAATATTTTTTGGTTGAAATGAGAACTATTACATTTCTGGTTGATAATTTATCTTTTTTTTTATTGAGAATTTGACTAGCTGGTTGAAACTTCAAATAATTTGTTTAAAATTAATTTTTTTGGTTGTCGATTCATTATTTGAGTTGCAAATTCATATCTTTGGTCAAAATTGATTTTATCTCTTTTGTTTATAATTTTTTTTTCTCGGTTGAAAATTTGTGTTTCTTGGTAGAAAATAAATCTTCGTAGCTTTGTGAAAAATGTATTCTGTTGGCTAACAATTAATCATTTTAGATGAAAATTCGTCTGATTGGAAATTTCACTACGTTGCTAAAAAATCCCTTTCTTTGGCATAAAATTAATATTCTTTATTTGAAAGTTTTACTTTTTGGTTGAAAATTCTTGTATTTTGTTAAAAATTTGTCTTTTTTTGACAGAAAAGAAGGGGATGTGAGAGGAATGAGGGATGGAGGAGTTTGAGGAGTAAAGCAAATGAGAGGAAATGATCTGAGGGGAAGTGAGGGGCAATGAGGAGAGGGATTAAGGAGAGGGATTAAGGAGAGGGAAGTGATAGGTGAGGGGAAATAATGGGAAGTGGGGAAAGAAGGGGATGTAGGGAAAATTAATGTAAGAGTGGGAGGATAGTGACAGACAGTATAGCCTGAAGGCCGATCCACTTTAGAGATAACAAAATTAATTGCTTAAACAATTGATTATTATTTTTATTTGATAATGTTTAATTTGAATAATGTTAGTTAGTTGCGGTTGTTTCTGAACTCTTAAACGTTTTGTCCACTTTTCACTTAGTGAGGTAATAATTAATGCAAGTTAACAAACATGCTTATTCAAACAATTGAATATTGTTAATAACAATCTTCTCTAAGAGTAATGCTAGAAAATTTCTTTTTTTCTGAAATCTTCAGATTTGCGTAGAATTTTGAGTTATGAACCAATAATAAATAAAAATTAGATAGCATCATATTTTAAATAGTATTGTACTTTTTTAGGTAAATTATTTTTCTCTCTTCCCAATGTTTAAAAAAATAATAATTTAAAGAATAAGGCTTTCTTGCACAAGAGTGTATGTATATTTGTTAGATACTGTAATTAACCAAATTATTCAACTCGTTAAAAAAAATTGTTGAACTCATAATATTTACAAATTTGTTATTGTAAAATTCGAAATTGTCAACTTTTTTATTATTAGGAAATAAAGATCCAGGCTGGTCAAAGTGTGCTTTACTATTTTTTGTTTCGAACCAATATATTTTTGATTTACCGAAGAAATTATTTGATAAAAAATCTCTGTATTTGTTCTTCCAGAATCATATCCTCCAAAACTAGAGGGCTCTCCGGTACCAGATCCTCATCATCCACCTCAAAATCCGAACCGTCAATTCGAAATTGTTGTTAATCCAGATAATAGACTCGAGGGTATTCAATATGGTGAAGAGTTGATTAGACCAATTCCTAATAACGATGGCACAATTTGGGGATTTGAATATAAAGGGAAGGAATATGAGAGAGGTAATTTTAAATTTATATTTCTACCAACATTTTTAGAGAATTTAGCATCAAAAGTCTAGTTTTTTTCCTAATTATTAAATATTTCATAAGCATATCCAGAGGCTGCAAAGTGAGGCAGAAATGGTTTTTTCTGGGCAAATAAGTCTAGAGCTTACAATTTTGTTTTAGTCTAAGCTTTCTTTAATTCGTATTGAATGAATTTTTAATCACTTCTGCCAAAAAACAAAGTCCACTCCGGAAATTTATTTATATACGCTGAGCGCCTACTCTACCGCAGCCGGAACAAGCTGGCAAGAGAGAAAGAGAGGCAACACTGACACCAACCGTGGATAGCCTATCCAGTATAGAAAAAGCAGTGCTTGATGACCAGGACAAACATCAACATCCAGGTTTCTCTCAAGCCCAAAGATCTGGCTCAACTATATGACGTGATTCATGGAGATTTTTCCGAAGAGTCCGACGTCTGGAACATCAGGTGTAGTGTGTATAATGCAGCGAGAAGTTTGGCAGATGCAAACCGTGAAAAAAATCGAAGCTGATGATGATACCAAAAGCCGCATGCATCAACTTATGCAAAAAGATAGGCTGGATAAGACAGTACGCGTCCCGCGTTCTGTGTATGATTGACTACAAAAGATTTGGCAAAAAACATTTGTCAAAGCTGCTGACCATCGGGCACCACATTATTGACAGAATACAGGTATTATCTGACTCTAGAAGAAGTCTAGAGTGGAGGGAGATGTCGGTCAGAGAAAATAAACAGTATTTCTGTGGCCAATCTTGAAGCTTCCGAAACAATCCAGTTGCTGTCGACCGCCCGCCCAAAACAGAAGAGGTCGAGGGGTTTTGAAAAGAACTGTGAACATAAATCGTTGCAAAAAGTTGTGTTTTCATGACACCTGAAGAGAAATGCTCACTTATGTATTACTACCGAAAATAAGAAGAAAGCATCATCAGGCATGAAGAGCTATTCTGCTCCGGGACCACATTGTGTCAATAGCTCCTGGTGCAAGAAGTTTCCTTTAACCCGCCAGCATCTAGCTCCTCCCGAAGAAGGGCAACTTGTCTGATCCTAAGAATTAAAGGACAATAACTTGTTTGAACACCCTGTACAAGATCTTCACAGATATCCTAAACGATAGGATTGTTCGGACAATCGGATTTGTGTAGCGAGAGATGTCAACGCAGCTCAAAGAAACATGTAGCAGGATTTCGGAAGAACCTGCTCATGGATAGATGCGTCTGCAAAGACTCTGTGACTGCGAAAAACGAACCATGTTTGTTATCGAATTTTTGGCATCAGCCGACAAGAACATCACAGCAAAGGAGAAACCCATAGAATATTCTGATAAGCCAGTCTCCTTGATCATCGGTGATTTCGGAAGAGCTTTGCTTTCTTTCGTTTATAGCCTGAAAAGCATCCCTGCGTATAAACGAAATTCTAAGACATTTTCAGGTGAAATACAGAAGGCGGTCGTCCTTGGGTCGCTCAGTGTCTACAGGATGCATCAGAAAAAATTGAATTTCTTGGATAATTATCAGTAGACTCACAATTTAGTACAATTTAGTATTTCTATTTTCACGAATAATTTAATTTTCAAACTGATCAGTTACGTTATTTATCTTTCAGTCAAATATGGAAATGGTGCCGAACTATTCGATGTGGACCATAATAAAGTTGGAACATACGATGGAGCAAAATTTTACAATAAGCCACAAGGAGAACCTGGTAATTTAAAAACTATGATACAATCTAAAAGAAATATTAGGGAGTTCTACATAAAACGTCACTAGGGGGTCCAGAGACGCATTTCTACTAGATGATATGTTACTTTCTTCTACTATCTAGACATTTACAAAAATAGTTTAAACGATTTATCATAGTTTCTAGCAATTTTCTCTCAGAATAGATTCAGAAAGTCGCGGTACTTTCTGAATTTTTTAACTTTTTTTGACTTATCAGTTACAGAAAGAAATAATAATCATTAAAATATAACAAAAAATACTGTTTTAACAATTTATTTTGATTTATAAGAAAGTTCTCTTGGAAGGATGCTAGAAAATTTCGGATTCTTTTCGAAAATTTCTAAACTTTTTGTTAACTTCTTAGTCAAAGTGTTTTAAATATAACAACTCGCGAAACCTCATTCTTTAATAACGGCGTTATTCAAGGGACTCTATAAAACACGCTTATGGGGGTGAAATTAAAAAAATATTTTTTAGATTTGCATTCTATTTCTACTTTTGAACAGAAATTTTGGGAAAAAACTAGATACGGCTAATATTGACTTTTCTGCTTAATGTTTGCGAAAACGAATTTTTTCTTATGATTTCTTATCAAATAAATTTTATTTTATTTATTTGTTATTTCTCAGTAACTAAACATGCTGTTTTCAAGAGAAATTCGGCGGCACATATTTTTCCGATTCCTGGAAAAAAATTCTTCCAGCAAGCTATGATTATCTAAATGTTCACCCCTATTTAAAAAAAAATCTTTTTTCTGTAAAATTCTATAGTTCTGGATCCAATTTAAATATTCTGATTTTCTTTTCGAATTCTAACGACTTTTACCGTCCTGCTTGAAAATTCGTCAGAGAATATGAAGAAGGTTTGAGTAGATTTTCACTAAAAACACAATTTTTTTTTGCCAATTTTTTGTTAAATTTGAACTTTTATAAGGAACATATACTGTGCTTTTTATGCGTGATAAACCTTTTTTGTGACCAGCAGAATTTTATTTCCGTAAAATTGAGTTTTTGCATTTTTTTGAAAGCAACAGAAAGAAATTAACATAAAATTTTTCAAATCGAAAAAAGTTATGAAAAAATTCCTTTCGCGCTTTTTTATGTCTTGCATCGTCTACAAGCAGAATTTAAAAATTATATTTCCGTGGAAAAAATTCTCCTGGTCAGAGAAATTGTTCAGCTTGCGTAAATGGCTTTCTTATATTAGCAGAAATTTTTTAAAAATTTTGTGAAAAATAAGGAAGGTTTGTTTTTTCGGAAAATGAAAGAAAAACTTTTTATAGAACGCATTCTATTAATTTTTGTGCGCACTAGACGATTTGTGTTGCTGAGAGAATTTTTCTCACCTCAAAATATAATTTTTGATCGTTTTTTCGTAAACGATGCAAGATATCATAAAAGAGCAGGAGAAATTGTTTTGTAAAACTTTTCTAAATGAGCAAACTTTTCTGTTATTTTTTTCACATCTCTCATTATTTCCAACAAAAATGCGAATATTTAGTTATATTATAAAAAATTCTCAAAACATAACAGAAAATTAGTGAAATATGTAAGCGTGAGTTTTTTGCTCAAATTGACTTCTTATAGCTTTTAACAAATCGTCGACATATTGCTCATTTTTAATATGTTCTGACCGATTTTGAAACCCGAGGGTAAAAGCTACCAGAACCTGAAAGAAAACTTAGAATATATAAACTGGATCCAAAATTATAGAATTTTGAACACAAAATATTTTTTTTTGAATATACCTCAAAATTCAAATACACGTAACTTTGTGGTTATAAATTGATCATTCGCTTCACCTATAAATTAACTAACGGCTATATTTTATTTTTTAAATCAGGTCGAGCAATAGTGGAGCCAAAAGATGGTTATTATTTGAAGGTAGGAGGAAAGCGTATTGCAACATTCCAAGACTTTTTTCGCTATGACAGAGTTCGAAAACCTCAAGGTCGTCGACGTTATGACTACCATTATTATCTACCAGGTAATTTAAAAACTAAAATACAATATAATATGAAAGTGCAAATGTATAAAAATGTTTTGTGGAAGAAATCCATAACTTTCCTTAAATTTCTGGTAAATTAATAAATCACCAAAAATTTCCAGTGGGCCTAGTTATGGAGGGGATAATAAAAATAACAAATTTGGTTTTCACAAAAATAGCTTAACCGATTTTGCTGGACAAAACGTATGTTGTAGATACTAATAAGGACTATCTTTAGTAATCATTTCGAAAACATTCTGAAAAAACTTTTTAAATAAAAAAATTGTTGAGGTTAGTTTTCTATATGACACCTAAAATTTTGTTGGAAAATATATATACTTGAATCGGATCGGTGTGTAACGGTTTTGAAGTGAAACTTCTTTTTTTATTTTCCTTTCGAAAACGATTTGAACTGAGGAAGTGTATGTTTTGAAAACCAATGACACCATTTTCGAAAAAAATTGAAAAAACAGGTCGAAAAATTTTGTTGAAATTTTGAATTTTTTTCAACCATGGCGCTAAACTCTAAATAATTTGTAAATTAAACATGTTGAAGTGGACAACTTTGGGATATTTATGCCAGAAAAATGGATGCGTCACTTTAAAAAATATCCTCAAAGCATTTTTCTCAAATTAAGGATTTTTTTAACTGCAATTTTTGTCAGAATTTTGTTCAAATTCAATACGAGTGGGGCAATATATTATTTCATTCCTAATTTTTCTATTGTCACTCACGTAGAACAATATTTCGTTTCCATTTTCGAGGAATCCAAAGTGATTGTTAATGTTATAGAAAAATGTTATATATAATTGCATATCTTAGTGTATGCTCGGACATTTAGTCAAGCTGTGAATTCGTTTGTTACATTGTTTATTAAGGAAAAAACAATTATTGATCGTTGATAGTATGTATATCATAAGGTGTATATTAAATTAATTTTGTTATAGAGGCCGAGTCTTTAGAGCTTGAAATGACCAAGATATGCATTTAATAATATTAAAAAATTACAAGTATTTTTAGTATTGAAGTATCACTTTGACTAATTAATTTGGTAGTAAAAAAATGTTGTTGATTCTAAAATTTTCTATACTACTGAATATTATTTGCAAGGATTGTCCTTACATAAATATGAGTAGTTGCAGAAAAAAATGAGATCTTTTCTTTCCTTAAACATCATTCAATATCAACTTTCTTTTTGAATACAAAAAAATGTTTTTAAAACCGGCTCTTACAAATGTGTTAATATTGACTTTTCTTAAATGAAGATATAATTATAATAAATTTAAATTTGAAAGCTTGTTTGGGTTTCAATCGTGTGCGAAACTATGATTCTTGCCGACGTTTCGTGAACATTGCAGTTGACTTCTTCAGGGCTGACCTGAAACTCAAGTTTCAGGTTATGTTGTTATTTATTCTCTACGATGCCTGTGATTGGCCAGAGCGCCCCATGGTGGGGACTGGTCGAACTTTATTTGCCAATCAATTCGTTTTCTTTAAACTATTGATGTTATTAGGGTGTTTTAAGATTTCGATTGCTTCTCTATGTTTTTTTTGAAAAAATATTGTAATTTTTTGCGATGACGGTTGTTTTGTCAAATAAAATGCTATGTCCTGTTTCGATATGATACTTAGCTAGTGCTGATTGCGTGAAATGTTTTAGCCTGACTTCACTCTCATGTTCCTTTACGCTTTGGCTCACCGCCCTCCCGGTTCCTCCAATAGACTTTGCCACAAGATCAAGGGATTTTATATACTCCCGGATTACTGAGAGGTGCCTTTTTAACTTTAGGGTTGTTGAGAACTTGTCCTATTTTCGCAGGTGGTTTATATATGGTTTGGATGTTGTGTTTGTTGAGAATTATTCCTATTTGTTCTGTGATACTTAGAATGTAGGGTAGGATGGTGATCGTTTTTCTCTCTCTTTCTTCAGTAGGCTGTCTTGACTTGTATTTTTGAGTGTATTTTCTCATTGCTCTATCAATTTGTTTGTTTGTGTAGTCGTTTTGTATTGGGATTTGTTTAAAATTTTGTAGTTCCGTTTGTAAGTTCTCTTTATCTGTTATGGCTCTCTATACAAGGGAGTTGATGACCGCTTGCTTTTGAGATGGGTGGTTGTGGAAAGAAGCATGTAGGTATCTGTTTGTCTATTTGGGTTTTCTGTAAACTCCATGTCCTCATGTGTTATCAGATATTTTCTAAACTAGTACGTCCAAGAAAGGTAATTTTCCGTTTTGTTCAGTTTCCATGGCACCAAAATTCCGGTTTGAGCTTGGATTTGTGAACAATTTTAGTTTCTAGATTTTCCATAAAGATGTTGGCTATTACATGTGAGATTGGAGATCCCTTTGCTGCTCCTGAGGTTTGTTCGTAGAATTAGTTATTGAAAGAGAAGTAGGTATTAGTGAGACATTGTTCTATCAAAGGTGTGAGATTGGAGGTTGAATTGGGGTTGAATGTCAATCTGTTGTATCTTTCTGATAAAGTCAAAAGAGTTTTGGACATGTGTGATAGAGTCTCCTGTCAAAGGATTCAGTTCTTCGGTAAGGAAGCGTGCTAGGTTGTAATTTGGTGAGTTTATTGCGCTGACGATCGCTCTAAGTGAAATGCTGTTTTTGTGGATTTTTGGAAGTCTGTACAGTTTTGGAGCGATGGGATTAATAGGTATTATTTATATATTGTTTCGCTGTTAAGTTTTGAGTTTTCTAGGGGGGTTTTTCTTTTTCTGACTATTGTTTTTGTGCGGTCTTTTTTAAGTTTTTTATATGTATCATCAGCTAGAAGGTCCATGATTTTGTTGTTATAGTCTTCTTCATTCATTATTTTTGTTGTGTTGCCTTTGTCTGCGGGTAATATTATGATGTCTTCATTCTGATTGAGTTCTTTAATTGCTGTGTTTTCTTGATTTGTTAAGTTTGAGGAGAGAAGTTGGGCTTGGCGTAAGATGTTGGCTGTCCTACGCCGTATGTCATTCGCTTTCTCGGGTGGAAGGGTATATATTGTGGATTCCAAATTACTGATGATTTCTTCTTTTGGGATTTTGCAGGGAGCTACTGCAAAATGATGTCCTTCAGATAAGGCTGAAATCATTTCATTGCTGAGAGGATCGTCAGAGATGTTTTTTACTGTGATAGTTAATGGTGCGTGCCTTACTGAAATTAATTTGTCAAATATAATTTTTCGATTTTGACTGCAAAAATTTGTAATCCGTTGGTATTGATCAAATGATATGCGGTCCATTGTAGACCAAATGTCAAATCTGAGAGTTTTCGACAGGAAAAGGTGAAGTTTTAATATTTTTTTCGAGATAGTGTGCAAGGAAAATTTGGTATGTCGTATTTTTTCTTCCAAGAGAAGCAAACTTGTTTTATATATAACTGATTTGGATTTAGAGGTTCCCAAATGGTTTTCCAAATGTAAGAATTTTGGGACGATGTTATTGTCCCTACACCGTTTTAAGAAAGCTAAAGATGTTAGTAGCTTAGCTTGAGAAGAAGCATCGTAGAGAATACATATGTAAGAACAACATAACCTGAAATTACAGTTTTTTGGTCAGCTCTGAAGAAGTGAACTGCAATGTTCACAAAACATCGGCAAGATTCATCGTTTTGCACACGATTGAAACCCGAAAGAGTTTTAAATTTCAAATCTAAATTTATTATACTTGTAGTTATTCACTACAAGAAACTAACCACCTAGAAACACTACCCGAATCGGGTAGTGTCACGCCTACCCTGAAAGGGAAATGGCTTAATGGTATACATACATCGTGAAAGAATTAAATCTATTATTGATGATATAATTGTTTTGGACCAATATATAAGTTTGTAGGTGCAATTATAGATAATTGTAATATAACTTTTACAGAAGGACCAAGTAAAGGAGGACCAAGTGGAGGAGGATCCAGTAGAGGAGGATCAAGTAGATCAGGATCAAGTAGCGGACAAAACTGGAAGAAATAGCGGAAACTAAAATATTGCTGGTCTCCCCCTCTCATTAGGTCGGAATAATAAGGATGATGTCGCATGTTGACATTCACGAATTAAAAAAAAACTAAGAAAATATGTTAGATTCATATTATGATAAATAAAATGAATTAGCATGGAAACGAATTCTTGTTAAAAATTTTCCTTATTTCAATTTCACATATTTCGCTAAAGAAAATTTATTATTCGTACACTACAATAATAAACTTCTACATCTATCCAGAAGCTTCTTTCAGTTTGCAGTGAAGAAGGGGGTTCCAAAAAATAAAAATATTGCACTGATTGAAATACAAAATTTAACTTTAAATTGAACAAAAGATATTTATTTTCCTAGATCGTTTTACTACAGCCAAACATAAAAAAACACGTTTTTGTGAATCTAATTCAGAATCTTCAATGTTAGATGAATCAAGTTGAAATTCAACATTGCCCTTAATAATCATTTATAAAATACAATTAAATAAATACTGTTTAAATATCACTCAGTTTTTGGCTTTGATTAAAATTTTTTTTTATTTTTCAAAGACAAAATGTTTGTAATACAGAAAAACTAGATTCTACTGATAATCAGATGTTTATATAGATTGTTTAAAAAATTCACTATTGTTTTTAGCACTTTTCGCTTAAAATAGATTCAGAAAGTCACGGGTTTTTTCCAAATATTGAAGCTAATTTTCAGATGTTAAGTTATATTGATGCAATTATCAATTAAATTTTACAAAAATATTTTTTTTTTTAATTGATTGTAATTTATAAAAATATTATCTTAGAATAAGGCGAGACAATTACGGTTTTTTCTAAAATTTTTCACGTTTTTCAACTTTTTACTTAGAGCGAAAGAAATAAAATGCAGTTAAAATAGATATAATTGTTTAAACAAATTTTCATTGTTTATAACTTTCTCTATAGTAATCCTAGATAGTTGCACGTTTTTCTTGAATTTTCAGCTATTCTTTGACATTTTAGTTAGGAACAAATAATAAATATTGATAGTAATTGAAACACAGAGGCTTCTAGTAACTTCTTCAAGAAAAATTTACATTTAATACGATCTATATAGAAAAATTGAAGAATGCTTTAAATATCTATGTTATTTCAGAAAAATATATGCTGAAAAGCCAGAGAAATTAATTGATTTTTGAAGTTTGCAAATAATATGAGAAAATAAAAATCCAGGCGGCTCAAAGTGCGCTTTTTTATTTATTGTTTTAGACAAATAAATTTGAGGTTTGCTGAAAGAATTGCTTAACAAAAAAACTCTGTATTTGTTCTTACAAGATTAGGTTTTCCATCGCGACCTGGTTTTCCATTATCAGATCTTGATTATCCTCTTTTACAAGCATCATCTAGTCATCAGGAAACACCTCGAGATATGAAGCCACGATAAGAAATAGTTTATAATAAAGATAAAACAGTATAAGGAATTAAATATAAGGGACAGAGGATTTAACACGGTAATCTTATAATTATAATTCTGAAACAAATTTAAGCGAATTCACTACCAAACGTCTAGATTTTTCCTAATTACGGAGTGTTTCATAAGCAGATCCAGAGGCCGCACAGTGAAGCAGAAAAGGTTTTTTTGGACAAATAAGTCTAGAGAATACAATTTTGTTTCAATCTAAGCTTTTTCAAGTTTATTTTCAAAATATTTGTAATCACTTCTGTGAAAAAACAGAGTCGACTCCAGAAAATGGTTTATATAGGCGGCGACCCCATTCCACCGAAACCAGAATAAGCCAGCAAAGAGGCGACACTGAGACCAACCGCGGATAGACATCCAGTAGAAAAAGAGATTTGCTTGAGGACCAAGTAATATATCAACATCCAGGTGTCTCTCACGCCGAAACATCTGGCTGAACTGTATGACGTGCTTCGTGCAAATTTTTCCTAAGTGTAAAATCTCTGGATCATCAATTTTAGTATGTATGATACAGCGAGAAGTTTGGCAGGTTCGAACCGTAAAATAAACGAACGGCTGATCATAAGACCAAAAGACGCATGCATCAACTCAGCATAAAGATAGGCTATGAAAGATAGTACGCGTTTTCCATTCAGCGTGTGACAGATTACATAACATCAGGCAGAAAGTTCACTGCCAGGTTTCTACAGTTCACGCGCGAACTGCAGATCCGTCATCATACATCCAACAAGTTACAACTGCTGACCGAAGATGAGAAAAAATTATCAAGAGGCATGAAGAACTATTCCGATCCCGGACCGCATCTGGCCCGCATTTTCACCAAATATTTAATGTTGGAAGAGCATATTCCAGAGTGGTTGGCAAAAACACGCACAGTGCTAATTCCGAAGAAGGGCATCTTGTCTGACTTGCGTAACAGGATGTCGGGAGAACCCGTTTATCTATAGATGCGTCTGCAAAGACGCAGCATCCTACCAGCGCTGCCTCACCAAAAAGCTTTCCATTAACCTCCCATAGACTTATCGTCCGTCTGTTGAAGAGCTCAAAGGTTCATCCACACACAGTGAGGTGCAGAGAGTGATAGTCACACTATTTCCACTGTCCCTCGCACTTCACAATTCTCGAAAATACTTCTGCGGTAAGCCTGGATGCCGAAAGCATAATGTCACTCATGTATTTTACACAGATGATCTTAATATCTATGCTAGAAATGCAGAGCAACTGAATCTAGCTCTAAGGATTCTTATTTAAACCGAGGATCACTTACTGGCATTATCGAGGACGCTTAGCTCGTCGGCAAAAGAGGTATATGAAACCTTAGCACTGGAGATATCTGAGTACCTGACCGTACGACAAAGCTGCATTCAGATGTAGTGTTTATAAAAGCTGCTTTCCGATGCAGATAAAAACGTCTTATATAATAGATTTAGTCTTCCGAACTGTTGGCGAGAGACGAACTATCTGTAGCAAACATGCTTGCCGTCCCGGTACTAATCAATTCATTTGAAGTAGTTCCATGGAAGAAGGACAAGCTCAGATCCCTCTACATCGGGTCACGAAAGGTTATGCACATGAAGAAAAGCTCGCACTTTAAGTCGTTCGTTCCACGACTTTACATTTCACGCCATCAAGGTTGTATCGGAATACAGAACCTTGAATGTCTTCACAACAGGATCATTCTAGGTACAGCAGGCATAGTCACAAATGGGCAAGACACTCTTCTTAAAATAGTTAGAAAACACGAAGAAGTGGACAACGAAGCGTTTCTAAAAAAGCAGCAGAGGAAGCTGCTGAAACTCTTGGTCTTGAGATCAATGTCAGAGGTGGGCAAAATGCATAAAACATTCTCTCTCTGAAGTACTCACTCTTGAAGGCCTGGATCGAAAAGACATTGGAGAAAAACTTCTGTGAAAAGCTCCTTGATAAGAAGATGCACATAATCTTCAACAGAGATGTGGAGGATAATTTTACGCAGTTTAAGCTAACGTTTGCTTTTCTCAAATAACCCGCATTGAATTCGGACACGAAGGATTTCATGGCAGCCTGTCAAGATGGTGTGATATCCACTTAGGCATATCGTGGCCATATTTCGAGCCAAGATATTCCCAATAATAGCTGAAAAGCGTATCATGCATTCTTTGAGCACATACGAAACGTACTATCTGGTTGTCCAACTCACGAGCGAACGACGGAGGTGCCAAAGTGCTCTCCCAGTTTCTCCAATATAGACTTTGCCACAAGAGCAAGGGATTTTATATACTACTGGATCACTGAGACTGGCGTTTTTACCTTTAGGGTTGTTCAAAAGCTGTCCTATTTTCGCAGGTGGTTTAAATATAGTTTGGATGTTGTGTTTGTTGAGAATTCTTCCTCTTTGTTCCGTGATACCTTGGATGTAGGGTATGATTGTGGTCGTTCTTCTCTCTCTTCCTTTAGTAGGTTGTGTTGTGTTGATTAACTTTTTGTAATTCCTTTGGTAAGTTATCTTTATCCGTTATAGAGGCAGCTTTGTATACAAGGGAGTTGATGACCGATTGCATTTGAGATGGGTGGTGGTGGGAAGAGGCATGTAGGCATCTGTTTCTATAGGTGGGTTTCATGTAAGCTTCATATTCTAATGTGCTGTCAGATCTTTTGTGAACTAGTACGTCCAAGAAAGACAATTTTCCGTGTTGTTCAATTTTCATGGTGGACTGGATATCAGAGTGTATTCGATTGATGAAATCGGAAAACTTGTGTAGTTCATCTATTCCATATCTTTAGATGACAAAAGTGTCGTCAACGTAACGGCACCAGAACTTTGGTTAAAGCTTTAAATGTGGAAGGATTTTAGTTTCTAGATGTTCTATAAAGATGTTGGCTATTACAAATGAGATTGGAGATCTTATTGCTGTTCCTTCGGTTTGTTCGTAGAATTAGTTATTGAAAGAGAATTGAGTATTATCGAAATGATGGCCTCTGAAAGGTATAAGATCGGAGGGGAAGTTTGCATAGGATTTAATAATATGGCTATCATCAGAGATTTCGCATTACTTCAGGAACATGGGTTATAGGCATTCAACACCGCAGCTCGGCGTCGAACTTCTGTGTGCAGCTTGGACTCTATTTGGCACCGGACCCAGCCATGATGTACGCATCGTCTTCAGTAGCACGACAAAGTCGCGCAACGGGCTTGTCGGCCTTCGACATCGTGGCTCGGAATGGCTGGTTTCAATTCTCATCTGGGAGGCTTCCTTGACGGGGCGGCCTCCCAAAATGATGCACACCTCATAGTCCCCGGCAGATCGTCAGTTTGGCGATTTTCTTCACGATCAGCGTAGAGGAAGCACTGCGGAGTGCTCACGCACTTCGCAGATTTGTGCCCTTCTTTGCGGCACCTGAAACCAAATTTGGTCCTATCTTAACCCTTGCAACCTGCTGCTATATGGCCAAAGCTTAAGCAGTGGTAGCATCTCGTAGCCTCCGTCTTTTTTCGGACCCTACTAAAGGCCCTGTTCGTCATGATCACTTTCACACTAACCGAATCAAGACCATCGAAGTGCTTCTGAACTGCCTCCATCACCTCTTCTGCGTCTGTTGTTGTGTCCAGATCCATGACCTCAACCTCCGTTCACGGGAGGAGCTCGCGAACGGAGCTGCCAACACCAACCGCCTTCCTAATAACAGAAGACAGCTTTGTCCTACCGTCTGATGTCGGGCCAAACTCGATCAGGACCTCTCCCTCCCTCGTCTCTCGGACACCCCTGATTTTGACACAAAGGGTGTTCGGTTTCACCATCTTCTTAAAGTCCTTAAGGACCTCAGCATAGCTCCAACCCTGAGCCGATTTTACTAAGACTGCCTCAGGTCGTACTCTTCTCTGCGGCTCCTTCTTCTTCGTGGATGCGGGTGCAGCTGATGTTGCCCCTGCATCATTATTCTTTGGAGTTGAGGACGCTGCTGCTGTAGTGCGGGTCCTCGGCTTCTTCGTCTTTGGTTTGGCAGAGCCAGCCTCAACGGGACTCAGCGTGAGCTCCCTCTCTCGCTTTCCAGTATGGGGAGTGGGAGCATCCATAGCTTCTTCTTTCTGAGTGCCGTTTTGGCAGGTCTCTTGCTTCGGCTTAGCCTTCTTCTTATATTCGGCAAGTTTGTTACCGATGTCCATTGAAACGTATGGCCTCTACCAGTCCTTCCCTGATCGGCATATACATGTTGCGCTTCGTGTCGCAGAAATCCTTCATCCCCTTCAGCACACCCTTCAAATCATTCAGGGCTTTTTCACCCACCTCCTACAATCTATCTGCTTCCCCAATATTAATTCTAGCCTACGTCATTTGACAGGAGTCACGCACCTCCACCACGCCCGATTCACCTCCCAGCTCTTCACAAACGCTTCGATTTAAATTTTTGTTTCTCGTCATCTTGATCCCACGAGTAGCTAGGGAAATATAGGTCCACCCCCACAGAGCCCCGCATGCAGGGGTAAGGGCCTAATACTCTAGGAGGCGATCTGGTATCCTAGAGATACCGTTTGGAACACCATACCCTGGTGCCATTCAGTTTTCGGCACGGTTGTTAACACCTTAACTTGGGTGTTTTTTTCTCGGTGTGTTCTTCACTCACTCTGTTTGGTACGCGATGCGTATTTTATTTGCGCCTTACCCTCTGTTTCCAGCAAACATTTCCCTATCCGCCACCCGGGGACGTTACAGACTCCCACTGTGGTGTATCAGATATTTGTACTTTCGTAAATAGACATACCACGTCGAAACTCACCAGAATGTCTCGGGGTTGGATGCGAATCTGTTGTATCTTTTTGATAAAGTCAAAAGATTTTTCGACGTGTGTGATAGAGTTTCCTGTGAAAGGACTCAGTTCTTTGATGCGGGAGCCTGCTAGGTTGTGAGTTGGTGGGATCCTTGCGCTGACGATCGGTCTGAGTGGAATGTGGTTTTTGTGGATTTTTGGGAGTCCGTAAATTTTTGGAGAGAGGGGGTTAGTAGGTATTATTGTAGATATTGCTTTGCTGTCAAGTTTATTGTCTTTTAAAAGGGTTTTTGTTTTGCTGACCATTGTTTTTGTGGGGTCTTTTTTAATTTTTGTATATGTATCGTCAGTTAGAAGGTCCATGATTTGGTTGTTATAATCTTCTTTATCCATTATTACTGTTGTGTTGCCTTTGTCTGCCTGTAATATCATGTCTTTATTCCGATTGAGTTCTCTAATTGCTGTTTTTTCTTATTTTGTTAAGTTTGAGGAGGGAAGTTGGGCCTTGAGTAAGATGTTGGCCGTCCTATGCCTTATGTCATTCGCTTTTTCGGGTGGAAGGGTATAATGACGGAAAAAACAGAAGTGAATTTTTGTCGCGGGAAATTTTCAAATAGATAAAGTTGAATTTTTTCGTATAGAAACAAAACAAGATTCGGTAGAGTTGACATGGTAACCATTTCCAATGTGGTGGGTAAACTTTAACTCGTGAAGTTAATTTTTGTTGCAGATGAAGATTACTCTGAAATTGCTGTAAAGATTACATTTTGTTTTTTCTGTGATATCGTGGCTTCCAAATTACTGATGATTTCTTGGTTGGGAATTTTGAGGGAGCTACTGCAAAATTATGTCCTTTAGATAAGCCTGAAATCATTTAATTGCTGAGGCGATGGTTAGAGATGGTTTTTACTGTGCTAGCTAGTGGTGTCTGCGTTACTGGAAGTAATGTGTCAACTTTTATTTTTTGTTTTTAAGTGGAAAGATCTTTAATCCGTTGGGATTGTTCAAATGGCATGCGGTTCAATGTGGACCAAATGTCAAATCTGAGAGTGTTTTATAGGAAAAGGTGAAGTTTTAAAAAAAATTTGTAGGTAGTGTGTAAGACAAATTTGGTATGCTGGATCCTTTCTTTCAAGCGAAGCAAAATTGTTTTATGTAGAATTAATTTGGACTAAGATGTTCCCAAGTGTTTTTTCAATTGTAAGACTTTAGGAACGATATTTTTGTCCTTGCAATTTTTTGAAAAAGCTGAAGATGTTAGTATTTTTGCTTGAGAAGACCTGAACTCACTGAAAGTGTCAGTTTTAGTAAGAGAACTCTCCCTGTCGAGTTCTTTAATAATCGATTTGATGCTTTTATGATGATTCATTATAATAAAAGGAGATGATTGGTGGTTCAATCGTGTGCAAATCTACGAATTTTACCGAAGTTTCGTGAACATTGCAGTTCACTTCTTCAGGGGCAACCGCAATGTTCACGAAACGTCGGCACAATTAAGTGAATTTTTTAGTAAAAACTGTGATATTTCGCTTTCTCATAAATGACGCTTTGTAATTGAAACAATTTAGAACAAAATTTAATTTCTTCAATTACACGTTTCTAAATTTGAAAAGGTTAAATACAACGTTCTAACCAATTGTTCAAATATGTGTGTGTTTGATTAATTGTGTAACTAATTCTACTTTTTCCATGTTAAATCAGTGACTTGTGAAAAATTTTTTGTTCGTGCAGATATCTGCTAAAATTATTGTCCCTCTAAATGGCGCTTCAACATGAGCTTTAGGTAATTATAAATTACATTGTGCTTGTTTAAATGAAGCTGAAAATGTTACACAATCACGTTCTTTGATTAAACTTTTATAGTTATCATGTATGCTCTTTCTATCAACTTTTTTATATAATATGTACAGCCCTTTCTAAATTAATATATTTTCAATAAGCAAACAGGGTCACTAATATAAAAAAATTTATTTTTTTCTCAAAGTTTTACTTAAAATATGAGAAATGATAACAATTTTCATGACAACGATACGAATTTTTGTAATGTCTATATTTTTTTATTTCGTTCTGAAATGTATACATTTAAAAAAATGCCAATACAGCTGCGCGATGAAATCTGTCAAATCTTTCAACATTTTTTATTCGAAATTCGGAAATTAGGTCGACTATTCTGTTCCGGTAACATATGCCGAATTTTAATTTTCTCTTCCGGCACATTTTATCGTGTACTAAATTGAATTCAAAATAATTTATTATGAATTCGAAACGATTTATTATGAATTGCAAACAATTCCAGATTAATTCGAAGGAGTTAACAATTTATGCGTCCAACAGAACTGTTATCAAAGTTATCAAGAATTACCCATCTATTCCCATGAATTTCTAAAATGTCCTTAAATTAGCATATATTTCCATCAATTACCATAATTTTGAAAATGTATGGAAAGTTTGATGAATTACCATAATTTCTAAAATTTATGAAAATGTATAGTTATTGTGGAAATTTATGAAATTTGTGGAAATTTATTAAATATGTGGCAATTTGTGAAATTGATTAAAGTTGTGGAAGTTCGTGGCAATTTATGAAATTTATGATAATTTACGGAAAATTATGACGTTTTTCAAAATATGCCAGAAGAGAAAATTAAAATTCGGCAAAATCTGCCGGAAGGGACAATTAAAATCCGGCAAAACGTGCCGGATCCGTATACACTACGTGTTTCATATGCAAAATTTACAGTTTTTTTAACTACTACTATTTTAAAAGTATCAAAAATAAGCATAAATTTGTATCCATTTGAATATGTTTCAAGACCCTCGAAGCCGAAAATCAAGTAGGAAATAGAAATTCGAAAAGCTAGAGCATTTTCAAAATTGCGGAGACCATTTTTTTTTTAGATAACAAATTTTTTTGTACGGCTATTTGTAGCACTCGGAAAGCCAAACAATTATTTCTGATGACTTTTTTTGATAAAAAACAATTATCAGAGTTATAGCATTTATAAAATTTAAAAAATGAATCGAAAATCACAATTTTAAGCCAAACAACGCACGATATATGGTAAAAAAAAAAGAAAATGAAAATTTAGAAACACGTTAAAACATTTTAAATAATTATCGAAAAAATAAGATTTTTAGAAACTTTGAAATATTATGAGAAAATGAAAAAATTTCTCTTGATTTCAAGGAAAAATTTTAAGGCAATTTTTCTGAATTTGCTGAATTTTCAAAATAATGTTGAAAAAATTCAAATAATTTGAAAATATATTTGGAAGGTTTAGACGTTTTAAAAAGAATGAAAAACAATTTAGGATTTTAAGAGTTTTTAAAGAATGTTAAACAAAATCCAGATTTTTGAAGATTGCGAAAAAAAGAAGATTTTCAAGAATTGTGAGAGGTTTCAGGAGAATCAAAAAAAAAATATATATATATTATTAAGATTCCTGGGAAAATTGCAAAATATTTTTTATTTCAAAAAATGATTTTGAAGAGAAAATGGAAAAATATTTTCTAACATCTGAAGCAGTTATCGAAAAAAGAAGCATTTCGAGGCCTTTGAAGTCTTGCAAGAGCAGGAAGATAATTTCTTAAGATTCCTAGTAGAATCTTCAAGGCTTTTTTCTAATAATTTAAAAAGAATATTTCAAAAGATTTCCGAAATTTTCGAACATGATTCCGAAAAATTTAAACACATTTTTTTAATTTTACAGAAGTTTGAAAATTTTTAAAAGAATTCAATAATTTCGAAACAGAAGAAGGTTTGGAAGTCTTGGAAAGCTTTATAACAATTTAAGATTCAACAAAGTTTTAAAAAATGTAAAACAAAATTCAGCGTTTCGAAGATTGCGAAGAAAACGAGGATTCTTAACAATTTTGATAGGTTTCAAGGAAATTAAAAAAATTATTTAGATTCCTAGAAAAATTTTCAAAGATTTTTTAGATTGAAAAATAAATTTGAATGAGTTGAGAGATGTTTACAATTTTTGAAAAGATTCAAGGCGTCAGTGTCAAGAAAAAACAATTATTGACTACATTCCTTAAAATTGATGTCACGGTCTGTATAGTCTTTTACCTTGTAGGGAAAACCAGACTTTAAATAGAACAACTTCTTGAAATCATTAAAAAATTATGAAGAAAATTTATTAATTTTAACAATTTGTCAACAAAAATGTAAAAAATGTTGCGCATATCTTAAAATTAGTTTTTCTTGCAGAAAAACTATCTTCTTAGTAAGTGAAGAAGTGAATTTTTCACAACAATTTTTTTTTAAAATATTTATTTAAATAAATATCCCCACCCCCCTCCGCTATTTATTTCTTCAGTCGGAAATTTTTTGATTTTGAATTACAGAAGAACTGTCTTCAAATACTTTTAAACATAGACTTCACAAATCTAATGAATCATATATTTTATTTATGGATTAAACAAAAATTCTTGATAAAAGATAAATTTTTTATTGTAAATTATTTTTTAATATTGAGGTACCGACAATAAGATTTCTTAGAAAATTTTTGATGATTGAGATTTTATTCGAAAAGATAAATTTCAAATATCGAAGATTACAAAATGTTGCAACAAGGAATGTCATACGATTTAAAAATAATTAAAATTTAGAGATAATGAACAAAATTTTAAACAAAATATTGAAAAATATTTTGAATAGTTTCAAAAGATTCCCAAAATACAAAAAAATAGCTATTTGTATTTAAATTTATTACTTTGTTAAATATTATACATTTTTCTACAAAAAATTAATGTTGTAGATATGTACCTTTTTGCAAAAATGTTGTCCAGTAGGGTTTACAAATAATTTCATTTATTTGGCATTTCTATGCATGGAAAATTTTTTTCTTCAGAATTGTTTCTTTTTATCTGAATAATAAAATGTTTACGAAATATATGGATCTCGAACCACTTTAGAATCTTCGAGAAAAGCAAATAAAGCTTGAATATTTCATCACAATAAAAGTACGATTCACGCTCGCCTTGAGTGTCTCAACTACATCCCACCATCTAAATGAAGGTGCTAATATTTGTCAATAATAAGATAATGGCTAGTCTATATATAGGTGTAACATATCTAAAAAATTATCAGTTGCCTTTGAATAAATTCTTTGAAAATCTGTTTTTCTTTTACCAGAAAAATGAAGGTTTTTCTGGTAAATCTCCTCGTCACCTTTATGGTATTGCTGAATTCTTTTCGTAAGTAGAATATAATACCTAACCAATCATATATTAAAATAGTAAATTTTTGGTCGAACATTAATTATCTTTTATTGAAAATTTAACTATTTAATTAAAAATTGATTTATTTTGTTGAAAATTCGTCTTTTGGGTTAAAAATAAAACCTTCTTGGTTGAAAAATCACCTTTCGGTTAAATGTAACCCTTTGCGGCATACATTTTTCTATCAAACTGATTTTACGGATATATGCACCTTAGGGGCTTTTTGGGGTCGCTGATTACACAGCCACACAAAAAAAAATCTTTTTGCGGATCTGGAGGTCAGACCATGTTTAATATAGGCTCTTGGGGTCGCTGAATCCGAATCCGAGGTCCAAAAAACCCCAGCACGTCAGGGTTCTGACATAACCTCCAAAAACCTCATAAAAATCTTTTTTCGGGCCTGGAGGTCAGACCATGTTTACTATATGTTTTTGGGGTCGCTGAATCCGAATAAGAGGTCCAAAAAACCCCAGCATGTCAGGGTTCTGACATAACCTCACAAAAACCGTATAAAAAAAGCTTTTTTCGTGTCTGGAATTCAAACCATCTTTACTATATGTCTTTGGGGTCGCTGAATCCGAATCCGAGGTCCAAAAACCCCCAGCACGTCAGAATTCTGACATAAACTCAAAAAATCTCATGAAAATTTTGTTCGAGTCCGGGGATCAGACCATGTTTATTACATGTTTTTGGGGTCGCTGAATCCGAATCCGGAGGATCCGACTGTCTGCATCGTAAAACGCTTAAGTGCGCCTGCCATGACGGCATCAAAGCCGTACTCCAGGGACTTAGCCGGATCACAGGCTCATTCCGTTGCCCGCCGTCACCGCGAGGAGGTGCCCTGAATTCTACGGATTCGGATGCAGCGACCCCAAAAACATATAGTAAACCTGGTCTGACCTCCAGACCGGAAACAAAATTTTTATGAGGTTTTTTGAGGTTATGTCAGAACCCTGACGTGCTGGGGTTCTTTGGACCTCGGATTCGGATTCAGCGACCCCAAAAACATATAGGAAACATGGTCTGACCTACAGACCCACAAAATGATTTTTTATGAGGTTTTTGGAGGTTATGTCAGAACCCTCACGTGCTGGGGTTATTTGGACCTCGGATTCGGATTCAGCGACCCCAAAAACATATAGGGAACATGGCCTGTTCTCCAGACCCGAAAAAAGATTTTTTTATGACGTTTTTTGAGGCTATGTCAGAACCCTGACGTGCTGGGGTTTTTTGGACCTCGGATTCAAATTCAGCGAACCCAAAAACCTATTATAAACATGGTCTGACCTCCAGATCCGGAAAAAAGTTTTTTTTTTGTGTGGCTGTGTTACCAATCCGCAGCCCGATTTGCAAAATTCAAAATAGCGGATTCAATATGGCGGACGAGTTTTCCAAAAATTAATGGATTTTCATGAAACTTGGCATCTAGGTTTTTTTGGGGTCTCCGATCACGAATCTGAAGTCAGTTTTTGAAAATTCAAAATATCGGATCCAATATGGCGGAAGATTTTTCAAAAAATTATTGGATTTTCATGAAACTTGACATGTGGGGGATTTTGGGGGCTCTGATCACGACTCTAAAGTCAGTTTTCAAAAATTGTAAATAGAGGATTCAATATGGCGGATGATTTTTCAAACAAATTATTGGATTTTTATGAAAATTGGCATCCCGAGGTTTTTGGGGCCTTTGATCACGAATCTGAAGTCACATTTTAAAAATTCAAAATTTGGGATTCAATATGGCGGACGTGCTTCCAAGAAATTATTCCATTTTCATGAAACTTGACATCTCGGGGTTTCGGGGACTCTTATAACGAATCTAAAGTTATATTTTAGAAATTCAAAATGGCGAATCCAATATGGCGTACGAGTTTTCAAAAAATTGATGGATTCTTATGGAACTTGTCATCGGGGGGGGGGGGGGGCTTTGATAATGAATCTGATGTCAGTTTTTGAAAATTCAAAATGACGGATCCAATATGGCGGGCGAGTTTTCAAAAAATTGATGGATTTTCATGAAACTTAGCATCCGGGGGTTTTTGAGGTCTCTCATAACGAATCTAAAGTCAAATTTTAAAAATTCAAAATGGTGGTTTCAACATGGTCTACAAATGTTGAAAAAATTGATGGATTTTCATAAAACTTGTCACTCAGGATTTTTTGTTGTCGCTGACTACGAATCCGGAGCCAGATTTGCAAAATTCAAAATGGCGGATCCAATATGGTGGATGAGTTTTCAAAAAATTATTGGATTTTCATGAAACTTGACATGTGGGGGATTTTGGGGTCTCTCATCACGACTCGGAAGTGAGTTGGAAAAAATTTGAAATGGAGGATTCAATATGGCGGATGATTTTGTAAACAAATTATTGGATTTTTATGAAAATTGGCATCTGGAGGTTTTTGGGGCCTCTGATTACAAATCTGAAGACACAGTTTGCAAATTAAAAATGTCGGATTCAATATGGCGGACGAGTTTTAAAAAAATTAATGAATTTTCATGAAAATTGGCATCTGGGTTTTTTTTTGGGTCTGCAATCACGAATCTGAAGTCAGTTTTCAAAAATCAAAAATGGCGGATCCAATATGGCGAACGAGTTTTAAAAAAATTGATTAATATTCATAAAACTTAGCATCTGGAGGTTTTTTGGGTCTTTGATCATGAATCCGAAGACAGTTATTAAAAATTCAAAATGGCAGATGCAATATGGCGTACGATTTTTAAAAAAACTATTTTATTTTCATGAAACTTGACATCTGGGGATTCTTGGGGTCTCTAATCACGAATCTAAAAATCAGTTTTCAAAAATTAAATATGGAGGATTCAATATGGCGGACGATCTTTCAAACAAATAATTGGATTTTCATGAAACTTGGCATGTCGCCGTTTTTGGGGCCTTTGATCACGAATCTGAAGTCCTATTTAAAAAATTCAAAATGGCGGATTTAATATGGCGGACGAGTTTTCAAAATATTTATTGGATTTTCATGAAACTTGGCCTCTAGGTTTTTTAGCGGTTTTCCGTCACGAATCTGGGGTCATTTTTTGAAAATTCAGAATGACGGATCCAATATGGCGGACAATTTTTCAAAAAATTATTTGATTTTCATAAAACTTGGCATCTGGTGGTTTTTGGCGTCTTTGATCACGAATATGAAGTCAGTTTTTAAAAATTCAAAATGGCGAATCCAGTATGGCAGAAGAGTTTTCAGAAAATTAATAAATTTTCATAAGACTTGGCATCAGGGAGTTTTTAAGGTCTCTCACAACGAATCTGAAGTCAGATTTTCAAAATTCAAAATGGCGGATTTAACGTGGTGGACAAACGTTGAAAATTTTTTTGGTTTTTCATAAAACTTCTCACTCACGGGTTTTCGGGGTCGCTGACTACGAATACGGAGGCAGATTTGCAAAATTCAAAATGCCGGATCCAATATGGTGGACAAGTTTTCAACAAATTGTTGGATTTTCATGAAACTTGGCAAATAGTAGTTTTCGGGGTTTTTAATTTTGAAATTTAGGTTGAAATTAAACATTTCTATTTCAATTTTGCTGTGAAAAATGTACTTTAGTAAAAAAGTTGCATCTTTGATGATTCACCAGTTTCATTCGCCATATTGGATCCTCCATTATGAATTTCTGAAAACCGACTTCAGATTTGTAATTAGCGACTCCAAAAACACCCAAGTAACAAGTTTTGTGGGAACCTAACGACTTTTTCAAAATTAGTCTGCCATTTTAGATCCGCTATTTGAAATTTTTGAAATCTGACTTTAGATTTGTTATCAGAAACCTCAAAAATCCAGAGATGCTATGTTTCATGAAAATGCATCAATTTTTTGAAAATACTTCCGCCATATTGGATCCGCCATATTTAATTTTATTAATCTAATAACAGGGTTGAAAACAGCGACACTCAAAAACTAAATATACCAAGTTTTATGTCAATATATATATATATATATATATATATTATAATTGTTCATAACTATCTCCTAAACATTAGGAAGAATCATATTTCAAATAGTATTGTACTTTTTTAGGAAAATTATTTTTTCTCTTTTCCCAATGTTAAAAAAAAATGATGTAAGCAATGAAGCTATCTTACACAAAAGACAACAAAGAATGGAATAATTAGATTAAATGAGAGAACTGAGTATGTAAGTGACTTGTAAAATTTCTGCTTTAAATTACAACAACAAGGTTATTGCAAGTCATAAAAGAAAAATTTGGAATCGAACATATTTTGATATCAGCCCCCCTCCCCCTCCAGCAAAATATAATGACGAAAGAGGAAGAGATTGTTCAAAATATGTTTCTTTCTAATGTTTATTTATTATTGGTTTATAACTAAAAAGGAAAAGTAAAATAAAACATTTTAAAAAAAACCGCAACTTCCTAGCACTTATCTAAGAGAAGATAGTAATTAACAATAATTAATTGTTCAAACCACCATTTTTATTAACTTGTATTAATTATTACCCCACAAAGTGAAAAATGTACAAAAAGTTAAAAATTTCAACAAAAATCGCAACTATGTGGCATTAATATGGATGAAGATAGTTATTAACAATGATAATTTGTTTAAACAATTATTTACAATGCATTTTTGGACCACCCTAGTATGTACTGGTTTTTTTTTTACTTCATTCAAAAATATGTGCAATCAAACAAATACAAAAACGTGATTATTGCGCATTTTAAAATAATTATATGATTAAAATTTTTCATTTTTTCATTTTATAATATTTTTCACTAACAAGCGCAAATCTGACAAAAAATTCGCAATGATTTTTGAGCCCACAGAAAAAGGGGTTAATTGAAAATAATGTATATTATTATCTCTTCAAGCATTAATTATTTAATTTTGTAAGTCTGCAATTGGAAATCAAATTAACAAATGTAGTTGTAAACATTGACTATTTTATTTATATCTGTTAAATATAATAATTTGTCAGATCATTCAACTTATTTCAAAATTTTTTTAAACTTCTAATATTTACATATTCGATATTGTGAAATTCTAAATTGTTTACTTTCTGAATATTAGGAAATAAAATTCAGGCTGGTTACAGCGCGCTTCATTATTTTTTGGTTCGAACCAATCAATTTTAGGTTTACTGAAAAAGTTGTTTGATAAAAATCTCTGTATTTGTTCTTCCAGAATCAGCTTCTTCAGCACGACGTCCCAATGCGTTCCCAGACCTCAATGAGCCACCTGAAAATCCGGCAGATGCATACAAAATTGTTCTTCATCCAGATAGGACACTCAGGGGGATTCGACATGGTCCAGATTTCGTTGAACGAATTCCTAATCCAGATGGCACACTGTGGGGAGTTAGACTTGGGCAAGAGTATATTAAGAAAGGTAACTTTGAGATTATATTTCTAAAACAAATTTTAGAGAATTCACCATCAAATGTCTTGGTTTTTCCTAATTATCATAGAATGTTTCACAAGCGGATCAAGATGCCGCACAGTGAGGCAGAAAGCGTTTTCCTGGGCCAATAAGTCTTGAGTTTACAATTTTGTTTCAATCTAAGCTTTCTTCAATTTGTTTTCAACTTTGTAATCACTTTAGCCAAACAATAAAGCCTCAACTAAATGACGTACTTCGTGGAGATTTTTCCGAAAAGTCCGACCTCCGGACCATCAATTGAGGGCGAATGATGCAGCGAGAACTTTGGCGAAAGCAAACCGTCAACAAAATCAGTGGCTGATGATAATACGAAAAGAAGCGTGCATCAACTCAGCACAAAGATGAGAGATGGTTCAGAGGAAACAAACAGTTTTTCTGTGACCAATCTTGACTCTTCCGAGACTCTCCGGTTATTGTCTACCACTGACCAAAACAGAGGAGGTCGAGACATTTTGGAAAGAAGTCTACGAAGTCCAGCATTCACTGAATGAAGACACAGTGAAGACAAAAAGCTTCACGGAGCTGTATCTTCATAACACCTGCAGAGAAATGCCCACCTATGTATTACTACCGAAGAGAAGGAAAAAGTATTATGAGGCATTAAGAACTATTCCGCTCCGGGACCAGATTGTGTCAATAGCTTCTGGTGCAATAAGTTTCTTTCAACCAAAGATATTTTACCTAGATGCGGCAAGGGTCAGGAGTGGGGACGCCGAAAATATATAGCTAACTATTTTTCGCCTATATCGAGGTGCTGCCCTCTACAACTTTTCATTGTTTCCATAGCAACCGCGTCAAAGCGCGTGAATGAGTCACCGTCAATGACGAGAATGAGTGAGCCCACGAATATTCTTTGCCAGGAAGTACTATGACTTGAATTATGTACTTCGTGAGTGAGCAGAAGATTTAGATGATCAATTATTATTATTATTATTATTATACCATTAAGCCATTTCCCTTTCGGGGTAGGCGTGACTTGCTCGGTTGGAGAATAGTAGTTTGTATATGGGTATATAGGTATAAGGTATGTAGGAATATATGTATGAGGTGGATAGGTATATAAGTGTTAGGTATATATATTTTAGATTGATCTGGAATTCTCGTGTTATTTATTTAAATGACACGTTTACTCCGCAACACTGCTCCGACCCAGGTTGCTGATCAATCTCTCTAGCGA
>CAKNYM010051990.1:225442-240450 GCA_932195095.1 Andricus curvator
TCGCAATAGAAGTTAAAAGTTCGGAATAATGAGTGATTTAGAAAGATTTTTTAGGCATAATCTCGGATAAGTTAAAGAAACCTCTGAAATACCGTAATTTCCCTGATTTATCGCGCGAAAATTCTTTGAAAGTGAGGATTTTCAAGAAAGAAAAGATTTGGAATTTCTTTCAAACTATTAAAATCAATTGGAAATTCCTTCGCATACCTAATTCTTTCAAATTCGATAAAGAGCCATATATAAACATATATGTCAAATTTTCTCCTGCTTGAAATATTGGAATACTTATAACAATTGAACTGAAATATCACAAGTTTAAGGGAAACTTAAAATGCATTTAGGAATCTTTGAAAACAGCGCGTCAAGTGAAACATCATCAGTTTAATTTTTGAGTTTTTAACCACTTTGAAGTATCTTTAGAGTTTACCCCCCCCCCCCCCATTAACCTTACATGAGGCACGATAGTCTAAAATTTTTATCAAGAAATTTCATCATTATTTGAAGCTTTGAGCTTTAAAAATTTTGTTTCAGTAAAATTAATACAAATTGATCTAAGAAAAGATTATTTACCAGAAATGTTTAATTTAATTTAATTTTAATTAAATTTGAAGCGTAATTTTTGCAATTGAAGGGTGTCGCGACAAAAGCATGAAGATCCATTGAGATAAATTTTTCAGGAGAGAGAAAAAACCTTCTCAAAAATTGAATTCTTAAAAAAAAAGTGAGAAACTACATTCGAGATTTGATCGAGCTCTACAGATCTCAATAAACAAAATTTGTAAAAAGTTAATACTTTTCGAGATACATAGCGTCAAAAGTCGACTGCGGTCAAAACCGTGTAAGACCATCAGAATTTGAATTTTTTTATTGTTTTTTTTAGGCTGAATTTCTAATAGCATGAAAACTAATAGAAGACTTTTCATGAAAAAAATTATTTTTAAATTGTTTAAACAATTTTTGTTTAAACAAATTGTTTAACAAGCGAAATTCGGAAAAAATAATAGTGCCATTCGATTCTACGGAACAAATTACATCAATTATATATGCATTTCGCAATTTTTTTATGGACCAGATTGGTGACGGAGTATAAATAAACAATTAAATGTTATAGAATTTGTATTTATACTGCATAACAAGTTGGGTGGAAAAAAAATTGTCCAATGCATGGACTTTATATAATTTTTTCCGAAGAATCGAATGGCGCTATTAGTTTTTCCGTATCTCGCATTTTTAAACAATTTGTTTAAACAATTTCAAAGTTTAAATTTTTTTATCAAAATGTGCGGTGGAATTTTAGAGATTTTTTAAGCCAATAAAACGTGTTTTGAAAAAAGTGGCACTTACACGGTTATGCCGTGACACCCTTCAATAGTGCATAATTCGAAGTCTTGTAATTTAAATTAAAAAAAACTACTTCCGAATTGAAAACTTTTTAAATTTGACTTTTTTATTTGGAACTGTTTCACATTAAGGGAATAACCGAAAATACCGAATAGATAAATTGAAGAAGAATATAAATATCGAATTATAAATTCTTAAATTTTAAAATTTCCAGAATCCAAAATTGAATTATATAATTTTCAATTTATATAATAAACGAATTATAAAAGTAAGAAATTATTAAATTTCCTAAATAATTAAGATTCAGAAATCAAAATCTTTGAAGTATCTAGCACATCGGGATTGATAAAATAATTTATAATTATTTTAAATATTTAATCATTAATTTACTAATTATTGAAATTTAAATTTCGCAAATTAAAAAATGTAAGTTAGTTTAATAATTCGTTAATTGAATAATTTTGACATTATAGAATTCGATAAATTTGGATTTCTGAAATATTAAAATTCGGGCATTTATTATTTGGTACTTTTATTTTTCATCAATTTTTCTATTTAAAATTTATTTTTTCTTATATTTTTTACGTGCTTCAATATTTTACTGCAAATTAAAATTTTATTTCTTTGGATTAACTTTAAATAAAAATCATAAAAATCGTGGAAAATTGTTTTAAATATTTTCAGAGTGCTTGCTGAAATCTAAGAGTTTCTTTTCACAGAGCAAAGTTCAAAACTCAAAAAGTTATTTCTAAAAAATTATAACTCCTACCGACTGCATTTTTTGCAACGTTTTTTTTTATTTTCACATTAATTTTCCAACCAAAAAAAGATTGAAAAGAGTATTTCATAATTATTTTTCTCCAAATGTATGTAATATAATGTAAATGTATTAATTTTTTTTTGATTTTGTAATTTTTCTTCGTAAAAAGTCACCCTAAGAAAAAAATTCCCGGCTGTTCAACTTTTCAATGTTCAAAACTTTTAATTTTAAGTATTTTCTAACCAAACTGAAATGCTTCAATATAGAATTACAAATAGACGTGTCTATTTGTACAATTTTAAATAGAATATTCAAGGAAACATCATAAGTAAAAATGGAATTAAAGTGAAGGGAATCAAATGTCAAAATTAAATTTTTACTAATGCAACATTTTAGTTTTGAATACAAAACTTTATTATGAAATCGCTGAATAGTTTAATTACAATTGTAATAACAAATTATAGAATTTATTGTAAATAATTATGTGAGTAAGTAAATTCGCGCAAGAAAAATCGATTACCAGAAAAAAAGAAGAAAGTTTAGAAATTAAAAATAAAATTTCAATACGTACCTGCTTCAAAAAATACTTTTTTCTTAAACATCTCCACTGACGTTATAATTTTCTCTACCCAATAATCTTTGAAAACCTTTATAAGGATTTGTGCGAAAACTAACGATAAATCCTAATTTATTAAATTAATTATTTATGTAGGGACTGATAAAAAGTGAAGAGATAATAAATACACAAATTAACGGGTTCCGAAAATATAATTTCATGAATTATGAAATCTCTGAATTTTAAAATGACAGGATTTTAAATTTACCGCAAAACTAAAAATCTCAATAATATCCAAAATTAAAATTTACGGATTTATATAATTGTCCAATTATTAAATTCTTCACATTTTTTAATTCCCGAAATTTAATATTGACAAAAATAAATAATTATTATTTAATATATCTTTAATAACTAATTGTTTATTTTCGTCAAATCTTAAGTTTCGAAAATTTGCAAATTGTATGGGAATTTAATATTTCGTTAATTGTATAATTAAAAATGGTATAATTCAAAAATTATATAATTCGTTAAATTATAATTTCGGATATTTTTAAATTGGGGATTTTCATTTTTCGACAATTAAAAATCTTGTATCGTTATATTAAAGCCCTAACATTTTATTATTCGTCACTTTGTATTTTCGAAATTTTTTTACGTTCATTTGTGTACTCGGCATCCAATTTCTAATTATTTTTTATTATTCATCATACTTTTTATACTAATTATAATTCTAATATTTAATGAGGAAAATGAAAAGGTGTGCAAGTTATTGTCCAATGGTAAAATTGTCCTATCATTTATAGGTTTGTAATTACTAAAATGCTGAATTCATTATCATATTCAATGACTTCTTAATTTTTTATTACGTCCTATATTATAGGATATTTTTTTCTTTTTCAGTCATAAGAGTAAATTATCTGTACTACAAATATTTCAAAATAGGAAAAAGTCCGTTTCAGTCCTTTAATATACATAAATAATTCATAATAATGCAAAATTTTTAAATTCCCGCTCGACGTTTATTGCGCCGCCTTGCGGTATGTGGTCGAAACAATCCCTTTAAACGAAGCGGCGATGCCGAATTTAGCCGAAAAGTACCGAATAAAGCCGAAGCCACAAAAGTGACGATAGCGCCGCCCTCGTGACATGTGGCCTAACTAGACCCTTGCCGCATCTAGGTAAAATATCTTTGTTTCAACCCACCAGCATCTAGCCCGCATTTTCACTTCATATCCAAAGTCGCACTGTAAGAAAAGTACCATTTGAAGACTAGTTTTCGGTATTGAAACATATAGAAGAAATTAAACAACACTTCCAGACCAATTATTATTTAATAAAATTTGACGTTTCGTCACCAGTCATGGTGACCTCATCAGAAATCCGTGGTTAAATCTATTAAGAGAATTACATAGGAAATTACATAAAATAAAAGTATGTCAAACACATAATTTAAAAAAAACAAAAAAAATTTCAAAATACGGTGACTTACCATTAAGTAGAGCGGGCAGATTTAGTTATACATTAAATATTTATTTCCAAAGAAACAAAAAGGAGAATTTACTCCAAAAAACAGAGCAACTTCGGTCAGACGTAGTAGTTATATGCGTAAAGGTTTCGTAAGTAAAAAATGATCAATTATATAGAATAATTGAAGTTAGCATTTGTTCGAAAAATTCCATTTTCGGTACTCAATCTAAAGTGTTGGAAAAAGTAGAAATTGTAGTAAGTTTATTAAATTTGAAAGACTTTTGAACAAATAGTTTTAAAAGTGACAAGAAAGAGGTTAGGAAACCACAAAACAAGAGAAGTTCATAATGATAAAATAGATATTTATTTACCTGATTAGATAGTAGCAGGGGTATGCCACGCCACGCGTAAATTTCGTGCCTGTGGCGGGAAGGGCAAACAGTGGCGCTGCGATCGTCACTCGATACATTTGCCTTGGAAACACTGCAAAGCACACTAATTTTTTTATTTTTGGTAAATTTCTAACTGTTTCCGAAATTTCTCAAAACTAATATACAATCTAAATTCTTTAAATCCTCGGACCAGCACTACCCTAGTAAGCTCAGTGAGTTTCCTAGGTATATTTATTATTTGATATTAAATATAAGGTTACCTTTTTAGGGAGCAAAATTTCTGTATTTAAAAATTTATTTCTAAATCATTACAACTTATAACAACCTCGTTTCTCGCATCAAAATTTTGTATATTTGAACAAAAAAATAAGAAACTGGTTGATTTATTTTGGACCAAAATAATTATTCAGGGTGTCAAGCGACCTTGAAAACCTTGAAAACCTGCAATTCTCCTTGAATTTTTTACGAGAACCTTGAACTTTAATTATTTTTTGTTCGCTTTTTAAATAGTAATTGTAACGAAATGCAAAGAGTAATTTGAATTTCTTAACCTGTTATGAAAGAAACATCTCGCTTGGAAAAAATTTTGCTACTGAAAAGTGTTTTATTCATCAAGATATAATTTATCTTTTGTTTATTACAGAATAAATAAAGAGATTTCAAAGCACTTTTTCTAGACTGTACCAATTATTTTATAGATTACAAAGAACAGACTTTAATATTGTGAATAATTCTATAAGTTTTTAATTTCTTCTCCGCTAATATAGAACATTGAAGTATAAATGTTGTTGTGGTGTTTAACTGAAAAATTGTAAAAATTATTAGTTTAAAATTTCGATATTAATTCAGTTTCAGAATTAGAATCAGCCATGGTTAGACAACGGATTTTTTGAGGGGTTGAACACTCGGTTTTTGAGTGTACACCAGATTTCAAAAGGTTACAAAATATTTCTAAAGATTTCAAAACATTTCAAACATTTCAATATATATTTAAAATATTTTTAACATTTCATAAAGATTTCACGGATGTGAACGATTTAAAAAAGGCGCGCACACCAGATTTCCATAAAGATTTCACAGCAATTTCACAAATATTTTAAAGATTTAAAGAATTTCCAAAGTTTGAAAGGGGTACAGTAAACCAGATTTCAAAGATTTCAAAAATTTGAAACAATTTCAAGAGGTTTTAAAACATTTCAAAAGATTTCAAATAATTCAAAAATTTCAACGAATACAAAAGATTTTCCAAACAAAAATTTGAGAAATATTTCATAAACATTTCAATAGATTTCACAAAGATTTCAAGATTTTTAATATCGTTTTTAATACTTCAAAAAATTCCAACGAATCACGAAGATTTCACAAAGATTTCAAAGGCTTCAAACATTTCACAAATATTTCGAACATTTCACAAAGATTTTAAAACTTTCAAGAGATTTTAAAGATTTTAAAAAGGGTATATTTAACTATATTTCTAAGATTTCACAAGAGTGTCAAAGATTTCATAAAAAATTCATAAAGATTTCAAAAGAATCCGAGAATTTCAAAGATTTCAACAAGGGTGCAGTACACCAGATTTCAAGGATTTCAAAACATCTCAAACATTTTAAACGATTTAAAAATTTTTGAGAAGATTTCAAATATTCGAGTGATTTGAAACGATTACAAAAGATTTACGAAAGATTTTACAAATATTTCAAAAAATTCGTAAGGATTTCAAAAGATTTCATGAATTTCACAGATTACAAAGGGGGTACAGCACACCAGATTTCAAAGATTTCAAAATATTTCAAAGATTCTAAGAAATTTCAAAAGGTTTCGACACATTTGAGAAAATTTCAAAAAAGATTCAAAGATTTCAAACGAACACAAAAGATTTCGCAAACAAAGATTAAAGAAAGAGTTCGGAAATATTTTAAATATTTCATTAAGATTTTAAAATATTTCAAAAAGTTACACAAAGATTATAAAGATTTTACAAAAGCTTTAAAAAATTCCAAAAGATGTCACCGAAATTTCAAGCTTTCACTAAGGTTTGTAATGCTTAAAAAATTCCAACGAATTCACAAAGATTTCAAAAGATTTCACAAAGACTTCAAAGATTTCAATTATTTCAAAAACATTACAAAGATTTAAAAATATTCTCAAAGATTTCACAAAGACGACTCATGTTTGCAAAAAATTAAGAATTTGTTTATTTATGATTCGGCTTTCTTTAGAAATTGTTGGCCAATAAAAAATGAAATGGCTCTTTTTTAAATGTATGAAAAACGTTTATTTCATTATTTGATGTAAAAAAAGGGGACCTGGAAAAATTTAATTTCTTGACCTGGAAAACACCTGGAATTTTGTTCCTAAGAATCGCTAGAAACCCTGTTATTAAATTGTTTACTCGACTTTTGCATGGAAAAATTAATTTTGAAAATAGAAAAACTTGGAGGCAAGAAACGAGGTTGATATAATATATAATTTTCATTCGTTTAATACAATTTTTATATCAAACAAATGAAAATTATATTGTATAATATTTCACACCATGTATACACTATATATAATTTTTCCGTCTGGGGTTGCCGTATAATCAATTCTTTTTTCGAGTAAAAATATATAATCAATACCAAGTTTTTAGGTACTTTATAGATTTTGTAGGAATTATTATTTTGTACGGTTTATTATGAGAAATAAAGAAAATCAGGTTAAATTGTGTAAAAATGAGTATATGTTAAAATAAAACGTTACAAATTTGCCGTAATAATTACAAATCGTAAAAGATTTTTTAATTTTATATCTTCAAAATTGTAGATCTTTAGATTGTAAATCATTAAAATTTAAAGTTTCTAATTTTTAAATTATGCAAGTTTGAAGTATTAGCTTTCGACGATAAAAATCGGGACGACTGAAAAATCCCGAAAAATAAAATTCCCGAATTGGAAAATTTCCGAATGATAAAATTTCCGAATAAGAAAATTCCCGACCGATAATTGCCGAATTTAAACAATTACATTTTTTTATTCATAAAATTAATAAAATTGTATTAAAATTAAAAACTTGTTTAATTATAAATAAATTTAAATTGTTTAAATTCGGGAATTTTCTAGTTCGGATATTCTATAATTCCACAATTTTCTATCGGGAATTTTATTGTTCGAGAATGTTCAAATTCGGTAATATCATAAACTGTTGGGGAATTTTCCAATCCGGGAATTTTATTATTTAGAAATTTTATTATTCGGGAATTTTATTATTTGGGAATTTTCCCATTCAGGAATTTTACAGTGTCGGGAATTTTATTATTGCGGATTTTTCAGTCGTCCCTAAAATTATCAAAATTTGAGAATTTGTATTTACACATCTTCAAACTTGAGGACTTCTCAATTGTAAATCTCTAAAATTGATCTATTCCAACAAGAAAATGTTCAAAAGTAAATACCTTCAACATATATCTTGAAAATGGAATAATTTGCAATTCTATATTTTCAAAATTCAAGAATTTCAGTTGTAACTCTTCAAAACTGTAGAATTTTGAATTGTAAATATTTAAAATTGAAAGGTTCTTAGTTTTCAAAATTTACAATTGATAATAATCAAACTTTTAAGTTTAACAATTAAAAATTCTGTAATTTTGGTTATTAACATTCGACATTTCTGCAAATTGGAATATTTCTAATTGAAATCTTGACTTTTGATCTTCAAAATCATCCAAATTTAAGAATATATTTCATCAATCTTCAAAAATTGAAGAGTTTTCAATTGTATCTCTTCAAATTGTAGAATTTTTATGTAATTCAAATTAAACATTTTTTTTGTTTACATGTAATATTTATACAAATTTTGACTTTTACAATTAAAAATTGTGTAATTTTGATGATGAATTTGAAATTTCATCAATTTGGAATTGAAAAATCTTAATTTTTGATCTTTAAAATCGCGAATTCATCAAAGTTTAAGAATTTTTATTTATACATATTAAAAATTGAACAATTTTAAACTGCAAATCGTTGAAATTAAAATTTCAATTTTAAATCTTCAAACTTTTAGAAATTTGACCCATTTTTATTCACAGTGTATTCATAAAACTTGAAAAAATCAATCAATATTATGAGCTACGAATACATTTCTATGGGAATCCCCTTCAAACTGTTTTAATCTAATCGAGTGACGATCGACGCGCCGTTAGTTCGGCGTTGCACCGCTGTGGACAAACCATAGCACACGTTTTTCTAACTACAGAATGGGTCGTGGCATACTACTGGATAGTAGCAAACTGCTCGAAATTTATTTTTTCATAGTGATAAAAGTTTTATAATTAGATTTAAGATCCATGCTTTTTAAAAAATAAAATTAAAGAAAGGAGCATGGTGCAGAGTACCATGCACGTCCGGAGTAGACCGAGTACTGGAACATGATCTAGATCATGTACTGGAAGGCAGTGCTCCCAACGCGGGCACCTTGCACTACTGCGCATGCGATACATAAGGCGCTTCATTGGCTGCCGTTCGCGGGCTTATTTGAAATGTTAAAAAATACAATTTTTTTATATATTGTTATTAATTGAAAATAATTATATTTTAACATGTTCAAGTGGTACATGAATGGTTTTTAATATATTCTAAGAAATTATCATGTTTATTTACTAAAGTCTCATTTTATTTTTTAACCTAATGCTCAGAATATATTAAAAACCATCCACGTACCAATTGAACATGTTAAAATATAATTATTTTTGATTATAAATAATAAATAAAAAAAATTGTATTTTTTAACGTTTCAAATAAGCGCGCGAACGGCAGCCAGCGCCTTATGCATCGCATGCGCCGTAGTGCAAGGTGCCCGTGTTGGGAGCACTGCTGGAAGGATCAAACATACTGAATCGAAAGAAAGAGATTTAGGCGCCAAATTTGAAATTTTTTTATATAAAATTTGAAGAAATTAGGAAAACCATTAGCATACTTTATCTAAAATCATATTATAAGCAGAATTATAAAATTTCAAATCAGTAATCTTACTCAAAGGATTGTTACATTTTTAATATACATCATCTCGACAAAGTTTCTTTTATAATAATTTTGCTCTTTATGTAATATTTTAATTTCACCCCGCATTTGATATAATTTGAGTTTCCATTATGGACAGAGTGAATGCGTTTAGCAATTTCTTTATGGTTTTTTTACAGTGATTAATATTTCTGAAATTTTCATTTTTTCTAGTCTCTAACGATCTTTTAGTTTGTCCAATATAGGACATACCACAAGAACAGTCCAATTTATAAACAACATTACACTGTTCTAAGTTTTCCTATGGATCTTTTCCCAATTTGATAAAGTGGTCAAATTTTGTATCAATCTTTAAAAATTTAAAGGTCAAGATCCATTCATTTTATAGATACGTCGATGATACTTTTCTTATTGTTCCAAAAGACGAAATGGAAAATATTGTTTCTTGTTTTAATAGCTATCACAAAAGGTTAAAATTTACATTTGAAGTTGAATCTGACAATTATATCATTTTTTTAAACTTAAAAATTATTAAATTATTAAAAGTACATATTCTGGTAGACTTTTGAATTTTTTGTCAAATAATCCCATACACCAAAAGATTGATATTGTAAAAAATCTTGTTGATTCAGCTGTTCTTCTCTCTGATGAATATTTTCACCATGAAAATTTAATTTTAGTCGAAAAAATATTAAATTACAATAGCTATCCTAAACAGTTTATTGAAAAACACATTAAAATAAGACTTTTTCAAATTAATAATAAAAAACCATCTCTATAGTTAAATCTAACCAATCAACAGAAAAAAGTTGTATCTTTTAATTTCTATCCAGATATATCTTATCCAATCCGTAGACTGTTTTCTAACTTTAATATTAATACTATTTTTAGAATTGATTCAAAATTTGACCACTTTACCAAATTGGGAAAAGATCCATTGGAAAAATTAGAACAGTGTAATGTTGTTTATAAATTGGACTGTTCTTGTGGTATATCCTATATTGGACAAACTAAAAGATCGTTCGACTAGAAAAAATGAGCATTTCAGAAATATTAATCACTGTAAAAAAAACCATAAAGAAATTGCTAAACTAACTAAACTAACTAAAAATTGTAAAATTACAGAAAAATCACAATTTGTTAATATTATTTTTACATGAAGCATGGAGAAAGCAGCAGGTTATTTGCATGTGATTTTACACTATCCGAGGTAATTTACATATTATATTTCTGTAATTTACGGTAAAAGTGACTGATATTTTTTGTCTAATCATTCTTAGAATTTCACATACAATTTTTTTTCAGTATTATAACACTTTCTGATTAAATTAGGTTATATTTATTTACAAGTGTCATGTGATTTATGCATGGAAGCATAAATTGAAGGGAATAAAGGTTTTACGATAGTAAACAAAATTTTCTCAAGATTCCTAAGAAAACTTAAAATAACTTTTTATTTCGAAAAATTAAATTTAACAGAATATTAAAAAAGTTTTCAAAAGACATCCAAAATTATCAAAAAATAATTTGGAACATTTTAAGTGATTTTTTTAATTTTCTAGGATTTGAACATTTAAAAAATTTTTAAACAAAATGTAGATTCTTCAACATTTTGAAATGAAGTTTTGAAACTGTTTAAGGATTTTGAGAGGATTCAAATAATACAAAAATTTTCTTACGATTCCTGGAAAAGTTTTGAATGACTTTTTATTTTACAAAATAATAATTTTAAGATAATATTTAAAATAGATTTCAAAACAATTTTTGATTTATGAATAACAATTGAACAATTATAAATTTGTAAGAACCTACAATTGAAAAAATTTTACTTCTAATTCAAAAATTGTTCAGTTTAAAAAAATGCAATCTTTCCATTTTTAATGTTTCTAACTTAAAATTGCTTAAAACGATATAATTTTGAAAATCTCTGAATTCGTTGATTCATTTTTCAATTTAGATAATTGAGAATAGTAGAAAAATAAATAAATATTTTCATTTTACTTTTTATAAATAAAAATTCAGTTGTTTTGTTCATAATTCATCATTTTAGTTGAAAAATCTTTTTTTTCAAAATTCAACTATTTTTTAACATTTTTTAAAATTATTTTTTCAACTGAAAATTTAACTATTCCATGGTTTGTTGAAAATTTATCGTCTTCAGCTGAAAATTCAACTACTTGGTTGAAAATTCATATACTTTATTAAAAATTATTGTTTTGAGGTAGAAAATTAATTTTTTTTTTAATTGAAAATTAATTTTTGTTTGGTTGAACATTAGTGTTTTTATTAAAAATCAATTTTTTAAACTAAAAATTTAACTTAATTGTTTTTCGAGTTTTTTTTTTTGAAAGACATTTAATCTTTTTGGTAGAAAATTCATTTGTTTGGTTGAAAATTTAATTATTTCGCTGCGAATATATTTGATTTGTTAAAAAATTCATTTCTCGATGTCAAAATTAAACTATTCTATTTTTTGTTGAAAATTGATCTTTTTTAACCAAATATTCATATATTTTGTTGAAAATTTGTCTTTTTTTCGTAGAAAATAACCATTTTTGGTTGGAAATTTCATTTAAAATTAAAATATTTATTTGAAAATTCATGTATTTTGAAGAAAATTATTCTTCTTTGATAGAAAATATGTTTTTTTCAGATTGAAAATAAGTTTTTTTAAACTAAAAATTTAACTATTCCATTTTTCGTCAAAAAAATTTTTATAGACATTCAATCTTTTTGGTTGAAAATGTATTTGTTTGTTTGAAAGTTGAACTTTTTCGTTAAAAATTAATTTTATTTGCTTAAAAAACTTATTTCTTCAACTTAAAATCAAACTATTCTATTTTTGTCAAAAATTGATCTTTTTTAGTTGAAAATTCATTTATTTTGTTGAATTTTTTGTTGTGGTAGCAGTGTGACCTTTTTGGTTGAAAATGCATCTATTAGGCTGAAAATTCTATTAGAAATTAAAATATTTGGTTGAAAATTCATATATTTTGTTAAAAATTATTCTTCTTTGGATTTAATTTCATCCTTTTGGTTGAAAATTAGTTTCATTTTTATAGAAAATTATTTTTTTCAACTAAAAATTTAGCTATTTAATTTTTTGTCGTTTTTGTTTATAAACATTTAATCTGTTTGGATGAAGAGTTAACTATTTCTCTAACTTAAAATGAAACCATTCTATTTTTTATTGAATATTTATCTTTTTTTTTTTTTTTGTAAAAATATAATCTTTTCGGTTGAAGTTAAGTATTTGGCTGAACTTTTTTTTTATTGAAAATGCAGAATTTTAGTTATAAATTCATTCCTTTAGTTGAAACTTTAACAAATGTGGTTAAAAAAAATTTGTAGTTATTTTTGCTAGAGAGCTAATCTTCTTCAGTTAAGAATTCACTTATTTTGTTGAAAACTCGTCGTTTTAAGTCGAAAATGCAATTATTTTTGTAGAAAATGCATACTTTCGAGTTTTAAATTCAACTTTTTTACAAAAATTCGTCTTTATAACTTAAAAACTCAACATTTTAGATGAGATTTTTTTCCTTCATTGATTGAAAATCTTTCTGGGTTGAAAATGTAATTCTTCTATTGAAAATTTGTATAGCTTGGTTTAATTTAACTATTTTTTTCTTTTCCTTGGATGAAAATTAATTATTCTTACTAAAAATGTAATAATATAATTTTAAGTTCATAAATCTTGAACAACGGAAACTTGATTCTTTATTACTTCTGTGAATTTGGCAAGATAGCTCCTTCGAATTTTTCAAATTACCCAGTTTTGCCGAGAATGAGTGAGATTTTCTAGAATCACGCTCGCTTCCGGTGAAATCCCGCGGTTTTCCCTATGATAATATTTCTAATAAAATTATTTTTTTTCAGCTAATAGAAGATTTTTGGGTTTCTGGAAAGACACCAAAAATGAATGTCTTGGATAATTATTAGTAGACTCACAATTTAATACAATATAGCAGTTCTAAGTTCATGACTTATTTAATCTTTAAAATAATCAGTTACTTTATTTATTTTGCAGTTGAATTTGGAGATGGTGCCGAACTGTTTGATTTGAACAATGTTAAAGTTGGAACATACCAAGGAAAATTTTTTTACAACAAGCTACCAGGCGAATTCGGTAATTCGAAAACTATAATACAATCTAAAACAAATACTACACTGAGCGAAGAATTCCCGTGTAGTTCGGGTTTACACCCCAATAGTTCGGGTGGTTTCTCTTTTTTTCTGTTTCACACGAAGGTTTGGCGCGCTTGCACTACTGAGACGTGCGACCACCCCAACCATTCGGGTGCTCACCTGAAACAGCAGCGGCCGAAGTAGTGGGGCGCCCGCCCGAATAGTTGGGGAGCTTGCACGTATGATTCGGGAGATTCGAGTCGTCAACCGCGTTGGATGTTGCGCGTTCGACGTTTGCGCATGTTCGCTAATGGCCGCAGCTGATGAACATCAGGCTCGGCCCGAATGTCACTGTTTCTAGTTTATGTCGATTTTATTGTTCATGTGCGAGATGTCAGTGGAATAAAGTGTAACTAGTTATCTGTTTTTTCATTGGATAATCCTTAACGAAGGTAAGAGAAATATAAAGCATTATTCTTTGCTTGCACATGAGACGAAAAATCAAATCATTAGCGAACATGCGCAAACGTAGAACGCGCTACATCCAACGCGGTTGACGACTCGAATCTCCCGAATCATTCGTGCAAGCTCCCCAACTACTCGGGCGGGCGCCCCACCACTTCGGCCGCTGCTGTTTCAGGTGAGCACCCGAATGGTTGGGGTGATCGCACGTCTCAGTAGTGCAAGCGCGCCAAACCTTTGTGTGAAACAGAAATAAAGAGAAAGCACCCGAACTATTGGGGTGTGAACCCGAACTACACGGGAATTCTTCGCTCAGTGTAGGGAATTATACATAAAGCGTCACTAGGGGGGACCCAGAGACGCATTGGGAACGATCTTCTTGGTTAACATTTTTTAATCGCACGCCCCCCCCCCCAAGTGTTTTAAGGAAAAAAATAAGCTTGTATTTTTTTTGCCTGAAAAAAATGTTATATAGGGTGTCGGCCAACCCCATAAATTCTAACACGTATTTCATGAGAGAAAAAATAAGTTTTCATAGATTTTCCACAGATATATTTTTTTAATTTCTCCCCCTTAACCCTCTGTTATAGGGTCTTAAAACTACTGCCAATGAAAACTTGGGTTTTCCGAGTGTCGAACGCTATTTCTTAATTTTTTAACTTGTTTTTCTCTGTCTAGTTAAAGCCAAGAATAATAATTATTAAAATAAAACAAAAAAGATTTTTTTAACAATTAATTTCAATTTATGAGTAAGTTTTTTTAAATGGACTAGGAACTTGCGGATTTTTTCTGAAATTTTCAATCCTTTTTTCATCTTTTCACTCCGAGTTAGGTAATAAATAAGGTTAGCAAAAATAATTGTTCTTCTTTATTCATAATGTGTCCCCTAAGGGTTTACATGACCTCCG
>CAKNYM010051990.1:245450-316800 GCA_932195095.1 Andricus curvator
TCCTATTTATAAACGGTTCGATTGAGCCAAAACTATCTGCCTTCAGTATCTCCCTCTCTACCGTTTTCCGATACTGACCCCTTCTTTTTGTCTCACTTTTCGGCGTGCAGAATACGTCCTTGACAGCGTAACTTGCGTACCGCGTAGTTAATGTCACCACGCTAAACCTTTCAGCCTACCCAAAATAGTCTCAATCTCTCGAAATATCATACAAATCTTCACTTTAATTATTTTAAACATACAAACCCTCACTCACAAAACCCTCCAACACACTCGTCCCATCAACTCACCTCCAATTCCACTGCAAACTCACTACAATTAGCACCACTCAATTACCGCTACCTTACACTTTCATGTGGGGATGTCACACTTTTTCGTAAACACGGTAACTTGAAAACGTATACAGATAAATTGATGAAATTTGGAGTGCTTATTTTTGAAAATCGGTTTTTTATATTAAAACTTTGTTTATTATCATAATTCAAAGTTGATGCAAGAGTACAAATATTCCTTGGTTTGAGACAAATCGATTATTATTTGCAAGGAAATCATGAAGCTGGGAAAGGGATAGCGTGCAATAGAACTTTTTCCTTCCCTTTTCCAACTCGAAAAAAAAATCATTTCGAATACAAAATTTGATTTCTATAATTTGTCTTCTAGTTTAAAATTTTTTTGTATAATTATATTCAAAACGAGATTTTTGATTTACAATCTGCTGCTAATTTTGAACAACCATTTAAGGGAAAAACTGGATTCGGCTAATGTTGACGTTTCTGCTTCATGTTTATGAAAATGCATTTTTCCTTATGGGAAATACGAGTTAAACTTTATGGAGTAAGCGGAACCTGCAAATATAAATTTTTTTTAAACAAAATATATATTTTCCTGGATTCAAACCAATTTTAGGGGTGAGAGCATAAAAATTCCCAAAGAACAATTTTGGACCACCCTAGCATACCCTCGAAAGAATTGAAAGGATTATAAGTTTCTTATGTTTAAATAAATTTTATTTATTTGTTATCTCTCAATAATGAAATATGTTGTTTTTAGAGAAATCAGGCTACACCTATTTTTTCTGATTTATGGAAAAAAATAGTTTTTGATCCAATTTAAATATTTTAATTTTCAGTGTGGATTCTAAGGACTTTTAATGTCATTCTTTAAAATCTTTAGAAAACATGAAGAAGGTCTGAGTCGATTTTCACTGAAAACCGACTTTTGTTCTTTGATAATGTTTTGTTAAATTCGGCCTTCTGTAAGAAAGATATACTGTGCTTTTTATGCGGGATGAACCATTTTTGTGACCAGAAGAATTTCATTTGAAAATTATATTTTCGGGATAAAAATTCTCCTGGTCTAAAATTTTTTGTAGAACTTTTCTATATGAGCAATCTTTTCTGTTCTTTCGTTCACATCGCTCATTATTTTCGAGAAAAATGCTAATATTCAGTTACATTAAAAACATTCTCAAAATTAAACAAAAAGTTATTCTAACATATAAGTGTGAGTTTTTTGCTAAAATAGACATTTGTAGTTTTCAATAAATTTTCCAACAGAACTTGACAGGAAACTTGGAATATCGAATTTGGATCCAAAACTATATAATTTTAATTTGCGAAACTTTTTTTATACTTTGGAAACTCGATGATTGATCTGGATCAACTTATGCTTTTTTAACTGGGGTTATATAGATATATTATATATATATAGATAATAATTATAGATAATTAAGCAACTATATTTCACTTTTTAAATCAGGTCGAACGACAGTGAGCGTAAGAGATGGTTATCATTTGAAAGTAGGAGGAGAACGTATTGCAACATTCCAAACCGTTTGGCGCTATGACAGAGTTCCAAGTTCTCTAACTCCTCCACGTTTTCTAACGGGTAATTCAAAAACTTAAATACAATATAATATACAATAAATTACTAAGAAATTTCAGAAATTTAAGGTATCCAAGAGTTTCCGGAAGAAATTCAAAACATTCCTTAAATTTCTGGTAAATTTATGAATTACAATTATTTCGAAGGGTTATAATAGTTACATTAGAACAGATGTTGAAAAGCGATGTTATTTGTCTGAGTGATATAATTCATAAAAATATAATATTAAAGATGGTGAACATGCCATATTTCAGAACAGAAGGAATCCATTTGTTGGATCCTTTATTCCAATTCATCGACGTTTCGAAAACACATAGTTTTCCTCATCAGGATAAAGTTATAATAAAAGAGAATTTTATAAACGTCATCATCAAGTATAAACAGTTCAAAATTCTCTTTTTCTCATTGTTCTATAACAAAATTATGGAAAAAATTAATATAAAATTTGTGTTGTATAAAAGTAGTTAAACAAAAAAGTGAAAAAGTGAGGTTACCCAGCTAACCTGTTACTACCGTGGAAAGTTCCTGAGTGATCACGTGGTGGTAACAGCCGGCAGCGATCTTAAACTTCGTGCGCATGTGCAAGGAATAAGCATTCATTGGCTCCGTGATTTTCCGCATAATTTAAAATTGCGAAATTCAATAGCTTTGACATTAATTTTGCAATAAAAAAAACATGTTTCATTTTTGCTTTTAGTACATACGTTTTTTAAATTATGATTAGCGGTTAGATTATCTAAATTACACAGAAAAATTCATTAATTTAAAATTAGTACAGAATATCTACGGGCTTAACTATTTTAATAATTTACAATTAACATTTATTATTCAAAAATGTTTAACCTGCAAATTTTAAGAACACAGTCACGGAAACAAGTAAAAGTTTTTTTGGAAAATTTATCACTTTTTAATATCGATGGCATCTTTAAAATTTGGAAACTGACAAGTTTCTAAGTTATGTATGAATATCAACGTTTTAAATTAAATTGGTTTCAAGATGTATTTTTTTTTAATTGAACACGTTAATTTTGAATCTGTCAAAATTATATAAAATCAATTTTTTTTATTCCAAAAACATTATAGTTCAAAATGTTTTTCCAGTCTATGATATTTTACAACTTTTTCAATTAGCGTATAAAATCTAGTGTAATAAGTGTAGTTTCTAAAAGCACCAAATTTCGAATCTAAATCATATAAAAATCGAAAAATCATAAAATTGTAGACTAAAAGTGACTTAAAAAATAAAATTGATTTCACAATGTTCCTAAGCAGTATTAATAAAAGAGACAATTTTTATTGTAAATGACCTATTAAAATTGGAAAGTAATTCTGTTTTTAACATTTTGCTACCTCACTGGTAGCAGCAACCAAAAAATTACTGGTACTGACAATAATATTTCTGGGAAAATTTTTAATTATTTCGGTTTTATCTTGGAAGGTTAACTTCAAATTTTGACTTTTGAACATTTCAAATTATGTCGAAAAAGAATCTGGAAAATGATAGGACAAATTTTGAAATTTTGCAGAATTTTAAGAAATTTTAGTAAAAACAAATTGTTTCAACAGATATTCAGAAGTTTTGAAAATATTAGAAAATACTATTCATCTTGAGAATTTTGAAAGCTTGTAAGAAAATAAAAAAAATTTCTTAAGATTCTTAGCAAAATTTCAAATGATTTTTATTTTCAAAAATTATTTTTCAGAGAATTATATTAAAAGATTTTAAAACATTTTAAAAGATTTCAAAAATGGTGCAAGTTTTAAAAGGAGTTAAAAGTAATTTTAAGTTTGAACAGATTTTTAAAATTTTTTAACAAAATGCGGATTTAGGAAGATTTTGAAAAAAATATAAGCTTTTTAAGAATTTTCAAAGGTTTCAAAACTATACAAAAAACTTTCTTAAGATTCCTGGAAAAATTTGAAATAATTTTTAAAGAAAATTTTAACAGATTTCAAAAGGATTCTAAAAGTTTCGAAAAAAAATATGGAAGATTTTAAGGCAATTTTTTTTAATTGTAGAGAATTTTTCCAAATTTAAAGAAAAATTTGAGTCAATTTAAAATATAATTAGAAATTTTAGAAGTTTTGAAGATTTTAAAAATATTTGAAAATTTGAAAAGGTTTCTGAAAATTTATAAAATAATTTTTAATTTGTTCCAAACTTTTGAAAGTCCTAAATATCCTGTAAACGGACCAGGCTTTTTCCTAAAATTTTGTAAAATCCTGTAATAAAAAAATAATGTCATCAAAATTTTCTAGTTTGTTTTTCTATACATCTGAAATCTTCAAAAATCGTTTTGAACTTTCTCAGGAATCTTAGAAAAATTACATTTATATAACTTAAAAACAAACTGATAATATTTACTCCCCCGTTCTCTTTTTTACGGTCAATAGAATTTAAAAACTCTTGAATTATAAACTTTTAAAATTAAATTTTTTTTTTATTCATATGTATAAAATTAAAGCTATTAACACTTTCTAATTAACAAAATTTTAATTAAATGCATTTATACTGCAAAATAACATTTGATTAACTTTTATAAACTGTACAGTTCAAAGGTTAAGATTCAGTTAAAAAAATATAAATCCACGTTATCGTTTTCGAAGCTGTCAATTAAAAGAATGAATCAATAAATGTTTAAGTTCGAGTTTAAAGTATAAAGCACATCATATTTTCAGTATTTTCAAATAAATATTAATTACTGATTGAATTTCTGTTTATTTCTTATTCATACATAAAAATTTGTTTCTGCTTGGAAATATTTTTAAATATTCCCTGTAAATTATTTTATCCAAATAGAAAATAATTTTTCGAGAAATATCAAGAAAAAAATTTTATTATCCTAAAACCTTTTAAAATACTAAGAAAACTTCAACATTTTATTTCAAAATCCTTTAAAAAACTTCTACATTTTGTTTCGAAATCTTCAAAAATCTACATTTAGTTAAAATTTTTTTGAAATAACTGTGTTAGCTGGGTAAGGAATGGAATTGATATTTTTACCTTTATGTTATCTTCCTTTCAGGTTACATTTTTGTTAACAAATTTTCAACTTTATGTTGATTCTCAAATTTCAATAGTATTTTCCAAAAGTGTAATTACCAATAATAATTTCATAAAAAAGTTGTGAAATAGAGCGGGGACAAAACTGTCGTTTTGCTCAATTTTTCAAACGAGAAGCAGAAACATTAACAAAGACAGAAACATAGAATTTTATATACTACATCAGTATGTTGAAAATTATCTAATAAATCTTTGCCCAATTTTATAAATTTACAAAGTTTTGAAACAATTCTAAAATTTGTTGTGATATAAAAATCATTCAGAATCCTTTTAATTTTAAAAGATAACTTTCCATGATAAGAAATAGACACTGTTGGTTTAAAAATTACATTCTTTACTATATTTATATTAGTTCGGTGAGATAAGGAATATTCAATTGCTTTAATTTTATTATTAATATGATTTTGAATAAATTCTATTGGATAATTATTCAAATAGAGAGTTGTTTTGATAAATTCAATATTTGGCTTGGGGAATGATTTATGTTCGTCCTGCAGTTTCATTAATAAATTCACCGACATATAAAATGGCTAATATTTTTAATAACATTTGATAGAATCTCTAATAGTACCAAAATCTCAAGTGAAAAATTCTTTTGAATTTGAAAATATAATAATTAAGAAAACAATTCCACCTGATCATAGCATGGCTTCTCTAGATGTGTCTTCTTTATTTACTAATGTTTCAGTTGATTTAGTAATTAATAGTATTTCAAGTAGATGAATTAACACAATAAAATTCACCTCTTTATAAATTTCAAGAAGGAATACATTTTTTAAATGAACAAACAGTATTTAAATTTAATAACAGTTTTTATAGACAAATATTTGGAACACCTATGGGTTCTCCCATTTCTCCAGTCGTAGCTGATTTGGTTATACAAGATTTAGAATCCAATGTCATAACAAATTTAGATTTTTCTTTACATACATATTTTAGATATGTAGATGATACTTTTATTATTTGACCGAACTCAGAAAAAGCAGAAAATAAACTTTACATCGATTTCCGGTGAAAGATTCGCTACAACAAAAATTAACCTTGTCGAATGAACTTTACACGAAACTGAGACTGAGACAAACTGAGACAAACTCGATATTAAATTGCCGAATTCCAGAATATCCAAACTAGAAAATTCCCAAATTATAAAAAACCCGAATTTAGACAAATGAACAAATTCATGAATTTATTCATGAATATTATTCATTTATTGAAAATACCATAATCAAATATTTTTATCAAAAAAAAATTGTAATGTTTAAAGTTTCTAAAATTACTGCTTGAATCTTAAATAACAATTATTGAAAAAATATATTTTTGGATGAAAATTTTTGGACGACTGAAAAATTCTAAAAAATAAAATTCATGACTCTGTCAAGTGGGTCCATATCATTTCACATGCGGCAAGTCTCTCTGCGGCAAGTCACACCTGCGGCTAGTCACACCTGCGGCAAGTCACATCTGCGGCATGTCACATCTGCAGCATGTCTCATCTGCGGCATGTCACAACTGCGGCATCTCTACCTAGCGGCTTGTCTCCCGCGCGGCATTTCTCACCGTGAAATTGACATTTTTGCGGCATCTCTCACCAGTGGCAAGCCTCCCAGCGGCATCTCTCATCCGGGAAAAATGTTCAAGTCCACATCAAAGCGGCAAAACTGCGGCAAGTCTAACAGGACTAATTGTCAGATCTGCGGCATCTCTCACCAGCGGCAAGTCTCCCCAGCGGCATTTCTCATCCGGGAAAAATGTTCAAGTCCACATCAAAGTGGCAAAACAGTGGCAAGTCTCACAGGACTTATTGTCACATCTGCGGCAAGTGTCCAAGGATGGATTGTCACATCTGCGGCATCTCTCACCAGCGGAATCTCGTCCCCAAGAAAACTTTCTAAGTCGTTCTAAAGATGGCAAAAGTGCGGCAAGTCTCCCCAGCGGCATCTCTTGCCTAAAAAAAATTTCTGAATAGTTCTAAAGATGGCAAAACTGCGGCAGGTGGCTCCAGCGGCATCTCTCCTTCAAGAACATTCTCTGAATAGTTCTAAAGATGAGAAAACTGCGGCAGGTCTCTCCAGTGGCATCTATCGCCCAAAAAAATTTTCTGAGTAGTTCTAAAGATGGCAAAACTGCGGCATGTCTGCCCAGCGGCATCTCTCGCCTAAGAAAATTTGCTAATTAGTTCTAAAGATGGCAAAACTGCGGCAAGTCTTTCCAGCGACATCTATCGCCCAAGAAAATTTTCTGAGGGGGAGACTTGCTGCTGGGCAGGCTTGCCGCTGGGGAGACTTGCCACACTTTCCCACCTTTAGGACTACTTAGAAAATGTTCTTGAGAAGGAGCTGCCGCTGGGGAAGCTTGTTTGCTGTTTGGCCATCTTTCGAACTACTTAGAAAATGCTCTTGGGGGAGAGGTGCCTCTGGGCAGACTTGCCGCTGTTTTGCCATCTTTAGAACTATTCAGAAAATGTTCTTGAAGGAGAGATGCCGCTGAAGAGACGTGCCGCAGTTTTGCCATCTTTAAAACTAGTTAGAAAATTTTCTTGGGCCAGATATGCTGCTGGGGAGATTTGCCGCACTTTTGCCATCTTTAGGACTACTTAGAAAATGTTCTTGGGGGAGAGATTCCGCTTGAGAGAATTGCCACAGTTCTTCCACCTTTAGGACTACTTAGAAAATGTTCTTGGGGGAGAGATGCCGCTGGGGAGACTTGCTGCACTTTTGCCATCTTTAGAACGACTTAGAAAGTTTTCTTGGGGGAGAGATGCCGCTGGTGAGAGATGCCGCAGATGTGACAATTAGTCCTGTTAGACTTGCCGCAGTTTTGCCACTTTGATGTGGACTTGAACATTTTTCCCGGATGAGAGATGCCGCTGGGAAGATTTGCCGCGAGTGAGAGATGCCGCAGATGTGACAATTAGTCCTGTGAGGCTTGCTGCAGTTTTGCCATTTTATATGAACTTGCAAATTTTTTCCGGATGAGAGAAGCCGCCGGGGAGACAATAAGTCCTGGGAGACTTGCCGCAGTTTTGCCATTTTCATTTGGACTTAAAAGAATTTTTTGAGGGGAGATATGCCACAGGGAGGCTTGCCACTGGTGAGAGATGCCGCAAAAATGTCAATTGCACTGTGAGAAATGCCGCGCGGGAGACAAGCCGCTAGGTAGAGATGCCGCAGTTGTGACATGCCGCAGATGAGACATGCTGCAGATGTGACATGCCGCAGATGTGACATGCCGCAGATGAGACTTGCCGCAGGTGTGACTTGCCGCAGAGAGACTTGCCGCATGTGAGATGATATGGACCCTGTAAAATTCCCGAATAGAGAATTTCTCAAATAATAAAATTTTCGAATGTGTAATAAACTTCGCGAATTGTAAAATTCCCGAACTGGGAAATTCCTGATTTATAAAACTCCCGAAAGAATGGAAAAAAATTTTTCTTCAATCAATATTATTTATTTATTAAAAATACAATCATTAAATATTTTGTCAAAAAAAATATTTTTTCCTGTTCAAAGTTTCTAAAATTATTGTTTGAATTCAAAATAACAATTATTGCAAAGATATATTTTTGTATGAAAATCTTTGGACGTTTGAAAAATCCTAAAAAATAAAATGCATGACTGTCAAATTCCCGCATAATAAAATTTTTGATTATGGAATAAAATTCCCAAATTGGGAAATTCGCAAAGAATGAAATTCCCGAATGAAAAATTCCCGAACAGTTCATGATATTACTGAAATGGAAAATTTCCGACAGTTTATGATATTACCGAATTTCAAAATTCCCGACAGAAAATTGCCGAATTATAAAATATCCGAACTGGAAAATTCTTGAATTATAAAACTCCCGAAACAATAAAAAAACTAGTTTTTCAATCAATATTATTTATTTATTTATTAAAAATACAATCATCAGATATTTTTACAAAAAAAAAAATTTTTCCTGTTCAAAGTGTCTAAAATTATTGTTTGAATTTGAAATAACAATACTTGAAGACAATTTTCATCCAGAAATATATATTTTTTAATTATTGTTATTTCAGAGTTAAACAATAATTTTAGAAACTTTACACATTCAAAATAATGTTTTTCTTGATAAAAATATATTCGATTATTATATTTGTTTAAATTCTGGAATTTTCTAGTTCGGATATTTTATAACGTGGCAATTTTCTGTAGGGAATTGTCAAATTAGGTAATATTATGAACTGCTGGGAATTATCGATTTCGGTAATATCATAACCTCTTCGGGAATTTTTTAACCAGGAATTTCATTACATATTCGAAAATTTTATTATTCGGGAATTTCCCAATTCGAGAATTTGACAGAGTTGGGAATTTTATTTTTCGGGACTTTTCAGTCCTCCAAATTTCTATTTCAAATATTGTTATTTTAAATTCAAACAATAATTTTAGAAATTTTAAACATTAAATATTTTCTTTACGAGTAATATTTGATTATTGCATTCTTAATAAATAAATAAATAATATTCATTTGGAAAAAATTTATTATTCAAATTCGTGAATTTTTTACTTAATTCTTACAAATATTAACTAATTATATTATATGAGTTTAATTTTTACTTACATTCAGTCAATTATCAACAGCTGTAGGTAACATTTCAATTTTTAATGATTGTTATTAAATTTGAATTTTTTTGTTTAATTCTAGTTATTAGAATTATTTAGAAATTTTAGTACCTTTTTATATAAATTCATATGGCATTGCTATTTCTGTCTTTGTTAATGTTTCTCTTTCCCTTTTTCTCGTTTGAAAAATGACGCAAAACGACAGTTTTGTCTCCGCTATTTTTCACAATGTTTTTTATAAAATTATTATTGTTAATTACAATTTTGAAACACTCTATTGAAATTTAAGAATCACAATAAACTTGAAATTTTTTTAACCAAAATGTAACCTGGAAGGAAGATAACCAAAAGGTAAATATATAAATTCCATTCCTTATCCTCACTTTTTCACTTTTTTTTACAATTACTTTTATAAAAAAAAAATGTTTATATCAATTTTTTCCATAATATTTTTATAGAACAATGGAAAAAGGAGAATTTGGAACTGTTTATACTTGATGATGATGTTCATAAACTTCTCTTTTTAATAACTTTATCCTGACGAGAAAAACTATGTGTTTTCGAAACGTCGATGCATTGGAATAAAGGATCCAACAAATGAATTCCTTTCGGTCTGAAGTATGTCATTTTTACCATCTTTAACATTATATTTTTATAATTAATAAATTACCAAAAATTTGCGGTCAGCTTGGCTGAATAAGCATACAAAATCTGCCTGAACTCGTATTGATTCCAAATTGCTGACATGAGCTTGTATCGATCGAAACTAAAATTTTTGAAAAAAGAAAGTCTAAATGTTGCAGAAATATTTCTAGAATATTCAATTGAAACATTGGCAATATTCTAAATGAATATTGCAGCAAGGTTCAAGAAACATTAAAATGTCCTCCGACCCAGGCAATATTGGTCAGGAATATTTCTGAAACATTTCAAAAGAATATTGAAATTGCTGAATATTGAATATTGAAACATTGGCCGAGATATTGATGGAATGTCTCCATAAATGTTTTCAGAATATATTTTTGAAAGTTTATTTATAAATTTATTTTCAGGATACATATATTATTTTGAATTACTTATATACCTATGATTAACTTATAAGGCCTTATATTGAACTTAACAACAGAAATTCAATTTATTTTTATTTGTAATTCTATATACATATAAATTTAAAATAACATTTTTTGTTTGATGCTGTAGAAATCATTCTTCTGAACTTCTGTACTTCCAAGGGAGGCAAATGTTTCTAGTATTGTGTCCAACTGCTATTGTGAGTCAGGATTACATAAGCGATATTTACAATTTTGCCACACTTTCTTTTGAAGCCTGTAAAATAATTACGAATATTATTAAAAAATATATTTCATGCGATAGCCGAAACGGTAAAGACGATAAATTCATATTGTCGTATAGCCTATAAAAGAAAAAATACAAAATTATTGCTAAAAATATAAAACTAAGTAATCTGGAAATTTATTTTGACGTCAAGATTGATATCAAAAAGAGTCTTTCGAAATTCGAAGCTTGTAATAAATTTTTCGTCTTAGTATTACATTTTTTAATAACAAATTTCACGAATCTCGTAAAAAACTAAAGATTGAGATTACAAAACAGAGGCTAAATCTAATCTTCTTGCCTGCAAATTGTGAGTCTGCTCAATGCGATATCATAGGTGCAGGAAATAGTCTTACTGTCGTGAGGCCAGAATATTTTCTTCATTATTATATCATTATCGTATTATTTTCGTATCATTTTTTCAATTCCAAGTTCATGTTCCTGCGAACTTGTTATCGGCTGTCAAAAATTCAGATGTCAAACTTGTTAACTCAATATTATTATGAAAGCTCGAAGTTTCTAACATGGGAAGGAACATATGAATATCGTTTTATGTGTTTTAATTTAAAGTCACAATTTTTGACATTGAATTATTAAACCGACAATAACCCATCAAATACATAGTGAACAGGAATATATGTCACTAGAGATGATCTTCGAAACTAAGAAAATATTCAATTGACAAACAGTGCGCAGGAATAGTGAAAAGATAATACGTGTTTTAATGATTTTGTAATCTGTTTACAATGCAGTAAATATTTTTTACAAAAAAATTTCGATACATTATACAACTCTCTGAAGACAGTAAAGACTGTTTCCTGGAGCGACGATATGGCCATGAGCAGAATCATAATTTGCATGTAGGCAAGAAAGTTAGATTTTTCCTAGTTTTGTATTTATAGCAATATTTTTGTATTTATTATTTTATTGGCTATACGACAATACAACATTACCATTGACATCCGTTTAGGCTATCTCATAAAATATATTTTTAATGATATTTGTAATTATTTTATAGCGTTTAAGAGAAAGAGTGTCAAAATTTAAAATATATGGCTCATGTAATTCTGCCTCACAATAGCTGTTGGACACAATATTTCTCACAAAATTTGCCTCCCTTGGAAGTACAGAAGTTCAGAAGAATGATTTCTACAGCATCAAACAAAAAATGTTATTTTCAATGCATATGTGGATAGAATTACAAATAAAAATAAATTCGTGAATTTCTGTTGTTAAATTTAATATAAGGTTTCATGAGTTCATTATAGGTATATAAGTAATTCGAAATAATATATGTAACCTGAAAATAAATTTAGAAAGAAACTTTCAAGAATATGATCTGAAAAAGTTTTATGGAGGTATTCCATTAATATCTCAGCCAATGTTTCAGCAACGTTGCGCGGCAAGATTTAGGCAAGATTTCGTGGACAATTTTCACACACATAAAGCGAGAGCAATTTCAATATTCTTTTGGAATGTTTCAGAAATATTCCTGACCAATATTGTCTGGGTCGGACATATTATTGTTTCTTGAACCTTGCTGCAATATTCATTTAGAATGTTGCCAATGTTTCAATTGAATATTCTGGCAATATTTCTGCAACATTGCGCGTTATGGGGGAAATTGAATTTTGGTGGGAGTTATGGAGGGTGAAATGAAAGTGAAAAAGTTGTTTTTCCCGAAAACGGCTTAACCGATTTTTCTGAAAACATGTATGTTGTAGTTACTAATGAGAATATGTTTCGAAAAATTTGAAAAATATTTTGAAAAAATGTGTAAGTGAAAAAATTGCTCAATGAGGTTAGTTTTTAAAGAGACAGCTCAAATTTTTTAAGAAAATGAGTAGAAGATTTGGTGATGGATAAAAATAAAAATGTTAATGTTACTACCTATTGGATAATATTTGCAAGGATTGTCTTCACTGATTTCGATCTTTCACATAAATATGAGTAATTGCCAAAAAATATGATCCAGGCCTCACAGACCGGTCCCTATATCCCCTATTGAACCCTATATTCAGGTAAGGTCCCTAAAGTACCCTATTTTCAAGATTTGGTCCCTATGGTACCCTATTTGTAGCCCCTTAATGGACCTTCAAAAAAATTTATAATAAGATCTAAGCTTCCAAGATCATTTTGAAAAAATAGTAAAAATCAGAGAATTCCTGCAAGTAGTAACTGTAAAAAATAATCAGGGCTGCCACACACAATTACTATCAGTAACTTTTTTCTCAAATCATTTTTTTTTTTTTTCAATGAAAAGATCACATTAGTGACTGAATTTTCTTCAATTCTTTTGATGTATTTCAGATTATTTTGGAAGATTTCGAGAAATTTGTAATAGATTTCAATAATTTGAAGGAATTTTTAAGATTTTAGGGTATTTTCAAAACTTCTCAGGAATTTTCAAGAGCTTTTAAATTGAAATATTTTAGGGAATTTAAAAAAAAATTTCGAGGAATTTTTTATTAATTTAAATACGTTTTTTTTGCCTTTCGCTTCGCTGGGAAACGAACCACAGAACTACTGATTTCCGGTTAAGTGCTTTCCCATTAAGCTACTAGAGAGATCGAGAGAAGAAACTTTTTTAAAGAATACACGCATTGTTTTGCTAGATGGTATAAATCAAATATTTCAAGGAATCTGTATTATCATTAGAGAATAACAGAAAATATTTAACGTCTTTTCAGACTAGATGGAGATATGAAAAAAAAAAAATGCTGAAAAAGATCTCCTTTCGCTCCGCTGGGAAATCAGTAGTTCTGTGGTTCGTTTCCCAGCGAAGCGAAAGAAGATCTTTTTTCTGGAAAAAATGATTTAAAATAATTTTTCATCCATATCTCCGTCTAGTCTGAATAGACGTTAAATATTTTTTGTTATTCTCTAATGATAATACAGATTCCTTGAAAAATTTTTGTTAATTGGCATGTTAATTGGTTATTTTTAAAGATTTAAAGTAATTTTTAATTGTTCTCACTTATTAGTTTAGTGGGATTTAAAAGAATTTGAAATATTTCAGGGAATTTAAAAAGAATCCTAGACATTAATAATTAATTTAATTACTTTGAAGTAATTTCGAAGCGTTTGAAATATTTTAGGATAAAGAATTTTCTATAATTTCGGAAGATATGAAACGATTGTACAGGATTTATAAGATCGTAAGATATTTTGAAGGATTTCACGTTATTTTATAAGATTTCCGAGGATTTCAATGACTTTAAAGGAATTCAAAATTCTCAATCTATTTTAATACATATTCCAGGATTGCGGGAAATATCATCATAGAATTTCACCGGGATTTTATAATATTTTAGTGGATAAAAAATTTGTTCACGAGAAGTGAGGTTTTTTGTAGGGATTCAAAGGATTTTAAATATATCAGGAAATCTTAAAAGATTCCAAGGAATTTTTAATTAATTTTAATAATTTTAAGAGATGTAATAACATTTTAGTGGATTTTAAAGAATTTATTTAAGAAAAGTGAGTTATTTCGTAGGGTTTTAAAGATTTGAAGAGATTTAAAATTATTTTTTGGATTTCACCCGTAATTCTTATTAATTTATCCTGAATTCTTTGAAATTCTTTTGAATTTTTTAATTCATTTGAATTCTTCTAAATTTACTTAATTTTACATAATTCAATTGATTTTTTTTATTTTTTAAAAGTTTTTATATAATTGGTTCTGCATATTAATTGATAAAATGACCAAAGGAGTTGAAATATTTTAAGGTATTTTGCAAATTCCTTGGCATTTTCTAGAGATTAAAAAATTCCAAGGTATTTCAAAAGATTTTAAGGAATTAGAAATATTCTAGGTTATTTTAAAAGATTATAAAGAAATTGGTAATTGATTTCAGTAATTTAATAGGATTTCAAAGGCTTTTTTGAAATATTTTAGGAAATTCAACGATTGACAGAAATTTTGTATTTATTTTATTTTAATTATAATTATCAAGGAATTTCTAAGGGTTTTAATAATTTTAAGGGATTTTAAGGGATTTCCATGGATTTCAAAGAATTTATTGACAAGAAGTGAGGGATTTCGTAGGGTTTCAAAGATTTTAAAAGATTTTCCAATATTTTCTGCAATTCATTTGGAATTCGTCCTAAATTCTTATTAATTTATCCAGAATCCTTTTCAATCCTTTTGAATTCTTCTAGATGCACTCAATTTTACTCAATTCAATGAATTTTTTTATATTAAAATTTTTTGTTCATATTTTCCAATTTTTGTCAATTCATTTGATTTTTTTTTAATTCACCTTGAATGTTTATGCATTTCATCGAATTTTTCTCGTTTCCCTTAAATTCCTCTAAATTCACTTAAATTTTACGGAAATAAATGGACTTTTCCGATTTTTAATACTTTTTCCAATTCATCTGAATTTTTTTGAATTATTTTGTAGACATTAGTCATTTTTTTAGTTAAAAATGAGTAGGATTGCCAAGATTTGAAAAGATGTGAAATTATTTTTTGAAATTCACCCTAAATTCTTTTAAATTCTTTGGGATTCTCTTGAATATTTTCACTTCACTTGAATTATTCTAAATTCACTCAATTATACTTAATTCAATGGATTTTTTTTTTAACTTTTAAAAGTTTTCATTCAATTGATCCTGAAATCTTTTAAACTCACCCTGAATTCTTAGGAATTTAATTCTTTTGAATCCCCTTGAATTTCTCTAAGCTCATTTCAAAGTTACTGAATTCATAAAAGTTTCTTCATATTTTAAAATTGTTTTCAATTCATTAAAAAATTTTCTAATTCACCTTGAATTTTTATGGATTTTTTTTTACTTTTAAAATTATTTCTAATTCATTCGAATTAGTTGGAATTTAACTTGAATTGTTTCGATGTCTTATACATTTATCCTGAATTTTTTACTCTTTGAGCGCGAAAAAAGTACCCTATGAGCGTGACGAAAAGTACCCTTTGGTCCCTATATTTTATTACATAGGGACTGTGAGGCCTGCTCTCTAAATCTGAATCAGTAGAAAACTACTAATTGGTAGTATTTTTCTAGTTTCAAGTAAGTTTAAAAACTTTTTTTCCAACGAATAGAATTTTATTGAAATATATTAATAAATTATTAAAGTCGGATTAGGTCCGATTAACAAACAAGTTAGTTCAATCCGAATTGAAAACACGTCATAGTAATAATTAAAACTAGAATATTAATAATCTTAAAAGGTTTTATAAGACAAAAACAACTGCGAAGTCGTAACGGTTTTTCTTTTAGCTAGATAAAACTATTAAAATATAATGCAATAAACGAAAGATACGCACATAAATATCAAACTTTAAAAATTATGCCAACAATAAGCTCAAGATTGCGAGTTCATACACATTTTTTTCAGTTTGTGGGGATTTAATTAATATTTTTAATTTACAAATCTTTATAAAATTATATTACAAGATATTCTTAAATATATTGGCACCATTAAATAATTTAATAATCCTAAAAACATAATTAAACATTTCTTGAATTTGTCTCTAAAGTCTATGAATTTGAATGATAATTCAAACAAATTTTTATTTGATAGTTGATAGTTGAATTTTGAACTAAAAAAGATCAGTTTTCGACCAAAAATGGAATAGTTGAATTTAATCTTAACAAATTAATTCTGCAGAAAAAAAATGTTTGAACTAAAATGATGAATCTTTTACTGAAATAGATGAATTTTTAACAAAAGAGTAACTTTTAACGAAGTAGTTTTCATCTCAAATCAAAAAGACAAACTTTCCACCAAATAGTTGAATTTTCAGTTTAAAAAATTAATTTTCCAACAAAAAAAAGCAAACAAATGTTCAGCCAAAGTGATGAAATTTCAACTAAACTGATGAACCATTGACTGGAATAGTTGAATTTTCAACTAAAAATGATAATTTTCCAATCTGAAATTAAATGGTTAAATTTTAAATTATGTATTTAGTTAAACTAAAGAGATGAATTTTCAACTAAAATGTTTGAATATTCGACTCGAATAATTACATTCTCAGTTTGAAAAAAAAAAATAATTTTCTGTTAAAGTAGAAACGAATTTTCAACCAAATAGCTCACTTTTCAACCAAAGAGATAAATTTTTAATTAAAATGATGAATCTTGAATAAAAAAAAATTAATTTCAAACAAGAGGGCTTTTAACTCAGTTATCAAATTTGTATTACAAAAAGATAAATTCTGAACGAAAAATGTAGTAGTTGATATTAAAAAAAAAATTAATTTTTAATCAGAAACAGTTGAATTCGTCAAAAAAAAACTAGTTTTCAACATAAGTTGACTTTTCAACTTGAAAAGATTTTTCAGTCAAGGGAGAAAAAAAATTGCAACCAAGCAGTAATTAGGAAAAATAACAGTTGCTTAATATTTAGAATTTTTTGACTGTTAATTTAAAATCAGTAATTGTAAATCAAATATTCAAAATCAAACAAAAAACTAAACTTTGAACGTTACAATTTTAATTGTTCTATTTCAAAAATTTTAATTTGCAAGTAAAATTGTTAAATTTTGATGTATAATAATTATTGAACACCTATTATTATTCCTAGAAAAAATTCAAGTAAGTTGAATTTAGTTTCAGTTTAAAATTTGAAATGAAGTTTCGATACATATAGCCCACAGCCTAATTGAAAACAAAATATAGATTTTTGCAGATTTCGAACAAAAAATTTAGAAGATTTTTAAGAATTGTGAAAGGCTTCGAAAGAATAAAAAACATTTTCTTAAGATTCCTAGGAAAAATGAAAATTAATTTATTTTGAAAAATTAATTTTAAAAGAATATTTAAAAACATTGAAAAAGATTTCTAAAATTTTTAAAAATGAATCTGGAAGATTCTAAGAAAATATTTTTAATTTTGCAGGATTTAAACGAAATTTTAGGAAGAATTCGAATCATTTTGAAAGATGTTTAGAAGGTCTGAAAAAATAAAAAAATTAATTCATATTTTGAAAAAATAAAAAACAACGTGTAGATGTTTCAAGATTTTGAAATAAAATTTTGAAGCTTTTCAAGGATTTTAAACTATTTAAAATAAAAATATTTTGAATTCTGATTTAAGAAGTGTCCAGTTAATAACAAAAGTGTAATCATTCATTTTTTAATATTTCTAGCTCAAAATTGCCTAAAATTACCCTGATTTTGAAATTTTCAAGTTTAAAAAAATAAACCAAAAATATTCATTGTAAACAAATTTAATTACCTTCAATGAATTCATTGAAAAATTTGCTTTTCGGCATAACTATTTTCATGAAATTTAGCTGAAGGTTTAAAACGAAAAGGGAATTTTCATTATACTTGTTTTTAAATGATACATGAATTAAAGTTATTTCAAGCTAAAAAATAAACGTGGTTAAAAATTATTTATAAAATTGAGGAAAATATTTTATTGTTAATTATAACTAGTTTTGGAAAAGAACTCGAGGTGAAGTTTTGAAATAAATATTTCACAATTTTCATTGTTCATTTAACAATAGTTTTTAGGGTTTAATGTTTTTCTCTCTCACTTCAGGTAAAAGTTGCAATTATTATTTAATCCTAATGCTGTACGGCTTATTTTATTCCTTAAAAGATTCTCTGAAAATCTCATTGGTACATTTTTATCGAAAAAGTTTTATTTAGGAATTATAAAATCGTTATTTTTGTAAACAATAGGTTTTCATAAATGAAATGATTTAAATAAAAACGTACCAATGAGATTTGCAGAGAATCTTTTAAAGAATAAAATAAGCGCCACAGCATTAGAATTAAATAAGAATTGCAACTTTTACCTAAAGAGAAAAAGAAAAACATTAAACTCTAAATAGTTATTGTCAAATAAAGAAAACCCGAAATATTTTTTTCAAAAGTTCACCTCGAGTTCTTTTCCAAAATTAGTTTTATCAACATTAGCATATTTTCCAAGATTTTATAAATAATGTTTAACAAGTTTCATTTTTTGAACTTGAAATAACATATGACAAATACTAAGAGGCATAAGAAATTTATATATAGTTATATATAAAATTTCTTATTTTCTATTAAAAAATTGTTAATAATTTGTTGTTGCGGTGAAAGCATATGTATGTTTAATACTTAACTTTCACTAAAAACTTATATATGTATAAAAAAATTGTTTCATTCTATAACTTAGGCATTATTTTATTAATTTTACCTACCCCCTTTATGAGAAGTTCATTAAAACACATAATTTGTTTATTAAAATATTTGAAAATCGGAAACGAATTTAAATGATTAAATAAATAAAGTAAATATTATATTATGTAATATGATAAAAAATATTATGAAATTTAGACTTTTCTTTTCGGATATTTAAAAATTACACAAATAATTTTATGTCTGATTTAATTGCGCATGAATAATAATTTGTTGTAGTTAGTAGGAATGCATTGGGATTTACGTCTAAAAGCATTAAATTTTACGATTTTTGCAAATTATTTTCAACCCAAAAGATTAAAAAAGTCTTAAAGATCATTATTTTTTACCCATAACTATCAGACAATGATTTTTATGTAAAAAAATTTTCTTTTTTAACACTTTCGCCATGCATTATTTGAATTCTAGGCCAACTGCATAGCTGGCGCCACCACACGGCGACCGTCAACTCTCATGACAATATTTTCCACAGGCCTCCACAGAGAAGTGGCATGGGGCTGCTCGAAGGTCTTGAATTTTTCTGAAAAAAAATTTTAGTTAACCTAACTTTTTTTAACGACACTTTCCCAGTTCCCTTTAAACTATTCACCTAAATATTAATATGAAACAAAAACTTACCCATTTTGAAGAAGTTACGATAAATGATTCATCCTGCAATTAATTGCAGTTATAACCCACTCTTTGCCGTCAGAATCCACTTTTTCACAAACTTCGGAACATTTTGGGAACGATTTTGGAACGAATATTTTAATTTCTGAGAACGCTGTTATTCTATCTAATTTCACGATTTCACATTTTGGCCGCATTGAACAAATAGATGGTGTATTAAGAAAACAGTAACCTTTTTTAATCAAAACATAAAAACCAGCAGAATGTATTTAAAAAATTATTAAATTATGTTTCCTTAGCAATTCATTGCTACTTATTGAATTAGTAAGTTAGTACTACTGAGCACATTAGTAGAATACACTCACTAATTAATTTAGTCACATGAATCTTACAATTTCATTTAGTATAAAGTGATAAAATTACTAATTTAACAGTCAGATACAATGCTACTAATTGAATTAGTAAAATTTCTACTAATTCGGCTTTAGAGAGTGATGATCGTTTCTTTTTCAAACTTTATTCAATGTCAACTCTCTGTTTAACTAAAAATTTTATTTAAACATGGGCTCTCATTGATGTGACGCAAACACATTGCAGACTAACCTGCTCAGTTGTTTTAGATTATTCATTTTTACCCGGTAAAATAATTAACTTAATATTTTTTCTTACAGGATCAAGTGGAGCAGGATCAAGTAGAGGCCCAAACGGAAAAAAATAGCACAAACTAAAATAATGCTCGTCTACCTCTTCCATTAGGTCGAAATATTGAAGATGGTGTCAAAAGTGAACATTGACGAAAAAAAAAAGAAAATATGCTAGGCTCACATTATGATAAATAAAATGAATCAGCATGAACACGAATTTTTTTTTACAATTACCTTATTTCAATATTTCTACTCTCTAAACCCGTGTGGAAATTTAAATCCGGGCACTATGAGGTCCTGAAAGGATTGCCGTATTATATTTAAGGTCCGGATAAGTAAATCCTATCAGGCCCTTATGGTGTTCCGTCACGCTCGGAATTAAAAGGGCCGTAATTGGCTACCTTATAAGGTCCATGTCAGGCAGCCTTTTTTGTACCTTTAAAATAATTAAGGTCCTTTGCAGGGCCGTCATTATTTCGTATCGAATCCCTTACTTATGTTTCAAATGAGAATGAAATAAATACAAAAATATGTATGTTGACTTCCAAAGGTGATGTTTTATTAAAATACATATTATTATGTACAATAATGTATATTAAAATCTTTTTCAATTCTGTCAAGTATTATAAAACTTTCCGTATCCGTACAGCGCGCGTACACAGTCGTGACTAACAAAAATTATACAACCGAGATTACGGATATCTCGCAGCAGCAAAAGAGTCAGCTCGACCGTAAGTGCAATAGAAGAGCCTCGCCCTACAGTAACCACCTTTTTTATCACGGTAGCATTCATGCCAAGTAAGTATGATTTTCGGCGCCTCGACTCCTGTCTTAAACACTCGACGCGCCGTTTCGACTGCGAGAGAGGCAAATCGTTGCGCGCCCTGGCGCACCACAACCGAACTTTTGCCCAAGGCGGCAAGATTCAAATCTTCAAATTTTGAATCAAATCTTTTTGTGTCAAATCTTTTATCCATGAATCGTGGTTCATCATTCATACCATTATGAGAGTTAGATATATGAATATATGAATATACGAAATTATTTATTAAAGCTAGAATAAAATAATTATTTGTTCAACATAATACATAATAAATAATTTACGATATCAGAATTTGATTAATTATTATTTATAGTGATTAATAATGCGATGAAATTGCAATATTATTATTTCAAGCATTTTACATAGCTGAGCACTGTAGATTATTGTTAAACTATTGTAAAAAAATCTAATATACTAGATGAAAAAAATTCAACATGAATTAATCTATTTTCTCCTTTTTTTACGAAAGCGACTATTAATCATTATCATTATTATGAAAAGTTTCAATAAACTGCGTTACTTAATAAAAAGGGCAATCTATCCGGGCTTTATTCGTACCTCATCAGGGCCGTAAATACGGCCTTTTATCAGATTGCCTTAATTAAAAATAAGGCCAGCCTATCCGGGCCTTATTTGGACCTGACCAGGACCGTTATATACATTTTTAAATCAGGCAACCTTATCAGGGCCTGGTACGAGCCTTTTTTTAAATAAGGCTAAAAAAGGCATTTTCCGCACGGGTAGCGAGTTTTTGACTCTGACTATGATTTTTTTTGTAGTTTTTCAAATAAAAAATGTTTCTAATACAGAAAATACTAGATTATACTAATAATTAGATGTTGACATAAAATACTTAAATCTATGCATTACAATCATTTTCAAAAATGCTAAAAAATCATAGATAGCGCAGTGCTATTGATAATATAATCAATCAAATAGAAAATCTTCATCGATTTTTCACACAAAAATTATTATTCATCTTAAATCTATCAAAATAGTTGTGCAGACTTCCTGAACTCCATAGAACGTGTATATGATCCATTTATGTATGTGTGGAAAAAATTCAATTTTCATAATTTTTCCATGAAAAGTCTATTAAGTTCGATAAGCTCGACACATAAAAGATGGAAAATATTTTTTTTTTTTATAAAATGATGAAAATGTTACTAAGTTTAGGAAGCTACTTTGCAATGTTTTAGAATTTTTAAAATTTTCAACTCTAAATATTTACAATCAATTTGTTATTGTGAAATTCTGATTTGTTTACGGTTTCAATATTAGGGAATCAAAATGCAGGCGAGTCAAAGAATACTTTATTAATTTTTGATTCGAAGTAATAAATTTCAGGTTTGCTGGAAAACCACCATAACTGAAAAATTGGCTTTAGAGAGATTTTGGCGCAAATTTTTATTTTTTTGCGGTCTGTTATAGTCAAAAATGTTATAGCCGAAAATCAAGTAGTAAATAGAAATTCAAAAAGTTAGAGCATTTTCAAAATTGTTGAGACCATTTTTTTCAAGATTTAAAATTTTTGTGTAATTTATCCTAATGAATTTTTTCGATTGAAAAAAATTATCAGAGTTATAGCATTTATAAAATTTGAAAAATCAATCGAAAATCACAATTTCAAGCCAAACTACGCACGATATAATAAAATAGAAAATAAAAATTGAGAAACACCTTAAAAAATTTCAAATAGTTATCGTGAAAATAAGATTTTTAGAAACTTTGAACCGTCGTTAGAAAATGAAAAAATTTTCTCTTGATTTGAAGGAAAGTTTCTAATGTTTTTTTAAAAACTAATTTGTAGAGAATGTGTAAAAATACTTTTAAAGATTATTTCCGAAATTGTCGAAAAATATTCTGAAAGATTTCAAGGAAAGTTTTTGAATTTTGCCGAATTTTCAAAAAAATGTTGAAAAAATTCAAACACTTTGAGAATATATTTAGAAGGTTAAGACGTTTGGAAAAGAATGATAAACAATTTAGGATATTAAAAGATTTTAAAAAATTAAAACAAAATCCAGATTTTTTGAGATTGCGAAAAAAAGAAGATTTTCAAGAATTTCGAGAGGTTTCAGGAGAATCAAAAAAATATATATATTATCAACATTCCTGGATAAATTACAAAGTATTTTTTATTTCAAAAAATGATTTTGAAGAGAAAATGGAAAAATGTTTTCCAACATCTAAAACAGTTATCGAAAAAAGAAGCATTTCAAGCACTTTGAAGTGTTGCAAGAGAAGAAAGATAATTTCTTAAGATTCCTAGTATAATCTTCAAGGCTTTTTTCTAATAATTTGAAAAGAATATTTCAAAAGATTTCGAAAGATTTCCCAAATTCTCGAACATGATTCCGGAAAATTTTAAGGCATTTTTAAACATTTTTCAGAAGTTTAAAATTTGTCAAAAGGATTGAATAATTTCAAAACAGAAGAAGGTTTGGAAGTCTTGGAAAGCTTCATAACAATTTAAGATTCAACAAGGTTTTAAAAAATATGAAACAAAATTCAGTGTTTCGAAGATTGCGAAAAAAACGAAGATTCTTAAGAATTTTGATAGGTTTCAAGAAAATCAAAAAAATTCTTTAGATTCCTGGAAAAATTTTCAATGATTTTTCATATTGGAAAATAAATTAGAATGAGCTGAAGAGATGTTTACAATTTTTGAAAAGATTCAAGGTGTCAGTGTCAAGAAAAAACAATTATTGACTACATTCCTTAAAACTGATGTCACGGTCTGTATAGTCTTTTACATTGTAGGGAAAACCAGACTTTACATAGAACAAATATTCGAAATCATTTAAAATTATGAAGAAAATTTATTAATTTTAACAATTTGTGAACTTTTCACAAAAATTTTGTGGTAAAATATTTATTTAAATAAATATACACCCCCTCCCCGCGATTGATTTATTCAGTCTGAACAAATTTTTTATTTTCATCCACCAGAAACTTTGAACATTTTGTATATACTCTAAATTTCTGTAAATTAAAAAAATATATTTCCTCAAATTTACAAAATTGACCAAGTTTCGAAACATTTTGGTAATTTATGACTTACCAATTCACTATAAATTAAAAAAATTTCTTATTTATTTATAAATTACCAATAAATTACCAAAAAATTTCGGAAACATTTGGATATTCTGAATGTCCGTAAATTTCATGCATTTCAACATTTTTCAAAACGTCTAAAATTTTAAACATTCTCAGAAGGTTTAAAAATTTCCGTAATAATAAGAAATTTCATTAATTCATATTAAAACAAAAATAAAATTTCCATTTCTCTATATGAGGAGTGTTCCCATTTTGTCACAATTCATGCATTTGTTATAAAAAATCCAGATAATGTTTTAATTTTTAATAAAGAACTGTTAAATTATACCAAAAAATACGAATTGTCAACCAAGAAAGATTTTTCAATCAATAAAGACAAATAATGAAGACACATTTTAAAAAAAAATCTGCCCGCTTTCGGTTTGAATATATTTTTTTCTGGTTACAAAAATCTTTTTTAATTGAAAATTTAACTGTTTTTTTGAAACATTATCTTTTTGACTTAAAAATTCAACAATTTCAACGAAATATTTTTTCCTTTTTGGTTTGAAAATTCGTTGTTTTAAAATTGTTAAAAATAAATTTTTTTAACCAAACATTTAATTATTCCATACACAGTTAAGAATTTATCTTTTTTATTTGAAAATTCAAGTGCTTTTTTGAAAGTTCACATCTTTTTCTCAAAAATTGAACAATTTTAATGAAATATTTCTTCCTTTTTTTTTTTTTAAATTATGTGTTTTTGTAGAAATGTTTAAAAAATTTTTTTAGCATTTTATTAGTTAAAAATTTATCAATTTAGTTACAAATTCGTTTATTTTGTTGGAAATTAATTTTTTTCCTTTTTGGTTAAAAATTAATTTTTTTTTTTAACTAAAAGTTTAACTATTTCATATTAAGTTAAAAAATTATCTTTGTTGGTCGAAAATTCAACTATTTGGTTCAAAATTCATGTATTTTATTGAAAACTCGTATTTTTGCTCTAAAATCAATCCTCTTTGCTGAAAATGTCACTGCTTAGTGGAAAATTAATTTATTTTCTTGAAAATTTGTCTATTTGGTAAAAAATAATTCAGCTAGTTGAGGATTGAAGGATTTTGTTGAAAATCGTATTTTTTTATTCCAAGTTCAGCTTTTTGACGAAAAAATTCAATTATTTTCCTCTTTGTTTAAAAAATTATATTTTTTGTAGAGGTATTATTTTTTTCGTTTAAAACGTTTCTACCTTTTTAAATATTCTGTTAAAAATTGTTTAAAAAGAATCATTTTGGAACTTTGCAGGAATCTAATGAAAATTTTGTTATCATCTTGGAACTCGAATTTTTCCTACAATTTTTTGAAAATTATGTAAAATCAAACGAATAACATTCAAATCTTCCAAATTCCAAATTCCTCGATTTTTTGTTTAAAATCTTCAAAAATATACATGTTGTTAAAAATGTTTTGAAATCTTTTCAAGTTTTCAATTATATCGAAATCTACTTAGAAAATTTAAATATATCTTAAACTTCTTCGAATTTTTTTCCAAATAATTCATTGTTCAATTGTCATTTATTAGTTAAAAATTATAATAATTTCACTTACATATTGAAAGTTTTTCAAATAGAGCAATTGAAATTGTAACGTTCAAAGTTCAAACACATTTTCTTGATGGAATATGACAGTGAAAAGGTACATTTTTCAATTTGTTTATAATATGCACATATAACAATGCAAATATTTAACATTCATATTTTTCTGCCGCAATTTATTATAATCTTGAATTATTCAAAAGGTGTTAGATGAGGAAAACAATACTTAAAAAAAAAAATTATTTGTTTATTAGAATATTTATAATATTAGTCATTTTTAATTAATGGTTATTTTCATTCTAAATACTGCTCATACGAGATCTTCAGGCATTTTTAATCAAGACGTTTTTTTTTGCTATTGAGCACCTTATGGAAATAATTTATTATATAAATTGTTTATAACAATTAGCTTAAATCTCAAACTGAATATTTATGTTCCTGAAATGTATCTGCGATGGTTCTAATAGACATTTGTCTGCAGACCTTTCTGAATTAAAGGTCAAAGTATCGCCAACTGTAATTTAGTGATTGTGAATTCTCTTTTGTTAAAACTCCTTAGGCTTTAACGAACACATTCTCATCATGTATCTCGTACTTCGCACTCGATTTTGTCCGGAATGCGAACTTTTCTACATTGTAATAAATTTAAAGGTGGTTTTTCAGGTTTTCGTAGATTTTTACAAAAAAGTAAAAGAAACTAGTGTGTGGTAGTGGGGCCGCACGGCAGAAGTGAAACATTGATGAATTAACTTTTTTCGTGAGGAATCATAAAGATTTTTGTGCAGATCGCATTTTAAGAGAGTGCAGAGAGAGAGAGAGAGAATATAAGGCTCTGCTTGCCGTGGCAGTAGTGGGGATATAGATATAGTGGATATAGTGGGGATTTAGAGCACTTGCGAATCGCCGCACACAAGGGAACTTGTACTTTATTGTTAATTTTTTTACTTCTTTACAAGAAAATCCAAAAAATTTCTATTTGTATTTGATTCTATTTCTTTGTTAAATATTATACATTTTTGAAAAAATTACAGTGGTACGAATGTTGTACCTTTTTGAAAATTTTTTTTTTCAGTAGGGTTTACAAATAATTTCATTTATTTGGCATTTCCATGCATGGAAAATTTTTTTCTTGAGAATCATTTCTTCTTATCTGAATAATAAAATGTTTACGGAATATACGGATCTCGAACTACTCTAGAATCTTCTAGAAAAGCAAATAAAGTTTGAATATTTCATCACAATAAAACTACGATTCACGCGCGCCTTAAGTGTCTCAACTACATTCCATCGTCTAAATGAAGGTAGTAATAAGTGTCAATAATGAGATAACGGCTAGTCTATATATAGTTGTAACAAATCTAAAAAATTATCAGTTGCCGTTGAATAAATTCTGTGAAAATCTGATTTTCTTTTACCAGAAAAATGAAGATTTTTCTGGTAAATCTCCTCGTCACCTTTATGGTATTGCTGAATTCTTTTCGTAAGTAGAATATAATACCTAACCAATCACATATTGAAATATTTCATTTTCGGTAGAACATTGATTATTTTTTATTGAAAATTTAACTATTTAATTAAAATTTAATGTATTTTGTTGGAAATTCGTCTTTATGGGTTAAAAATAAACCTTCTTGGTTGAAAATTCACCTTTCGGTTAAATTTAACCCTTTGCAGCATACATTTTTCTATCAAACTAATTTTGCGGACTTATGCACCCTAGGGCCTTTTTGGGGTCGCTGATTACGAATCCGCAGACCGATTTGAAAAATTCGAAATAGCGGATCCAATATGGTGGAAGTGTTTTCAAAAAATTAATAGATTTTCATGAAACTTAGTATCTGAAGGTTTTTGGGGCCTCTGATAACGAGTCTGAAGTCAGATTTTGAAAATTCAGAATGGCGGATCCAATATGACGGAAGATTTTTCAAAAAATTATTGGATTTTCATGAAACTTTACATCTGGGGGGTTTTGGGGTCTCTGATCACGAATCTGATGTCAATTTTCAAAAATTCAAAACAAAGGATTCAATATGGCGGATGATTTTTCAAAAAAATTATTGGATTTTCATGAAACTTGACATCTGGGGTTTTTAGAGCTTCCGATAACTAATCTGAACTCAAATGTAAAAATTCGAGACGGCGGATCCAATATGGCGGATGATTTTTCAAAAAATGAATGAATTTCAATGAAACTTGGCATCTGGGGGTTTTTGGGGTCTCTGACCGCAAATATGAAGTCAGTTTGAAAAAATTTAAACTGCCAGATCCAATATGGCGGGCGATTTTTCGAAAAAATATTGGATTTTCATGAAACTTGACATCTGAGGCGGTTTGGGGCCTCTGAATACGAATGTGAAGTCAGATTTTGAAAATGCAAAATGGCGGATCCAATCTGGCGAACGATTTTTGAAAAAATTAATTGATTTTCATGAAACTTGGCATCTGGAGGTTTTTGGCGTCTCTCACAAAGAATCTGAAGTCAGATTTTCGAAATTCAAAATCGTACATTCAATATGGCGGACGAGTTTTCAAAAAATTAATGGATTTTAATGAAACTTGGAACCTGGTGGCTTTTGGGGTCACTGACCACGAATATGAAGTCAGTTTCAAAAAATTCAAACTGCCAGATCCAATATGGCAGACGAGTTTTTAAAACATTAATGGATATTCATAAAACTTGGCATCTGGGGGTTTTTGGGGTCTCTGATCATGAATCTGAAGTCAATTTAAAAAAATTAAAAATGTTGGATTCAATATGGCGGACGAGTTTTCAAAAAATTAATGGATTTTTATTAAACTTGGCATCTGGGGATTTTTGAGGTCTCTTACAACGAATCTGAAGTCAGATTTTAAAAATTCAAAATGGCAGATTCAATATGGCGGAAGAGTTTTCAAAAAATTAATGGATTTTCATTAAACTTGGCATCTGAGCGGTTTTGGGGTTTCTGATCACGAATCTGAAGTCAATTTAAAAAAATTCTAAATGAAAGATTCAATATGGCTGACGATTTTTCAAAAAATTATGGGATTTTCATGGAACTTGACATCTGGGTTTTTTGGGGCCTCTGGTAACGAATTTGAAGTTATATTTTCAAAATTCGAAACGGCGGATCCAATATGGCGGAATATTTTTCAAAAAATCAATGGATTTTAATGAAACTTGGCATCTGGGGGTTTCTGAGGTCTGTGACCACGAATATGAAGTCAGTTTAAAAAAATTCAAACTGACGGATCCAATATGGCAGACGATTTTTCAAAAAATTATTGGATTTTCATGAAACTTGACATCTGGGGTTTTTTGGGGCCTTTGATAACGAATCTGGAGTCATATTTAGAAAATTCAAAATTGCGGATCCAATATGGGGGAAGAGTTTAACAAAAAATTAATGAATTTCCATAAAACTTGGCATCTGGGGGTTTTTGAGGTCTCTGGCAACGAACGTGAAGTCAGATTTCGAAAATTCAAAATGGCGGATCCAATATGGCGAACGATTTTTCAAAAAATTATTGGATTTCCATGAAACTTGAGATCTGTTAATTGTCGGCGTCTCTGATAACGAATCTGAAGTCAGATTTGGAAAATTCAAAATGGTGGATCCAATATGGCGTACAAGTTTTCAAAAAATTAATGGATTTTCATGAAACTTGGCATCTGGGGTTTTTTGGGGTTTCTGATAAAAAATCTGAATTTAGATTCCAAAAAAAAAACAAAAAAAAAAAAAAATGGCAGATTCAAGATGGTGTACAAATGTTCAAAAATTGTTGGATTTTCATAAACCTTGTCACTCAGGGTTTTTCGGTGTCGCTGACTACGAATCCGCAGCCAGCTTTGCAAAATTCAAAATGGTAGATCCAATATGGTGGACGAGTTCTTAAAAAATTGTTGGATTTTCATGAAACTTGGCACGTAGGAGTTTTCGGGGTTGTTAATTATAAAAGTTACATCCGAGTAACAAGTTTTAAGGGAATCTAACAACTTTTTGAAAATTAGGCGGCCATTTCAGATTCGCCATATTGAATTTGATAAATCTGATAACAGGTTTCAAAATAGCTACCCTGAAAACCTATATATAGTAAGTTTTATGTAAATACAACAAAAAATTTTGGTAACAATGAATTTTTCTTGCAAAACGTGACTTTTTTGGGTATTTGATTAATAATATTAACACATTCACCAAAAATTTCTGATAACGGAGTGTAATTTTCAATTCTCTAACATGCTGTTATAGTAAATTTACAAAAAAATTTACCAAAATCGAGAAAAAACAACTTAAAATATTATAAATATGATGATAAACTAGGTGGGGTATTAAATATCCCACCGTGCATGTGAGGGTTAACTTTAAATTTCAAATTAAAATACCTTTTGTTTAAAATATCAACTTCTCTTGAGTCAAAATTAAAATCTTTTTGGTTAAAAGAATAACTATTACATTTGTTGTTGATAATAATTTTTCTTTTCGTATGGAAAATTTCACTGGCTGGTTGAAAGTTGAAATACTTTGTTATAAATTAATTTTTTTGGTTCTAGATTCTTAATTTTGGTTGTCGATTTATCATTTTAGTGAAACATTCATATCTTTGGTCAAGACATAACTATTTTATTTTTGGAAGAAATTTTTTTCTGTTGAAAATTAATTTCGTTAAGTAAAAATTTAACTGTGGTATTTTTGCTAAAAAACTGATCTTTTTAATTCGCAGATTAAACTATTTGGTTGCATTTCAATGAATATTCTTGAACATTTTTCTTCCTTGGTAGAAAGTAAACCTTCGTGGTCCAATTTTTTGCTCGAATTTTTATGCAAATTAAATTATTATGGGGTTCCAAAGAAACCTTATGAATGAAAAAAATGGATTTTGCGAGTATTTGGCGCTAATTATGTTTATGCATTTTTATTTGTGCAAATCATTTTTAGTACATAAAATATTACTTAAAAAATAATAAAAGATTCGAATAAATTGTCAAAACAATTTATTGTTTTTAGCAATTTTCTCTTAGAATGGAGACATAAAGTCGGGGTTTTATCAAAAATTTCCCAGATTCTGTCCAATTTCCAATTAGAGTTAGAAGATTATTAATGTTCAAAAACATAATTGTTTTAACAATTTATTATCATTTTTAACAGTATTCTTTCAGAATAATGCTGGAAAATTGAATTTATTAAAAAAATTTTCCACTTCATGTCCAATTTTCAATTAAACTGAGTTGAATAATGTATTAAAGGTAAACAAAAATTGTTCAAACAATCCTTCATTATTATTAATAATATTCAATTTGAATGATGCAATATAGTTGCGGTTTTTTCTAAAATGTTACAATTTTTACCCAGTTTTTACTTAGTGAAGTTAGAAATAATTTATGTTAACGAACATAGTTGTTTGAACAATTTATAATTTTTTGTAACTATCTTCTGAACATTAGGGAGAATCATATATAATATTATAGCAGTAATAATAAACTGTTTGAAGAATTATGTTGGTTATTATTGTTGAACTGTTATCTCTCTATTGGAAAATTGGAAAGAAAGTGAAAATTTTTCTAAAAACTACAATAACTTTTTTAAACAATTTATGTTTATATTTCATTACCAGCAGAAAGTAATATCTTATGTACGAGAAACAATTCGCGTTGAAAAAACTGCAAAAAGTCATAATTAGCCGCAAAAACTCGCTAAACCCATTTTTTCACTTATGGGGTAAAAACATGTGAAAATAACCAAATGCAAAAACGTGACTGTTGCGCATTTAAAAATAATTCTATGATGAAAATTTTCCATTATATCATGCATCATATTTGAAAACACGATTTTTTATAGAAAAACTTTTTTCTTCAACATAATTCAAAGTTGATGCAAAAGCGGAAAAGATTCCTTAATTCGAGGAAAATCGATTGAACTATAATATTCATATACTTCATTGAAGATTAAGGAAGTTATGCTCATTTATAATATTTGAAAAATCTGTTTCAAACAGAAAAACTTTTTTCACCGACATAATTCAAAGTTGACGCATCAATAGAAAAGACTTTTTGATCATAAATTTTCAAATAGAGTAATCCTGACCATTTTTGTAGAAAAATCATAAAGCTGGGAAAGGGATAGGGTGCGACCGAACTCTCCCCTTCCCTTCTCCAGCTCGAAAAATTATCATTTCGAATACAAAATTTGTTTTGTCTGATTTTCTAATTATGTATTTCTTGTAAGTTCCTATTTTTAAATTAAGCTAAATGAAGACTTTGGTTTGTCTATTATTGAAAAAAATAACTCATGCAAAGTGCTTGTGAAATGAGCACAATATAATTATAAATACAAACAAAGTGGAAAGATTTGATATCGAATTCACAGCTAGTCTTAAATGAACTCATTATGTAAATTTGCTTTTTGTAAAATAGACTAACCATTACAATGAATAATGATATCGCTTTCAGCGTTCATTGAAAATCTAATAGTCTCTGCACATTACACATAATCAGTTAGATTCATGCTTTTTTTTTAGAGAAAATTAAAAAATGTAGTTGTAAATATTGATTACTTTATGTATATCTGTTAGATATAATAATTTGTCAGATCATTCAACTCATTTCAAGATTGTTTACTTTCCTAATATTAGGAAATAAAAATCCAGGCTGGTCAAAGCGCGCTTCATTATTTTCTAGTTCGGACCAACAAATGTTAGGATTACTGAAAAAATTGTTTGATAAAAATCTCTGTATTCGTTCCTACAGAATCAGCTTCTTCATCACGACGCGGACGTAGCTCTTTGATACCAGATCTTAATTTTCGACCTGAAAATCTTGACGACGAATACAATATTATACGTAATCCAGATGGTACACGCAGGGGGATTCAATACGGTGAAGATTTTGCTGAACGAATTCCTAATCCTGATGGCACACTGTGGGGATACAAATTCAGGCGAGAGTATATTAAGAAAGGTAACTTTAAGATTATATTTCTACAAAAATATTTGGGAGAATTCACCATCAAATGACTAGTTTTTCCTGGGCCAATGAGTCTAGAGCTTACAATTTGTTTCAATCTAAGCTTTCTTGAATTTGTTTTCAACAAATTTGTAATCACTTCAGCCAAAGAACAAAGCCTCAACTGGATGACGTGCTTCGTGGAGATTTTTCCGAAGAGTGCGACCTCTGGACCATCAATTGTAGGGCGAATGATGCAGCAAGAACTTTGGCGGAAGCAAACCGTCAAAAAAATCATTGGCTGATGGTAATACCGAAAGAAGCGTGCATCAACGCAGCACACAGATGAGAGATGGGTTAGAGAAAATGAACAGTTTTTCTGTGACCAATTTTGATTCTTCCGAGACCCTCCAGTTATTGTCAACCACTGCCCAAAACAGAGGAGGACAAGACATATTGGAAAGAAGTCTACGAAGTCCAGCATTCACTGAATGAAGACACAGTGAACACAAATAGCTTCAAGAAGCTGTATCTTCATGACACCTGCAGAGAAATGCCCACCTATGTATAACTACCGAACAGAAGGGAAAAGTATTATGATTGGGAACTATTCCGCTCCGGGACCAGATTGTGTCAATAGCTTCTGGTGCAAGAAGTTTCTTTCAACCCACCAGCATCTAGCCCGCATTTTCATCTCATATCCAAAGTTGGAAGAGCTTATTCTGAAGTGGTTGGTGGAAGGATACACAGTGCTCCTCCCGAAGAAGGGCGACTTCTCTGACCCTGAAGATTACAGCCAATAACTTGTTTGAACACCCTTTATAACATCTTCACAGCTATCCTAAACGATAGGATTGTTTGGTCAATCGGATTTTTGTAACGAAAGATGTCAACGCGGCTCAAAGAAACATGTAGCACGATTTCGGAAGAACCTGCTCATGGATAGATGCGTCTGCAAAGACTGCTCGACTGCGAGGAATGTTTGTTATCGAATTTTCGGCACCAGCCAAGAAGAACATCATAGCCAAGGAAAAGCCCATACAATATTCTGTGAAGCCAGTCCTCCTTATCATCTGTGATCTCAGAAGTGTCAAGCTTTCTTTGTTTTGTAGCCTGGAAAGCATTCCTGCTTGTCAACGAAATACTAAAACGGTTCCAGGTCGTTCTTGGATCGTCCTTGGGTCGCTCTGTGTCTTCAGTTTGCACAAGACTTTTACCCAATCGCCGCATTGAGTCAATCGCAGACTGCAACCGTCTATCTCATGGTCGTGAGACGTGGTTGCAGCTGAAGCGTTACCACGATTTTACCGAGAGTGAGTGAGACTTTCTAGAATAACGCTCGCTCCCGGTAAAATCCCGCGGTTTTCCCAATAATAATATTTTTAATATAATTTTTTTTCAGCTAATAGAAGATTGTTGGGTTTCTGGAAAGACACCAAAATTGAATGTCTTGGATAATTATTAGTAGACTCACAATTTAATACAATATAGCAGTTCTAAGTTCAGGACTTATTCAATCTTTAAAATAATCAGTTACTTTATTTATTTTGCAGTCGAATTTGGAGATGGTGCCGAACTGTTCGATTGGAACGATAATAATGTTGGAACATACCAAGGAAGACATTTTTACAACGGTAATTCAAAAACTATAATACAATCTAAACTAGGGAATTATGCATAAAGCGTCACTAGGGCGGATTCAGAGAGGCATTGGAAGCGATCTTCTTGTTTACATTTTTAATCTTACGCCCTCTACCCCCCAAGTTGTTTAAACGAAAAAAATAAAATTTATTTTTTTTTTCCTAAAAAAGGTGATATTTATGATTCCGGGCAACCCCATGAAATTTTTTTTCCATTTTTGTACCACAGAATCGTCAATATGGGGCGCATTGAAATGTCCCTCAATGCATATATTTATGATTAGCGATAAAGTGGAACTCAAAATATATTTTTCGAATTTCTCCCCCTTAACCCTCTCTTATGGGGTCTCAAAAAACTACTGTAAATGAAAAGTTGGGTTTTGCGATTTTTGAACGCTAGTTTTTTGGCGAATTGTTGTAGTACAAAATGTTTCTACTAGAAAATATATTACTTTTTTCTACTATTTCGACATTCAAAAAATATTTCACACAAATTATTATAGTTAGATAGCATAATATTATTGCTTCCTCATGGAGGATTCGAGACGAATCGATTGACCTATAATATTCATACTTTTTTCATCGACATAATTCAAAGTTGACGCATGAATAGAAAATACTTTTTGGTCATAAATTATCAAATAAAAAATTTGGTTTGTCTAATTTGTCTCTGTGTTTAAATTTTTTTTTGGTATCATTTTATAATTTTGTATTATTCTTACAGTTATATTTTTAAAAATTAGAACATTTAAAATTTTGAACCCTTAAAAGACACATTTAGAAGCTTCCATTCCACTTGAGAAACCCTATTTTTCACTTACGGGGTTTTTTGAAAAACCCCACACAAAATGCTTATGGGTTGAAATTCAAAACGTCATTTTTGATTTGCAATCCATTGCTAATTTTGAACAACCATTCTGGGGAAAAACTAGATACGTTTAATATTGACGTTTCTGCTTAATGTTTACGGAAACGCATTTTTCCTTATGGAAAATACGAGTTAAACTTTATGGAGTTAGCGGAACCTGCAAATATAAATTTTTTTAAAACAAAATGTATGTATATGTTTTCCTGAATTTGAACCAATTTTAGGGGTGAGAGCATAAAAATTCCCTAAGAAAAATCTTGGACCACCCTAGCATTCCCTCAAAAGAAGTAAGAGGACTATAAGTTTCTTATGATCAAATGATTTTATTTTATTTATTTGTTATCTCTCAGTAATGAAACATGTTGTTTCTTAGAGAAATAAGGCGTCACATATTTTTCCGATTTAAAGAAAATATTTTTCCAAGGAGCTATGAATATCTGAATTTTGACGCCTATTTAAAGAAAAAACACAAACTTTTCTGAAAAATTCTATAGTTTTGGGTCCAGTTTGAATATTATAATTCTCATTTTGGATTCTAAGGACTTTTAAAGTCCTTCTTTGAAATCCTTCAGAAAATATGAAGAAGGTTTGAGTCGATTTTCACTAAAAATCCGCTTTTGTTTTTTTGCCAATTTTTTGTCAAATTCGACCCTCTGTAAGGAAGATATACTGTTCTTTTGATACGGGATGAACCATTTTTGCGACCAGCAGAATTTCATTTGAAAATTATATTTCCGGAAAAAAAATTGCCCTGGTCTAAAAAATGGTTCAGCTTGCGTAAATGTCTTTCTTATATTAGCAGACATTTTTTCAAATTGTAAAAAATAAAGAAGGTGTTGTTTTCCGGAAAATGAAAGAAAAACTTTTTAAGGAAGACATTATATCAGTTTTATGCGTACTAAACGATTTTTGTTGCTGAAAGAATTTTTTCTGTCCTCAGAATATAATTTTTGATTTTTTCTTCGTAGACAATAAAGGAATCTTAGAATATCTAATTTGGATCCAAAACTGTATAATTTTAATTCGATCATTTGTCATACTTTTTTTACACTTCGGAAAGTCGATGATTGATATGGATCAACTTTTGCTTTTTTAACGGGGGGTTATAAATTATTAATTCGTGTTACCTATAAAGAATTAAAACAACCATATTTTACTTTTTAAATCAGGTCAAGGTATAGTGCATGTGAGAAATGGTTATTATGTGAAAGTAGAAGGAAAACGTATTGCAACATTCGATACCGTATGGCGCTATGACAATGTTCCAGGATCTCCAAGTCATCCACATTATCCTTCTAGTGGTTATACAGCGGGTAATTTGAAAGCTGAAATACAATAAATTATTTAAAAATTTCTGAAATTTAAGGTATCCTAGGGTTTCCGGAAGAAATTCAAAACATTCCTTAAATTTCCGGTAAATTTGTAAATTACCAAAAATTTGCGGTCAGCTTGGCTGGATAAGCATACAAAATCTGCCTCCGCTCGTATTCGGTCAAAACTGATGACATAGTCCTGTATCGATCGAAACTAAAATTTTTCACAAAAAAAACTCTAGAATTGAATTTTGGTGGGTATTATAGAGGGTGAAATGAAAGTGAAAAAAGTTGTTTCTTCCGAAAAAGGCTTAACCGATTTTGTTGAAAAAATGTATGTTGTGGATACTAATGAGACTATTTTTCGAAACATTTGACAAATATTCTGAAAAAAAATAGATTTGAAAAAATTTGTAAGTAAAAAAATTGCTTCAATGTTGCCATCTATTGGATATTATTTGCAAGGATTGTATTCACTAATCTCATGATCTTTTACATAAATATGAGTAATTGCAAAAAAATATGATCGTTTCTTTCTTCAAACTATATTCAATGTCAACTTGGTGTTTAACTAAAAATTTTGTTCAAACATGGGCTCTCATTGATGTAATGCAAAAAAATTGCAGACTAACCTGCTTAGTTGTTTTAAATTATTGATTTTTCACCTGGTAAAATAATAAACCTTATATTTTTTCTTACAGGATCAAGTGGAGCAGGATCCAGTAGAGGCCCAAATGGGAAGAAATAGCACAAACTAAAATAGTGCTGGTCTACCTCTTCCATTAGGTCGAAATACTGAAGATGAGGTCACAAGTGAACATTGACGAAAAAAAAAAAAATATATGCTAGGCTCATATTATGATAAATAAAATGAATCAGCATGAACACGAATTTTTTTTACAATTACCTTATTCCAATATTTCTAGATCCTTTTAATGCAGCAAAATTATGAAATTTACGGGAAGCAGTCTCTGAAATCTTAGCCTTACTTCAAGCCAAGAAAAATTTGTTTTAGCAGGTTTTTGACTCTAATTATGATTTTGTTGCAATTTTTCAAATACAAAATGTTTCTAATACAGAAAATACTAGATTATACTAATAATTAGATGTTGACATAAAATGTTTAAATCTATGTATTAAAATCAATTTTCAAAAAGCTAAGAAATCATAGATAGCGCATTGTTATTAATAATTTGATCAACATATGGAAAATCTGCATCGATTTTTCCGAAAAACATTATTATTCATCTCATATCTATCAAAATAGTTTCGCAGACTTCCTGATCTTCATATAACGTTTATATGGTCCATTTATGTATGTTGTGGGAAAAATTCTCTTTCACCTTATACATATGGTAATAGCTTATTAGACATATTAGACAATTTTTATAATTTTTTCGTGAAAGAAAATTATTTTTTATCTTGTACTATCAAAATAGCTCTTTGGTCTTACTAAACTCGAGAAAATTGTTAACACGTGAGATTCAGTTTTGTCATTTATAAAAATAATTTCTGTTGAGTTCGATGAGTTATTTCGATACATAAAAGAAAAAACAAAATTTTGTTTTTGTAAAATAATGACAATGTTTTATTTTTGAAATTAAAGTATTATTCAGACACACGAATTTTAAGGTTTAACAATTTTCTGGATTTTATTTTATCTCGGAAGGTGTAGACAAAATTATATAAACATATTTCCAAAAAAATCAACAATTTTCTGTAGGTTAGTAAGTTTAGGAAGCTACTTTGTTATTGTGAATTTCTGAATTGTTGAAGTTTCCAATATTAGAAAATAAAAATTCAGGCGAGTCAAAGCATGCTTCATTAATCTTTGTTTCAAACCAATAAATTTCAGATTTGCTGGAAAAATTGTTTAATGAAAAAATCTCGGTATTTGCTTTTACAGAATCAGGTTCTCCATCACGACCTTCTTATCTAATACCAGATTTTTTTTTCTTAAGAAGCATCATTTTGAATTAAAAAAACTTCTATTTAAAAAAAAAATTATATTTAGGGGTTCGGGCAACCCTCTTCTATAGGGTCTCGACACCACCATAAATAAAAAATTGACTTTGGCGAGATTTAGGCGGTATTTTTTTTTTTTTGCGTCCTGTTATAGAACAAAATGATTCTGCTGGATAAGATATTACTTTATACTCATATTTTGATGTTTAAAAAAATTGTTCAAACAGTTTATTATAGTTTATACCAATTTTTTCTCAGAATAGATCAAGAAAGTCGCGTTACTCTTTAAATTTTTGAACTTGATTTTGAATTTTCAGTTATAGCAAGAAAATGATAATCAATAAAACAAAACAAAGATGATTCCTTAAACAATTTGTTGCTATTTATGAGAATAGGGTCTTAGAATAATGCTAGAAACTTGCCGATTTTTTTTGAAATTTTCAACCCTTCTTCAACTTTTTATTTGGTGTGAGGTAATGATTGAATAAGGTTAAGAAAAATCATTGTTTAAAAAATACAATATTGTTTATCACAACATTCTATTGGAATAATGCTAAAAAATTTCGGATTTTATATATATTTCAGTTACCCTGTAAACTTTTATCTGGAAGAACAAATAGGAATAAATGAATTTTTAATTCCTAATATCTGAATCAAAAATGGAAGAGTACACTCGACATTTAAATCGGTCAAAAGTGACTGATTCAAAGTCAGGATTGACTCACTTTTTGAATCACCCTACATTTTTTTGATTGCAAATCAATCTTCTGGGTGAAAAATTCTCTTTTTTGTTGTTGATTTTTGGGTTGATTTTGAACAAATCTATTCAGATTATTACATTTTTCAAATAAAAAAAGGAATATGTAATCCAAAAAATTGAATATTTCTCAAGATTTCTAATATTTAAAAACATCCTCTGTATAAAATTTGAATAAAAAGGTTATTTTTGACAAATTGAGGTAATCATAGTTTGGCTTTATTTGAAATTCATTATTTTGATAGATGATTTATCATCTTAGTTGAAAAATTATTTTTTTATTGAAAATGAGTTCTGGTGATTGAAAATGTAACTTTTTCTTTTTGTTGAAACTGACCTTTTTTAGTTGAAAATTCAACCAATTCAAGAATTCAATTAAAAAATAAATGACGTCATCAGTGATCACGGGGACAGTGTACTTATTTTTTTCAGATAAAATTAGGTGATAAATATTTTTCCGATCCGCCAAAAAATTTAAGAAAGGTTCAATACTGACAACATAACAGCGTTTTTTTTTAATATTAAAAGCAGATTTTTCGAAAAGCCCTCACTTATATATTTTGTCAATTTTTTTTAGAATTGCTACTTCTATAAGAAAGACATTCTGTGAGTTTGATCTAGGCTAATCAATCTTTGTACTCAAGGAGAATTTTTTTTCATAAAATTAAATTTTTTCATTTTGCTGGCAAACAAAAAAATACGAAAAAAATTTTAAATAAAAGTTCTTCAAAAATAAGTCTTGTTTTTTCTACATTTTGCATCGTTTACCCGAAAAAAATCAAGAATTATATTTTTATGAAACAAAATTATCTCTTTCTCAAAAATGATTAAACCCGCATAAAGCTCATAGGATGAATTTTTCTTCTACAAGCATAAACTTTTAAAAAAATGTTTAGATAACAAAAAACGTGGAGTTTAAAAAAAAATAATTTCTCTTCTTGATTCATCACAAAGATGAATTAAGAAGACAGCAATAACCATTGTTATAAACAGTTTTTGTAGCCAGACATTCAAATTTTAGGCTTTTTCAGATATTCCATTATAATAGCTTGAAACAAAGTTAAGAGTCCAACATAATCACAAATGATAACAACTTTTCCAATTTTTCTGAAAAATCGAAAATTAAAATTTTAATCGCACAGAAAAATAATGAAAAATCATAAATTCCATGTTGCATTAAAAGCAAAAAAATTAACTTTTTGGACCAATGACACAAGCTACGAAAAAATATGATACAAAAGTTGTTCATTTAAAAAAGAACTAAAAATGTGTAAGTGATTATTTCTTGATAGGATGCGTTGTTTTTGTTTTATTGGTAAAAAAAACATTTTTTTTTTTTTTTTTTTTTTATATATGAGAAGTTGTAGGCTCCGGAAGCTACGATCATGGTTTTATAAAGCAACCAATCCCGACGCAACTGGAACGTGTACGTCATCCGCTTCTGCTCCTTCTGTCCTAGAAGGTAAGCAAGAGCGGGAAATTTACGCGAGATAACATCGGGCAACACTGTTCCTTGGAGTCAGGTCTCTAGCCGCGGATGATCTTACGCGGCAGACGGGACAGTTGGAGATGAAGTATCACCTCTGGATACTTTTTTAGAGCTACCAATCTTTGTAGAATGTTATGAGGAACAGTGTTGACGGACCAGATGAAGTGATCCCAGAAGAACAGCCTTTTGCATCCGGTTCGCGATGGAATGAGTCTGACGCTGGCAAGCCGGAATCTTGTTGAGTTGGCTAATAAATGAAGCTCCAAGACAGCCGATTATTAGAACTACAAGATGGACTTTGAAGCCTTGGTAGAGCCTGCTCAGCTCGAAAAGAAGACACACCCATCGAGAGCTCTTCTCTACGTATAATGCCGTAGAATTTACCATGAAGGGGCTTGTCAGCATGTTCTCTTAGTAGAAGCGTATGTTCTGCTTCCTGTACACGACTTTTGAGCACCAAAGGTGTTAGTGATGCTAGGCCATGTGTAGTGTCGCTGGAATCAAATGGGATGCCAAGCTCCTCTGCGGCACGATATAGAAACGCCGCAGCATTGACGACTTCATGTTGATGTACTAGTCGCATAAGAAAATCTGTGCTATTTAGAACTGAGCAGACTGTAGCCAGAACCGTTCTGCGATGAAGACACTCTAAGCTCAGCAAGCCTCTACCCCCTTTATCTTGAGGGAGGAATATTCGAGGTACGGAAGATCTAGGATGATGACTTCGATGGATTGTCATCATCTTGCGTGTGCTTCGGTCAAGTTGCTTCAACTCATCGACGTTCCATTTTACTGCACCAAACGTGTAGAGCAGTATAGGAACGGCCAGCATATTGGTCGCCTGGATCTTATTCTTTACAGATAATTCGGAAGCCCAAATTTTTCTGAGAATTTGGCGATACCTTTTTCCAATGGCCGTTTTTAACGCACACACATCATGGGTTTCCGCTTGCGGTATTCCAAGATATGTATATGTTTCTCCAATACCAAGATGTTGAATGGTATTTCCGCCTATGAGTTGAACATCCTGATCGTAACGCGATGATGTAGTTTCTAATCTACCTTGGCGTAGGTGGACGCAGGCACACTTGTCCAGTCCGAAGCTCATGCCAATCGCTTTGGAGTACCTATTTACCGCCTCCACAAGGATATTAAGGTCCTCTTTCGAGGAACCAAAGAGTTTAAGGTCGTCCATGTATAAAAGGTGGTTGACCTTATATTCTCTTTTGTTCGGCGGGCCACATAGGTATCCAGAGCTTTTGCCTCGGAGCACAATAGATAGAGACAAGAGGGAGATGCAGAAAAGTATCGGACTTAGAGAGTCTCCTTGGAAGACCCCCCTCTTATATGTGATATAGCTTGTAGTCACTTGTCTTTTGTCATATATTATGACAAATCTTGTCCGCCACAAGAGCATAAGCTCTTTTATGCATCTCACTCTTTTTGGATGCACCTCCATGCACTCAATGAGCCTAATAAGTAGCTCATGGTTCGTGTTATCGAATACCTTACGGTAGTCAATCCAAGCCATGGACAGATTGCGTCGATACCTGATCGCGCCCTGGGTAATACACCTGTCTATTAACAGGTTCTCCCTGCAACCTGCCAGACTTCTCTTGCATCCACGTTGTTCAATTATTGCACTCCATACCGGCTCGATAGATGTTAATATCCTCTCTTTGGGGATGCCAGTGAATAGCTTGTAGCTGGTGTTTAAACAAGATATGGGCCTGTAGTTCTTTGGACTTGACAAATCTCCGGTCTTAGGAATCAATACCGTGCGTCCTTCCACTAGCCACTGCGGGACGGGTTGTTCTCCGTTTAAGAAAGTGGTAAATATACGAGCTAGATGTTGGTGCGTAGAAGTAAACTTCTTCCACCAAAAGTTGTTGATTTTATCTGGCCCTGGCGCTGAAAAGTTCTTAGTTCTAGCGATAAATTTCTTCACTTCTTCAGCAGTAATTAGTGGACACTCTTCCTCTGGACCTTGTAACCTTTGCCTTTGGCAAAAGTTACGAAAGAGTGATATATCTGAAGCGTATTCATTTAGCTGATAAGTATCTCCATATACTTGTTCCCAGAAGACTTGAATCTCTTCTCGACTAGGCGGATTTTTAACGGCACGTGACGTTTTATTGAACAGACGGGAAGGATGAGTAGAAAAGGTGGAATTTTCCTGAATCCACTTTACTCGCCGTCCAAGGCGCTGTTTCACTGTTGAAAGAGATCTTATTTTTTGCGTCCAGTGCTGCTTGATGGTCAACAGTTTACACTTGTTCAGCGTGTGATTTGCTTTCCTTAAGTTTCGAGCAAGTTCCCTAACTTTTGGAGTGAATTTTTTATTTAATGTTATGTAGCTAATCACGCACTGAATATTTGATGCATGCCGTCTCGCCGTTTCAATTTTCAATTGAAGCTGTGCAATACGCTCGCGAGTCTTACTCAGACGTACTGAAGTATCGTTACTTCTACTGTCGCTAAGCAAGGAGACCGCCTTCTCGTAAACAACACAGTTCAGATTCCAGAGATTAACATCTTCGGGGAGCAAATGGGGGAGAGCAGTATTAGCTTCAGCTAATTTGTCCATCCTAAAAAAGACTTTTTGATGGATAGATCTCCTACTTCTCATATTAGCATATTCTTCTTGTTGATAAAGAGCTTCATATCCGTTTTTTTGCAAAAAGGATACCTGATCTCTTAAATACTGAGGCGTTTGATGAGCATATTCCGGGTGCATATTGAGCCAACGGTCATGTAACCTCTGCATGAATCCTCTTTGCGCCGGTGAGCTTCTTTGCCAACAGGTAAGGATGTCTCTCCTGAGTTGGTCCGACCATTTAAATCGATGTTCTCGCGTTTGTCCGGGGCCATTGCCTGGTCGTCGCCTCGGTTCGGTCCTATTGCCACTTCCAACTGAACCATGGCCTCCATCCGAGAGAGGCCTATTGTGGGTGACCTATTATCATTATTATTATTATTATTATTATTATTATTATCGATTAGCAATTCGAACTCGAAAGTTCATTGCCTCATCTACCAGACACTGCCACGCATCTCTATCCTGTGCATCCTCCATCCAGTTTAAGTAATCATGTCCTAGTTCTTTTAGATCATCCCTTACATTTTTCTCCCATCCGTTTCTCGGTCTGCTTAGAGGTCGCTTACCAGTCGGTTTCCCTCTTAAAACTTGCGTCACTGTTCTTTCATTGCCCATTCTTGCTACATGCCCCGCCTATCTTAATTTACGCGCTTTCATAACACTATTAATATTTGCTGACCCGTAGAGAGCATGCAGCTCATCATTATGCAGTTTTCTCCATTCAGCAGTCTCTTCGTCCATAAATTTTTCTAAGTACTTCATTTTCGAAAACCCTAAACCTATTCTCCACGCCATTATTATCGTTTTGTAAATTCTCACTTTGATGTTTCTAGATAGCAATCGCGATTTTAGTAGCGTGTTTTCTGCATAATAGCACCATTTGCCAGCGTGCAGCCGCGCGTTGTTTTCCGTCTTAATGTTATTTTCGCTAGTTAAAATAGACCCGAGGTATTTAAACTCGTTAACCCTTTCGAGTTTCATATTTCCGGCCATTAGATCCCCGCCTACATTACTTTGTTCGGACCTGGCGACGGTCATATATTTTGTCTTCGATTCGTTAACTTCCAAACCAATATCTTTGACTTTTGTGATCAATATTTCTGCATTTTTAGATACGGTTTCTTTATTATCCCCTAGTAAGTCGAGATCATCCGCATACCCAGTAATTTGTATTATCCCATTGAGGGTAGCACCGGTCGGATTCGCTTGTACTTGTCTGACCACGTATTCTAAAACTAAGTTGAAAAGGGCGCACGAAAGTGCATCGCCATGTTTCAGGCCATCACGGATCGAAAACTCTTCAGATAAACTTCCGTTTACACCTATTCTACCCCTACTGCCGCTTAAGCAAATTTCGATAAGTCTAACTAATTTTCTTGGTACACCCAAGAACTCTAGGATCCAGTACATTCGTGCGCGTATAATAGAGTCGTAAGCTTTTTTGAAATCGAAAAATAGCTAATGTACTACTTCATTAAATTCCCATTTCATTTCTAACAGTTGTCTAATTGTAAACATTTGATCGCTTGTAGATCGGTTTTGGCGGAATCCACAATGGTAATCCTCAATGATTTCAACGGCAAGAGGAGTTAGTCTACTTAAGATTACATTGGACAGGATCTTATAGCACAAAGGCAGAAGTGAAATTCCCCGATAATTGTTACAGTTCGTTTTATCGCCTTTTTTAAAGATGGGAATAATAATAGAGGTATTCCATTCCTCCGGCATGCGTTCTGTTTTCCAAACTGCGCGTATTAATTTACAAATTTGCCTTGTGAGGCAAGGGCCTCCATTTTTTATCAGTTCTGACGGTATGTCGTCGATGCCCGCGGCTTTGTTATTTTTCAACTTCTTTATGGCCATTTCTATTTCTACATCAGTAGGATTATCAATTGGTAGATCGGCAGTGTGGATTTCACCGAGATTACCTTCAACGGGAGCTTCGCGTACTTTTAATAGCTTATCGAAATAGTTTTTCCATAAATTCAGTCTCTCTGTCGCATCGGCTACTAGGTTGCCATTTTCGTCCCTCATTACTTCCGTTCTAGTTTGGAAGCCTTTCCTTATAAAATTGATTCCCCTGTACATCTCACGCGGGTTATTTTGTTTATTATGCGTTTCTATTGCTAGTATGCTATTCTTTTCCCACTTCCTTTTTTGGATCTATAAAGCCTATTTGTACTTTTACTAATCTCGAGATACTTCTTATGTGTTTGATCGCACTTATTTTGTAAACTAATTAGTTTGGCCTTCCGACGTTTTTCAAACCAAAGTTTGCACTCTTCGTCACACCATGGTTTGCTTTTAGTTACTTTCTTCAAACCTATAGTAAGTTTCGCGGCTGCCTTTATCGCCCTTTTCATATTGCTCCACAGGGTTTCCGAGTCCTCCTCGTAATTATCGTCATCGTCTCTCTGTTCTTGGAGAGCGTCGAAACTATTAGAAATCTCAACTTGATAATTTAATATTTCTGTTGGTGTTTTAAACTTATCTATATTGAAACGAACTGTTGGCTCTGTGCGGCTTGTTTTCTTACTTAACGCTAGCCTAGATCTTAGTTTTACTATCACGGGAAAGTGGTCTGAATTTAAATCCGCTCCCCTGTACGATCTTATATCGAGAATGTTTGTATGACGTCTTCTGTCAATTAGAACGTAATCAGTCCGATTGTGAGTGATACCATCTGGTGATGTCCAGGTGGCCTTATGTATATTTTTATGCTTGAAAAATATGCTTTTGACCACAAGGTTCTTTGAAGCTGCAAAGTTTATTATTCTAGTCCAATTATCATTACTGACGTCATGCAAACTGTCCGACCCTATTGTATACATCGGTTCTTTTCCAATTTTCGCTTTGAAATCTCCCAATACTATTTTTGCGTCATACGTGGAGAACTTGTCAAAAACCTGTTCGACTGTTTCGTGAAAAAGACCTTTAGTGTCTTCGTCTTTGTCCTCGGTGGGGCAGTGCACGTTTATTAACACCTGTTTGCTGAAATTACCCTTTAGTACAATATGTGATAACCTATCTTTGATGAATTGCATGTCGATAACCGCTTGCAAAATTCGTTTATTAATGAGAAAACCGGTCCCCAGTGTGCGCCCCTTAGCTCCCCCATAGTGGAAAGTATAGTTATCCTTAGAAATTGACGCGTAAACGCCCGGCCAGCAGGTTTCTTGAAGTGCTACTAAGTCAGTATCGTATGCCTTTGCCATCTCAATGAGTTCGCTAAGTCCGCCAGTATTTAGACTACGCGCGTTCAGAGTTCCCGCCCTTAGATATTTTACTGTAGTTTTTTGTTGTTGCAAGTTCGCCATGATAATTTCGTGGAAATCCGCACGTTAGAATCCTATCCCGATCGTAGGTGAGTCCACCGTCCCAGAAGTGATAACCCCCATACATCTCTGGGTCTAAGTATGGGAGCTTTCCGACTTTGACAAGGACCGTGTCAACTTGTCGTCAGACACATTACAGTTTCATCCTCGTATTCTAACATCCCCCTGCGAAGCAGCGCGCCTACTGGCATCAATACCCCTTTGGCCCTGTGCAGGCGAATCATTCCACACATCCCTTGGGGGCAGTGTCATCGCTGCGGGGTCCAATGGGGCAGCAGGATTTTTCCCTTACAAGATTTTTAGTTTTGGTTCGGGTAGTGTTTCTAGGTGGATACACGCTGCACCTCGGCCTGCCAGAACCCACCCATTGCGTGTAAACGTGAATGGGTGAGTTCTCCCAAGCCATGGTTCTCGTGTACCTATTTTCTACCAGTGTGGGCTCACCACACCCACGACTGGTTCCTATCGGCTGTCTGCGACTGCTTATTCTTGTATTCGCAGTTAACCTTAGGGGCTGTTCAGCCTTACGGGCCGTTCCTCTATCCGCAACCTGAGGACGCGATACGTAGTGGTGACAGGAACCCACCGAGCAGATAATACATTCGTGCTCAACACTAAAATTTATTTTTGTAAATCTACATGATACTTTATTAACGTTGTTTACGATAAAGTGCTTCGAAGAGTTCTGATTACGAAAAAGTTTGGTATGAAAATATTTGTCAAATAGAGATCTTAATCTAGGCTAGACGTGTCATTCCATCCAAAACTGCTCGTTTTCAGTTTACTTTACTTTGTTTGAAGAATGATTTGTAAGAATAAATATCAGAAACACTGCGAAATGAATCAAAAATGTGATGCTGATGAAAATTTTTCCATGTCACCAGTAAATATCAGAATATTCGTTAGTAACGCTGTTCTCAAAACTCTGCATTAAGCACTTTTTCGCTACGTTTTGAAAAATGAGGATTCTTTGTCCTCTGATCTCCACCCTGGTCGTTATTTTTGATTCTATTAGTAAGTATTGTAAAACTTTATCTTCAAACTTATCAACAAGTGACCCTTTTTCAACACGTTCTCAGTATTATTTAGACAAATGTGTTTAGTTTTATGAATTAAAACTTAACCTTTAGTGGCTAACATTTCTCTAATCATAATTTAATTCGAATTTAACAATAAATTGTGAAATTAACCTGGAGATAATCAGAGTTTAGAGATAAGCAGTGAAAATTGAGTAATTTTTTATTGAAATTGTTCCAATCTTCACAAATTTTAAATAATTTAAATATTAAAAATGAAAATAATTTTCAATTTTTAATACTGCCTTAGACCTGTTTTGTTGGGTCCCAAAAAAACACTATAAGCCAAAAATTGGGTTTTGCGAGGTTTTAGACATAATTTTTTTTGCGGTTTTTGAAATACAAATTGTCTCTGATACATAAAATACTACTTTCTATCAATAATTATATGTTGACATGACTTATTCATACAATCTTTTATTGTTTTTAATAATTTTCTCTAAGAATAGAGTTATAAATTCGGGATTTTTTCCTAGTTTTTTTACTTAATTTTAAACTTTTCAGTTAAATCAAGACAATAATCAATTAAATTTGACAAAAGTGATTGTTTAATTGATTTGTTATTATTTATAATAATATTCTTCTTAAATATTGTTAGAAAGTTGCAGTTTTTTTTTCAATTTCCCACATTCGGTCCACTGTTCAACTAGAGTGAGAAAATAATTATTTCAAGTAAACAAACATTATTGTTTAAACAATTTATTGTTATTGATAATAATATTTTTTTAATAATGGTAGGAAAATGCGGTTCTTTCCGAAATTTTTAAATTTTCGTTGACTTTTCACTTAGAGAGCGATAATGATTAATAACATTCAACAAAAAAAAATTCTCTAATCAAATAATTATAGTTTATAACTATCATCTCTTATGGAAATGCTAGTTTAAACAATGTTAATGCCAGTTGAAGAATATTTGAAATATCTGTTTTATTTTTAAAAAATATGTTCCCAAAAAAGTTTAAAAATGATTCTCTCTACTTTTTATTTATTATTTGTGCATAACCAATTAAATTTTCTGTTTTTGTACAGGACTAAGTTCCCAGGGTGCCTTTCTTTCTAAAAGAATTTTAAGTAAGTTGATTTTTCTTTCATTAATACGTTACAGTTATGCTACTAAGTAAGGAAAGTAACTTGCTACAGTTATATACATTACTGAAAGAAGTAACTCATAGTTGTCACATTTTTTTTCAACACATTTTTTTTCACATAATTGAAAAAATTGTGTTTCAAGATTCTTTTAAGACTCAAACGAGACCCTTCCTTGTAGGCGCTCGGCGCCCACTTTGACTAATTTTTTGTTGTATTACGTTGAAAATTATTATTTCATTAAAAATTATATTTTAAGTTAAACTTTAGAAATAAATGAAATTTTTGGTTCCAAGGACCATATTGCTTAGTAAACATATATCAATTTAGTTAGGGCTAATATATTAACTAAAAAAATGTTACGGAAATATGATACGCGACAAGTAGTAAAGGTAAATCCAAGAACGTGATTCCGTAAAATTTTTAACTTTATTTAAACAATAAAAATGTCACATTGTGAAACTGGTAAACAGGACACTTTACCTCCACTATCATAACGTTTTACAAGGCGCTGCTCTAAACTGGAAAAATTAAAATTGTTTACACAATTTATTACGTAGAGATCCGCAAGGTGTAATTTAGAAAAATAAAAAAATTTCGAAATTGGTACCACTACAAGGCGTTACCATCTAGGAGGAAAACACACACACACACACACATCCAATCAATTTCTCAGAACGTTTTATTCGACATTTTTAAAATTAGAAATGTTCAAATAATTGAATTAAGTTTCATTGAAATTTGGTATAGCGTTACAACGCGTTATCTATGAGGAAGCTAAGTATCATAGTTTTTATGTGAAAAAATTCAGTTTTCGAATTAGTTTAAAATTTAATTCATTTCTTGAAAATTCAACAGTTTTGTCAAAAATGGTCTTTTTGGTTAAAAATCAAACTTTTTCCTTGAAAATTTAACTTTTTTGTTAAAAGTTCATATTGTTAGCTTGAAAATTAAACTCGTTTGTTAAAAATTGAACATCATTCCTAAAAATGCATGTTTCTTGTTGAAGATTCATAATTTTAGTTTAAAATTTATCACTTTGATTAAAAATTGATCTAATTTTTTGAAGATTTCTTTTTGTGAAAAATTAATATCTTAAACTGAAAGTTCAACTATCTGGCTTCAACTATTCACTGGTGACCCTACTCATGACCTGGTACTTCGCTACTAAACACGGTCGCGAAACGCGGTAAGTGATTAGAAGATTCGTGTACTTTAACTGGGTTATATTCGTAGTGAGGCTGAAATCTCTCTAGTAAACCAGTGTTCAGGAAAATTTTTTGGTGAGTGATCCCAGCAACATCATTATGTCTGCGCGTGTATTCTTGCGAGGCAGGTATCGTACAGCCATCAATGATGTGGTCGATGTTCTCATTGGGATCTCCACAAAGGCGGCATTTGCCAATAACTGCCGCCATATTGTGGATGTGTTTTTTTTTAATTCCTTGTCTTGATTACCCTGTGCTGGTTGGCAATGACAAATGCTTCCGTTTCCGGAAAGAGTTCTCCCAGTCCTAACCAGAGGTTTGAGGCATCACTATCCACGCAGGGAAGATCTAATGTTTGGGGGTGTTGTGTGTGCTACTGCTTACCTCGCCACTGAGCAGCTAGCTGTTCAGCGTTGACATGTCCGGTGTTCTGGAAATCAACAGTTGCCAGTTTGAAAAGGGTATACAGGTCAACTCTACAGATGTAGTTGTAGAGTGCGATGTTAGTCCTGTTTTGGAAAAATTCGCGCAATTGCGTTACCTGAGAGTCACACAATCGACGAACATCCAACATCCCTCGGCCTCCAAACTTGCGTGGCAAAAATATTCTCTCCACAGCGCCTTTTTAATTGCAGGGAGGAGCAGACACCGCGCCTGCAATATGCCATGGTACATGTACGAATCTTCATCAGTTATTGCCTTAATCAGAGCGTAATGATTCAGTAACGGTGGAGCATTTATCTCTCCACGGAACAAATGCAGCTTTCTGCATTTGTCCAAACCCAGAGACATCCTGATGTCATAGGATAACTGCAGCAAGATGATAAGTAGGCTGTTCAGTATAGTGATCCCTCCTCCCCACTTCCAACTCAGTACCCTCCGCGGTATATTGGTGAACTATTTCCGGGTAGTCCGCCATATACCATCTTTGTTTTCTACCATCCTGCACGATTCCGAATGTATGGATGAAGTCCATGCCCAAAAATACTTGTTCACCCATGCTCGGGACAATATGGATCTTCATCATTCGCGAAACACGATCGATTTTGAAAGGAAAATAACACGTACCCCGGACCTGACTGCCCGTATCGTCAGCAATCATAACCGTTTGGTTTGGTGCCGTGTGGCCTTGTAGCGCTCGGCTATCACTTAGCCTGATTCTCTTGCCAGGAGTTCTGTTTTTCCCTTACCATCGTTCTTATATTAGGAACAATGGTATCTTCGGTTTCTATGGTACGTGTTACCGGAACCGAGTTCGCTGATGTCGACGGGGTGTCCATTGGAGCGGGAGTCGCCCCTTGAGCTATCTCCTCTAATGCTGGTTCCGTCGGCTCAAGCCTGTTCTGTTCCGGTTTGTGCCTGTCATCCTGTGGGGTCAATCCGGGATTGGTGGGAGAAGAGTTGACCCTTACACTTTCTCCCTTTTTCTGTTTCCCGGACAGTTCGCACTCTTTGGTGGTTTTTCGGGCATCCGATTTTGTAGTGATCTTTTTGTCGGCAGTTTCATCATTACACCTCCGAATCATCCCCTTGTTTTCCTGAGGCGGATGATCCTGGACATGTTTTCGGATAGGGAACCACTTTCCCTCCGACGATTTCTTTGAATTCTTCCTGTCTGAGGGGCCTCTGCCATTATTCTGTTTGGTTCCCTTGGATTTGAACTTGTTCGCCAGTTCATCTTTCCCCGTTCTGTTTAAGCTGTATCCTCTTCGCCTTGTACGCGTACTCCGGGATAAGGGATTGTTTAAGGGCGGGTGATCTTGATCCTCCCCCCACGTTGTCATTACGCGTTCGTATTCCGCTGCTTGGACCGCCAGACCGTTCTAGTTTGTGAATTCGTATCGTCTGATGGTCCTCCTAAAGTCGGATCAGAGATTCGCGTATACTCGATTCATTTGGATCTCGTGATATATAGGCCTTGTCGATAGTTGATAAAGCCCATGCATGCAGGTGAGATAATCTGCCACCGGTTCCTCTTGAACTTTCTTGCGTGAGAGGATCTGCTCTTCCAACCTTTCCTGGTAGAAGGCGTCCCGAAAGCGAGCTTGGAAATACCGTTTGCACTGGTTCCACGTGTTCTACCTCAGTCTGTTCTGACGGAACCAGTACCAAGCAATATACTTTAACAAAAAAGGTATCGCGAATAACAATTCCTCGTCCGTGAGGAAAGAGGCGACTCTGCCCTGCTCGATGCTCCACAAGAAACTGTTCACGCTTGAGCCCTTTTCTTCGCTAAAACTGACCTTCCACCCTTCTACGATCCTAGTCACTTTCCTTAGTTTACTAAGGGTTCGCGCGTTGCCTCGCACCCATCCCTGAGCATACCCGTGACTCATAGTCATTACCCTATACTAAGTCGAAGTCGACTACCCAACAAAAAAAATGAATGCCTTCTAAAATTCCGAAATAAGTGAAGATTTTCTTCAAATTCTTAAAATTTTCTAAGCCTCCGAATGTTTCCTAAATTCTCAAAAGATTCTCAAAGCACCAGGGAAGCACGTTTATCCCACCATTTATTTCCTTCACAAGGTTCGAAATGTATGTTAGTATACTTCCAATTTAGGTCATAGTAGGTCACTCTTAGTTCACCTTCAATTACTTAAAATTCAAAACTTTTAAGTTTATCGTGTACAAAATTTTCATAAACTAATGTGGATTTTTTCTTACAAAATTAGGTGAAGCTTGGATGGATAACGACCGCTGTTCACACCGAATTCACGTAAAAATGCAGGACGGATCTAGTTATCATGGAGATTTCGAGGTAATGCCCATTTGGGAAGTGCCCTTATGGCTGAAGCCCTATGGAGATCCTTTTCGAGCGAAATGGGCTTTTGTACGAATGCAAATAGCCCATCAGTATCATCACTTTGCGTTCCTGCTCATCACACTCGAACCACGTCATCAGAATGCTCTTGCTGGTCCAACTTTTCCAGTCTACGTGGAGGTAACCATACCAGGCCATACTTATGTAGCTGAAAAATTGGGAGTGTACGAAGTAAACAAGCATGAACATCATGGTGGAACTGAAGAACATCCAGAAAGAGGCGATTATCCGGCAGCGAACCACGTATACGTAAATATGGAAACTGATTTTGTCTATAGTGCACCCTTGCATGCCACAGTGTAACCAACAGATAGCGGCAGACGAACAGATTTATAAACTGGGATTTCCCAGGTACTTCCCTACTATGGTGTTTTACTTCTATGATGCCGAAGGCTCCTAAATATATCCTAATTGAAAAATCTCATATGTTTCTGAAAAATGTAGATGTATCTTAATTTCTAAATTATGTATGAAAAATTGCATAAGTAAATAAATTGGTCATGTGACAATACCAAAATGTTTTCTTCCGACAATTTGTACGAAGCATGGCATTTCTCCCACATTTGTGCACAGACTTTTTGAAATTAAAGGTCAAAGCATCGATAAATGTAATTTGATGATTGTGAATTCTCTTTTGTTGAGGCTCCTTTGGCTTTAATGAACACATTTTAATCACTTGTCTCGTGCTTCTATACCTCGGCCTGGGATTGTTTATTCAGGTATTGCAAAATAAAGTACAAATTTTATTTACCATGGTTACTTTAATGTTTGTTTCTTATTTTGCATCATATTTTATTCTCAACTACCCTGAAAAATGTATCCTATAAGAAAATAATAATAATTTAATTTAATTTAACAAACAAAATAATTTAGGCGAGCAATTTTGTTGAATAAACTGTTATTGAAGCTTGTGTCGTTTTTCCAAAAAGTTAATTTTTCATTTTTATTATATTTTTATAACTAGAGTTTATAAATCATTCAATTTTAAAGCCAAAAAGACTAATTATCTACAATAAAGTTGAATTTACAAACCGAAAATATGATTTTTTAACCAAAAGTTTAATTTTCAACTAAATAGTTGAATTTTAAATAATCGACTTTTCAACCAAAAAAGATGTATTCTTAACGAAGCATGTAAAAATTGATATTTCAATAAAAAAATTGCATTTCAAACCAAAAAGAATAAATTTTCAACCAAGATGATTAAACTTCTACCGAGAAAGATGAGTTTGCAACAAAATATATGAATTTTTAACCAATAAGTTCAATTTTCAACTAAAGAAGATAAATTTTTAACCAAATAGTTAAATTTTTAACTGAAAAAGATAAAATTTCTACGAAAAATGGAATAGTTGAATTCTAAGTTGCAAACATTTATTTTAAAAGATGTCAAGACATTTTCGTAAGCTTTAAAAAGTTTCAAGTGATTTTTAAAGAATCAAAGAATTTCAATAATTTGAAAGAGTTTCAAAGGATTGGAAATATTTTAGGGTGCTTTTGAAAATTGCAAGGGATTTTGAAGAGTTTAACAAATTTCAAGGAATTCAAAAATATTGTGAAGAATTTTAAATATCTTAGGGTATTTTGAAAGATCCTAGGAATTTTTAAATTGATGCCAGTAATTCAATGTTACTAATAGGATTTGAATTATTTTATGGTATTCTAAAAGATCTAAAGCATTTTCAAGAGCTTTAAAATGTTTCAATTGATTTCCAAAGGTTTGAAAGGATTTGAAAACTTTAAGAGTATTTCAAAAGATTTCAAGGAATTTTCAATTTATTTCGGTAACCTGATAGGATCTAGTTAGTTAGTTAGTTTTAATGCGGGTGGGAAGCCCATGAAGAGCTCCCCTGGCGCTCAAGCTATAAAGCCTATTGTGCCACACCCTTACTTATTCACTCTCAGCAGTCGAATCCAGACCTCTTGACGAAGCCCAGTATGTCGACCACTGATCGTGTTGCAATTTCCTCTGTGTCCATAAAATGGGCCCCGAGGGTCTGTTGCCTGAGCCTAGCTAATGCCGGGCACTGGCGTAATACATCCAGGGATGTTTCGTCATCCCTGCCGCATTTCCTGCACTCTGTCGTTGGGTTATACCCCATTTTGTGCATATGATAGTTCAAGTGGTTGTGCCCTGTTAGGGTCCGTACCACTGTCCTTATATCTTTCTTGGTTAAACCCAGGATTTCCCTAGCTCTGCCCATCCTATAGGTATACCCCAGGATGGATTTCGCCTGACGCAACCCTGGGTTTGTTCCCAGCATTTCCGGTGTTTTGTTCGGATCCAGCTTTTAATGGCCATCCCGACACAGCAAGACGCTATTCCCAGTACCGGTTCCGGTCCTATGAATTCGCTCGCTGCACCGCGTTTCGCCAACTGGTCCGCCTTTTCGTTGCCCTTGATCCCTGTGTGACCAGGGACCCATATGAGAGCCACTTTGTTTTTTTCTGCAAGTTGGTTTAATGCCTTTCTGCATTCCCAAACCAGTTCTGATGTTATGTCTGGTTTCCCTATTGCAGTTCGTGTCGCTTGGCTGTCCGAACAGATCGTAATCTGTTTGCCAGCAACGTTTTGCTCTATTAGTATTTCAGCACAGCGAAGGACGGCCAGGATCTCCGCTTGAAAGACAGTAGCGTATCGACCAAGTGTGATCCCTATACCATTCCCTCTCTTGCTGTCATGAATTCCATAACAGATCCCTGCTTGGGATGCAGACGCGGAAAGCTTTGGCGAAGTTGTAGCGTTTTGTTATTTTATCTTGCCTCATCTGTAGAATCGGCAGTGCGCTGATATCACTCGGGAGTCTAGTGTGTCTCGTCCCCGGAGTCCATCTATTTGCTCTTGCCAGACGGCCCATCGCGTGTGCCGCTCTAGCGGTTATCGCAACATGTAGGGGTTCCTCACAGAGCATGAATCCTATCGCCGCTGTGGGCGCAGTCCTCATTGCTCCAGTCAAGCCCCTAAATGCTAGCGTTTGTAATCTTCGCAGCCTGTCCTGCATTGTTTTAAGTTCCACCCGTGGCAATCAGACCACGGCCGCATGTAGGAGCCTGGGTTTTAAGACAGCAGAGTAGAGCCATGCAAGCATTTTAGGCCCTAGCCCCCACGTCAACCCAAAGGCTCTCCTGCACATCCAAAAAGTCATGACAAATTTCCTGCATTGGGTCTCCAGGTGCTTTGCCCAGTTCAGCTTGCCATCTAGGATTACTCCCAGATATTTAACCGATTCTGAACAAGTCAGCTTCCCACCACAGAATACAGGAGCGTCAACTTTCGGAACTGTATAATTTCTCGTGAAAATGACCAGATTAGTCTTTTCCGGATTTACCGAGAGCCCTAAGCTATCGCACCAGAGCTCTACGATGCGCAGCGCCGACCTTATAAGACCCATCAGCGTTTCCAGATGAGCCACCCTGACTAGGATTACAAAGTCATCCGCGTATACCTGAGTATAGTACCCCTCTTTATTTAGCCTTCGAAGGAGGCCGTCCACTACAATGCACCACAGGAGGGGCGACAGGCACCCCCCTGTGGGCAACCCCGCGGAGCTAACCCCCTTACGAGGCCTTCACCCCATCTGGTTTCGAGTCTTCTTAGATGCAGCATGCTTCCTATCCAGCAAACTAGCTGGTCCGGCAGGCCGCATCTCAAAGCTTCTCGACAGATGACTTCTGGAGGAGTATTGCTGAAAGCACCCTCCATATCCAAGAAAGCGCCCACATCGTACCCCTTTTGTTCAAACTGCTGCTCCAATTTTGTCACAACAGCATGAAGCGCAGTTTCTACCGAGCAGCCTGCTTGTAAAGCATGCTGCCCTTTATGCAGCGGGGAGGCCAAGAGCACCTCATCCCCAATGTATCTCTCGACCAGCTTCTCCAGCGTCTTCAAGATAAAAGACGTTAGGCTGATCGGTCGGAAATCTTTGGCAGCAGTGTAACCCTCCCTCCCAGGTTTGTGTATGAAGGCCACTCTGCCATCCTTCCATGCCGATGGCACGTGTTTAAGGGCTATACTTGCCCTAAATAATTTTGTCAGAGGAGGGACGACTACATCCATGCCTTTTTGTAAAAGCGCTGGATAAATGCCATCCGCCCCTGGTGATATAAAGGGACAGAAGGACCCTACGGCCCATTCCACCTTTTTGTAATCAACGACCTTAGCGGCGAAATTCCAGTCGGCCCTTTCCACACCTTGACCCCGGCCTTCCTCCTCTTGGTCGGTTCGGATTCGCTGAAAACCCGGGAAGTGAACTTCCATTAGGTGATCCAGCGTTGCTTCTTCATCTTCGGCAAACTCGCCATTATCGAGCCTTATGAGCCCGAGGCGAGCTTCCGGATTTTTTTCCAGGATCTTGTGGAGCCTCGCTGTTTCCCGAATGTTTTTCGATTCCTCGCAGAAGCCCTTCCAATCTTCCTGCTTATATTTCCATATGTTTTTATTGTATTCACACTGGGCCGTCTTATAGATGTCCCAGTCCGAAGGCAATTTAGTTCTATTTGTCCTATTGCACAACATTCTTGTCGCCTCCCTTTGAGTTCCTCTTTATATGAGTCCCAAAGTGTATTTCTGGGGTTTCTGATATTAGAAACCACTGGTTTACCTAGGGTTAATCGAAATACGATGTGTTTGTGGTCCGAAAGAGACTCCTCATCGGAGACTCTCCAATCCACTACCCTGCTCCTCAGTGCACCTGCACATAGAGTCAAATCGAGAACCTAACTCCTGTTTTTAGTCTGGAATGTGGGAGTATCACCCCGATTCAGAATCTCCAGCTCTGTTCCCGCTATGTATTCAATTAAATCTCTACCTCTGTCATTGATGTTTGTGCTTTCCCACACCGTGTGGTGAGAGTTTGCATCACAGCCCAACAGCAGAGGGATCTTGTTCCCTTGACAATACCGAATTAGAGCCTCCACCTCTCTGGGAGGCGGGGGTCCCTCGGCGTCGCCAGGGAAATAAGCCGAGGCAATAAATACCTCTAGCCTCTCTCCATTACTGCCCCTGAGTCTCACCTTAATAACGGTGAGATTTCTAGAGCATAATTTAGGCACCAAGATCGCATCCATACCCTTGACGGCTATGCATACCCTTGGCGTTTTTTCGCGTGGCCCCTTATATATGGAGCCACATCCTGACAAGCCACAAATCCTTTCCCTGTATAACCAGGGTTCTTGGATTAGGGCGATCCCTGTCTCACCACAGACATGCGTCTGGCTAAAACCGCCGAGGCGCCTTTGCTGTGGTGCAAATTAATCTGCGTAAAGGAAATTCCCCTCTCAGCCATTGAAAGGCTAGTTCGGGGCACCTCCGAACGCTTCTGGGACCCCTGCGGATCCCAGTTGGGTCACCGGGAAGGTAACCCTACTCGCCCCTAGATAGGGACGATAATCTAGAGCCGCAAGAGCTCTGATTGACGATTCGGGAAGACCAACGACTAGAATCCAGCCTCTCCCCTTCGGCCTGGATCCCTGCCTGTCGGAAAATACCTTCCACGAATAAGTTCGTAGCGACGGGTTCTGAAAACTCAGGCGCCCCAGAACGGTCGCCGGACTCTCGGGATTACAGGGAATCAGTACGGTCGCTCTGCGGTACCCTTGCAGACACTCCGTCCCCTTGACTTCCAAGTTCAGACCTTCTCTAAGCCTGAACATTGGGGTTTTCTCCACAATCCAGTCTCGCGACCAGATATCCGCGGCCTCCACAACGATAGCCCCCGACCTAATGAAGATGTCGTTGAATCTGTGTGCGCGTCCCTCACGAGGTAACGCGTCAATCCCTTTTGAGATTTAATCCCTCAACCTGTCCAAATCCTCGAGAGTTAGACAGTCATCAGGATAACCCGACGCAACGACAACTCTCACCAGGGCGTTGTTGGCCATCTGCGCGAAAGTAAGGCCCTGTGTTACCAGAGCCTTCTGCCGCTTCAACTCCGTGTTTGAGGGAGTTTCTCCGGAGCCCTTCTTCCTCTTGCCTATAGAATAAGCCTGAGCAGTTGCTCCGGGTAAAGTTTGAGCAGACACTGCCCCCTGTGAGGAGCCTTGGCTGCTGTTTGCCAGCCGCGCATTACGGGCTCTATTTCTTTGTGCTCCGCTACGGTGCCTCTTCCCTACGGAGAGTTCCGTTAGCTGCACTTCCACGGCTTCGACATAATTGTCTCCACCATCTTCATTATTTCGCACCGCCACTGGAGGGTTGCTCCCTACGGAGCCTCCCTCTTTTGGAGGTGGGTTGGATGATGGACCCGAAACGGATCCCTCATCGTTTATGTTTTGTTTTTTTAAATTTGTTGGAAACATTTATGTCCCACGAGAAGCTAGGGAAATAGGAAACACCCCCCCCCAGGCCCCGGTTGCAGGGGGCGGGTCTAAATACTATTGGATTCGACCTGGTGTCCCAAAGTCTCCGTTAAGACACCTCCTTTGAAACCCCCACCTGACCACCTCTACTGAGGGGGGCAGACCGGGCGTCCAAGGATTTGTTGACCCTGGTGCCATTCAGCCCTCGACACGGCGATCACATCTTAGCTTGGGAGCATGAGAACTCGCGCTCTCAATATTCCAGTGGGCTTTGCCATTATCCTCTGGAAGGATCGCTCCTTGGTTTAAGTCTCACCGACCAGAGTCCGTCAGTTCCCCAGAGTAGCCACACCTCGCGATGCGGACCCTCAGGTTCACCTATTTCGAATCTGTGGTCAATGAGACCCGTAAGCCCTCCCACCAGCTACAAGGTCCCGCGATCCCTAGGGAGGGAACCTGATAGGATCTGAAATGATTCAAAATATTATAAAGTATTTTTAAAGACTTTAATGCACTTTCAAGATATTATTAATTTTTTATGGAATTTTAAAGGCTTTGAATGACTTTAAGAGGAATGAACAAATTTTTCTGGGAGTTTAAAGAATTTAATTACAACTTTGGAATATATGAAACTATTTCATAGGACTTGCGAGGTTTCAATATATTTTAGAATATTTAAATGAATTTAATGAGATTTCCGAAGATTTCAATGATTTTAATGTATTTTAAAAGCTCTCAAGATTGATGATAGATTGGTAATTACTGCCACTATTCTATGTATCATTCAAATATTTTAAACTTTGTGAAGCTTACATAATAATGGAAACTAATATTATTCGAAGTATTTTTCAATTTGAAATTTATATGCTCATATATACATGTTGAAACGAATAATTCACAATTTATTCTGTAAATAACATTTCTTTTAATTTATAAAATAAAAAATGTATTACGGCAATATAATTTACAAATAAGTTAAGTGTTAAACAAATTTATAAGCCGATTATAATAAATTGAATTATAATTATATTCACAATTTTTCCAAGATGATAACGATGGCAGAATATACCTACAAATAAATTATGAGAAATCCATTACTCCTTTAGCTTCAACAGAGAAAAAATATGAAAAGGAGCTTCTTGTTGAAGGCTATGTACATCATCCTGTATAGCCTTCTAATTATTTTTTACAATTATTTTGTAACATTAATTAAATATAAATAACATAGAAAAAATAAGTATTTGGTTTATTCTTTTTCATAAAAAAAAGCAATGAGCGCGCGCCTTGGCGCGCGCAAGACTAATAGTGATGAATAAAATGAATCAGCATGTACACGAATTATTTTTTCACAATTACCATATTTAAATATTTCTAGATCTTTTTAATGCAGTGAAATCTTCAGTAAGCTATATTATCTCTTCTAAACAAGAAAGTAGTCGAAGTTTAAAAAAATCAATGAAGTAAAGGTCAGGTTTGTGTGAGTGAATCCACCAATTATTAAAGGGTTTTTTTTTGAATATTTTATAAATCAAGTTCAAAATCAAGTAATTCTGTGCTTGGTTGTACACCCAGAATAACTTTAAAGATGATATTAACTAATTTTCTTTCTATTTAGGAAAAACTTGTCATCAAATATAGCAAGAACTGATAAACGAATTTTTTTTAAACAGCGTCGCTAATGAATATTCTGGTATTTTGAATACAAATTCAAAAAGTTAGAGCAATTTCAGAATTTTCGAGACGGACGGAGAGCAAGATAAATATATTATATTATTTATTATATTATAAATATATTGTAACTCTAATAAAATATTTGTCAAATAGAGATCTTAATCTATGCTACACGTGTAATTTCATCAGAAACTGCTCGTTTTTAGTTTACTTTTCTTTGTTTGCAGAATGATTTGTGAGAATAAACATCAGAAACATTGCGAAATCAATAAAAAATGTGATGCTGATGAAATTTTTTTTATGTCACCAGTAAATATCAGAATATTTGTTAGTAACGCTGTTATCAAAATACTGCTTTCATAAATTTTTCGCTAAGTTTTGAAAAATGAGGATTCTTTGTCCTGTGATCTCGACCCTGGTCGTTATTTTTGATTCTATTAGTAAGTATTGTAAAATTGTATCTTCAAACTTATCAAAAAGTGATCCTTTTTTAACACATTTTCAGTATTATTAAAATAAATGTGTTTAGTTTGATAAATTAAAACTTAATCTTTAAAGGCTAGCATTTCGCTAATTATAATTGAATTCGAATTTAACAATTAATTTTTGAAATTAACCTAGAGATTAGTAGCGTTTAGAGTTAAGCAGTGAAAATTGAATAATTTTGAATTGAAATTGTTCCAGAAAGTTGCTCGTTTTTTTGAAACTTTTAACTTTTTTTTTATTCTTTAGTTAGGTTCAAATAATAAATATTAATTTAAACAAAAAAGCTATTAGTAACTACTTCCACGAAAATGTGCATTTAGTATGATCAATATACACATTTTTAAGAATACTTTTAATACCTGCTTTATTTAAAAAGAAATATGTTCACAAAAAAGTTTAAAAAATGATTCTCTCTACTGGTTATTTATTATTTGTGCATAACTAATTGAAATTTCTATTTTTTACAGGACTAAGTTCCCAGGGCGCCTTTATTTCTAAAAAAATTTCGAGTAAGATGATTTTTCTTTAATTAATACGTTACAGTTATGCTACTGAGTAAGAAAAGTAACTTGCTACAGTTATATACGTTACTGAAAGAAGTAACTCATAGTGCCCTAAAAGTTACATCGAATATCCCACCTCTCCTTTATTTATTTATTTTTTGGAATGCAATATATACAAAAAACTTATACTGGTCTCTCCTTCAAATCGTTAACAATTAACAATAATAAAGTACAGTGTTCAGACGTACGTATTATGATAATTATTATCTGATTGATTGATTGATGATTGATGTTGTGTGGGTGGATGAGTCCGCGAAAGCCCGCCCTGAAGCTCAAGCTATAAAGTTCATTGTGCCATATTTTTTTCATGCTGAAGGCAGTACACCTAATCCGGGCACCTTGTCCCTGCCATCCGGAAGCTTCGCTAGCTAGGCCGTTAAGAAGAGAGGGCCAAGATAGGGCAGTACACCCGATCCGGGCACCTTTACTTCGTCATCCGGCAGCCTTTCTAGCCAGGTCGTTAGAAAGAGAGAGTCAGGTTAGGGTAGTACACTTAATCCGGGCACCATTACCCCGTCATCCACCAACATCCCTAGCCATGCCGTTGAAAAGAGAGGGTCAGGTTAGGGTAGTACACCTAATCCGGGCACCTTTACCACGCCATCTACCAACCTCCCTAGCCATGCCGTTGAAAAGAGAGGGTCAGGTGAGGGTAGGTCACCTAATCCGGACTCCTTTACCCCGCCATCCAGCAGCCTCCCTAGCCAGGCCGTTAAGAAGAGACCGTCAGGTTAGGGTAGTACACCCAATCCGGGCTCCTTTACTTCGTCATCCGGCAGCCTTCTTAGCCAGGCCGTTGAGATGGGAGTGTCAAGTTAGGGTGGACGGAGCGGTCCTTCTGAGGTTATTACGTAGATACCCAGATTCAGCGCACTGCCCTTATCCTAGATTTCATAATTTGCGTGAATATTTTTAAAAATTATTTGGTAATCTCTAATTTCATACAAAATATTAATCAAAGTATTCTGAGAAATGCATAAAGAGGACCATGAAATAGAAGAACATAAAAACACAACATTTCAGTGAATATCCTTAAATAATACAAAAAGCTTTTAGATAATCTAAAATGCTACATTCTTAAATCATTTAAACTGTGATGAAATGGAATTTTTTTCTCGTACGTCATACCATTGTTTTATTCTTTTGCGCTCAAGGCGAGTTAAGAATAACAACAAAAGATAACGTCACTTGAAAAAATATTTATTTATCACTGCTTAATGTTTGAAGAAGTCGATTTACGCAAGTCATACAATTTTGAATTTGGTACATTTGAATTTGGTAACTCTGACTTTGAAAAACGTAGAAAACATAATTTTAGGTACTGAACCACATTCTTCGGAGCATGCCATATATGTCTAAATAAAATTTTACACACATAATATAAAAATTACTTTAAATTGAAAAAAAAAAAATTTAACTGATTCGCCTCATCCCAGTTCGTATCCAGTTCCGTCTCAGGCCCGGGGAGTAACGGGATAGTGATACTGCTTTTGAGTTTATAGTTTGTATTCCTAATTAATTGTTTTAATGCATTTAACTATTTTCAAAATTGAAGCATAATGCTTCACAATATTTAAATAGCAACTTATACTTCAAAATTTCACTGCAGATGACGAGTACTTTAATAATCAAAATAATCTGTCCCATCCCGCCCCGGTCTTCCCTACTTCGAAAAAGACATTTTTCATCTCATGAACACATATTTAGGCCATCCTTAGTTTACCTTCAATTGCTTGAAATTCAAAACTTTTAAGTTTATCGTGTACAAAATCTTCATAAATTAATGTAAATTTTTTGTTACAAAATTAGCTGAAGGAGGGCTGGGTATCAACCGTTGTTCAGTCGAACTTTACGTAAAAATGCAGGACGGATCTAGTTATAATGGAGATTTCGTGGTATTTCCCATTTGGGAAGTGATCTTCTGGCTGAAGCCCCATGTAGAGCCTTTTCCAGCGAATTGGGCTTTTGCACGACTGCAAATGGGCCATCAGTATCATCACTATTGGTTCATTCTCATCACACACGAACCACGTCATCAGAATGCTCCTGCTGGTCCAACTTTTCCAGTCTACGTGGAGTTAACCATCCCAGGCCATACTTATGTAGCTGAAAAATTTGGAGTGTACGACGTAAACATGCATAACCATCATTCTGGAACTGAAGAACGCCCAGAAAGTGGCGATTATCCGGCAGCGAACCACGTATACGTAAATATGGAATCTGGTGTTGTCTACAGTGCACCCTTGCATGCCACATTGTAATCAAGAGATATCGGCAGACAAGCAGATTCATAAACTGGGATATCCCAGGTACATCACAGGATATCCTGGATGAATTGAGAAGGATATCTAACGGGGTGGAAAGTTTGATATTCCTGAGATATTCCGCGGATATCCTACTATGATGTTCTAATTTTATGATACGAAGGACCTTCTAAATATATCCTAATTGAAAAATGTTATATGCTCCTGAAAAATATAGATATATCTTAATTTTTAAATTATGTATACAAAATTGCATAAGTAAATAAATTGATCATATGACAATACCAAAATGTTTTCTTCCGACGCGTTTGTAGAAAGCATGGTATTTCTCCCACATTTCTGCACAGACTTTTTGAAACTTAAGGTGAAAGCATCGATAAATGTAATTTGGTGATTGTGAATTCTCTTTTGTTAAAGCTCCTTCGGCTTCAACTAACACATTCTTATCAGTTGTCTCGTGCTTCTGTACATCAACCTGGGATTGTTTATTCAGATAGTGCAAAATAAAGTACAAATTTTATTTATCATTATTACTTTCATGTTTGTTTCTTATTTTGCATTATATTTTACTTTCATCTACCCTGCAAAATGTATCATTGCACTCAATTTACCTTATTACAATTCATAATATATGCATTAGTTTCGCTACATACGTATTTCATTGTCTTGTTTTTGTAATTAAAAAAAGTGCGCATCCTATAAGAGAAAAATAATAATTCAATTTAATTTAATAAACAAAATAATTTAGGCGAACAATTTTGTTAAATAAACTGTTATTGAAGCTTGTGTCCTTTTTCCAAGAAGTTAATTTTTTTTATTTTTTCTCAAACTTATGTTTTAAAAATAAAAGAAAATCCACTCGTCCTATCTGAAAAATATTGTTGAAAAATTTTTCAATCTTTTTTGGCTGAACAACTTTTGTCAACTAATTTTTTTCTTACCTTGTCCTATCAAACAATTTTTAATTACAAATTTTTAGATCTTTTTTCGATCAGAAACTTGTTAAAGTTCATTTTTTCATAACTTGTGTCGTTTGTTCAACAATTTAATTTTTTCATTTCCAATGATGTTTTTTTTACCAAATGAAAAAAATAATTTTGCATAATTTTTCAGGTCTGTCCTTTGGCCGTTTTGTGGTTCTGTTATCTATCCATTTTGTATTTTTTATATTTGGTCTATTTATCATTCTGTGATTTTCATATTTTGTTACATTGTAATCTTGAAATTTTTTCGTTAGCTTTTTTGTTTTTTTTTTGGTTTAAAGAAAGATAAAAGGGCCCTTGAGGTTGATGCACAGTGAGAAAAAAATGACTTTTTTGGTTCAAAATAACGTACCCCATAGATATTAACCGATTGGTACGAAAAAAATTTCAGAAAAAAATCTGATACAATTTCAATGAAAGATGTCGAGCCTGAGATTTTATTTATTCCCGGTACTCGTCAAGAATAGGAAGATTGATATAATTGCCTACGTTTTATAGATTCACATTATATAAAGATATTCGGGCATTCGTCGACGGAAGAATTAGTTCTTTTCTTTAATACCAGACATTTTGATTGGGAACTTCATAAAAATTTTGGCAACATTGATAATTAATTGATGAATTTTATGGTTTTTGAACAAATTTAATAAACATATGCATTATTCGGGCAAAATTTCTCAGCATCGAGTAGAATTGCCGTTTTCTGAATATATACCATGAATGTTGATGAAATTATCATTGACACCTCAATAATAAGGACTGATATTGAAAAAAAACTATTTTTTCCGTCGATAAATGTCCAAACAGTGCATATTTTAACTAAATTTATGTTCATAAAAACATAAAATTAATCAACAAATTGTGAATGTCGCTGAAATCATCATGAAGTTCCTAATTAAAAGGACTGATATAGAAAAAAACGGAAGTTTCTCTCGACAGATGCCCGAAAATTGCATTTGTTTAATATATTGATTTGAAACAGTCACAACATTGATGAATAATTAATGAATTTTGCTGACATTATCATGAGGTTCCCAATTAAAAAAAACTGACATCAACAAAATCGAATTTTTCTGTCTATAAATGCCTGAAATAATGCATTTGTTTATTAAATTTGTTTATAGTATTAACAAGAATAGTCTTCAGAGAAATTTTCTTTATTATAATATTAAAAGAGTACGGAGTCAATAGATGGCTCCTACAAGCAATACAACAAACAATACAAAAAATATATGCAGGCAGCCAAACGAGTGTAAGAGTAAATGGGGAACTGAGTGACTGTTTCGATATTAGGCGAGGTGTTAGGCAAGGATGTGTTATGTCTTCATGGATAAATTATTTTATTCATAGACAAGTGTGTATGGATGGTCCTCTCTGACGAAAGACGTGTGAATCTTGGGATAGTGAGGGTGCGTGGGTTAGCGTTTGCAGATGATCAGGTTTTTATGGCAGAATCAATCGAAGATTGACTATTTATCTCATTTCAAAATTTTTTTGAACTCTGAACATCTAAAAATTTGTCATTGTGAAATTTTAAATTCTTTATGTTTCTAATATGAAGAAATAAAAATCCAGGCGGGTCAAAGCACACTTCATTATTTTTTATTTCGGACCAATAAATCTGATGTTCACTGGGGGACGTAGCGTTGACTCGCGGGCGACGGGGGGGGGGCTCGTTTAATGTCTCCCTTCAAGAGTCGCTGCCACACTGTCAGTCCGTCCATGAAGCCAGAGACAGAGGGTGGAAAGTGGGTGGTGAGTAGACCTATTCATGTATTTGTTGTTTTGGCGACTTGGGGGGGGGGGGTAGGAAGGAAAGGTGTTAGGCGAAGGAGGGTGATCCGAAGATCCAGACGGAGAAGGCCCAAAGGGAAGTTGGTGAGGGGCGGCTTGCTGATTACCTTTTTTTTTTAGATCGCGAGACCCATCATAGTCTGAAATTTAGAAACGCAGATAACAACGTGAGGAATCAACGCCCTGGAAGCGCACCCTTGGTGCCGAGTTTAATAACGATGGAGAGAACGTCTCCGGCGTCTGATCTGCGAACGAAGCTACTAGGCAAAGGCAAATCGGAGGTCGGTGGAACTCGCAGTTCACACGGACATGGGGGCGGGTTGAGACAATCGACCACGATCGGTTGATTCGGAATAGTTAGCCAGGATGGGCTTCATTGAATCAATTCCACAGGCGGAGAGACGTGCCTGGGCTCCTTGATGAATTTGAGGACCCTTAACGTCAAGGGTATCTCCCGTCTAGAAAAAGGCCGACGTTTTGATGTTCAAGACGCACAACGCTCACGAACGTGTTCGAGCCAGCGAGTGCAGGTGCAAGAGCAAAGCTTGCTACCTTCCTGAATGCTTAAGAAAAATATCTTTCGTGTGTGTGCCGACCCGTACAGTAGCCCCGCCACTACGGAAGATATTTTTAATTTACATCCCAGAGACCAGCACTAGTCGCTGAACCCCGAGGTGTAAATCAAGTCACTCTAGGAACTGACATGTCATTTACTTGCTCTGGGTGGTGTTGATCCAGTTGGCCTGTCAGGGACCCGCCGATCCTATGGGGTGCCTCTGACGCAGCCAAGACAGCCCTCCTGGGCAAGGAAGATGGTTGGATAACGTTGATTTCCCACGATGGCCAGGGACCCGTCCACCTCAGGATACCACTGACGTTTCGACAAGAAAGTGACACCTGTCACTCACTTGTGTTTCCGCGACGATGGCTGAGAATCCAACTGAAGACCCGAAACTGCGACGATGAAGTAATAAAAAAACTGTACGAACTTGAGGAACGAACCACGAGAGAACACTAACGCAAAAAAACGAGATGAAAATCCGAAGGGAAAATCGAACACGAAACGTACTTAGTTGGTGTGATGGTTTTTATTTCAGAAAGAGGAGGGCAGAGCTGACGCAACTGACCTCTGGAATATTCGTAAATGAACTGATTTGCAAAAGTCGCTCCCAGCTCTCTCTAGCCTCCGCACAGAGCTGCCTATGGCGGAGGGGACGGCGTCGAACCCGCTGATTGGCTGAGAGATCGACAGTGAAGTGGCAACCAAGCGGCGACGCCACACTAACTTAAAATTATTAAAATTCAAAAATGTTTAATCAACAATTAAAAATATAAGGACTAACTTGAAATTAATAAAAATTTGATAGAATGCTTATTTCTATCCTAGCTTCCTTTTTCCGAAAGAACCATTAAGTTAGGGCAAATAGAACGACCGTTCGGTTTTTATTGTTTATTGTTAATAATGAGTCTACTAATTCATCACAAATCCTTAATATTGAAGCAAACCCCCGAACGAGCATTATACTCCGTATATTAAAAGTGCCTGCCTAGAATTAAATAAACATTAATTAAACATAAGTTCTTCTTAATCTATACTAAAAATAAAAGGCCCTGTAATTTAATTAAATTTCACTGTTTGATTGGTGTACGTTTAGATATGCGTGCATGTGTACACGTATATCAATCGGATGTTTATTATTCTTATTTCGGTCCAAAGGGAGTTTGTTTTTCCTAATTCATTTTAATTATTTAACTCTAATCAAAAGTACTTCTTGAGATTCCCTCTCATAGATTTATTAATTTTTCTTTCGTTTTCAAACGAATTGTTCCGTCCCTCCTAATTTGCCGGCAATTTTTATAAATTTTAGTGAACATTTGGGAAGTAAAATAACTTCTGAAAATGTTGATTGTGAAATCTGGTTGAGCTCCCCGGCTGTACGGCCCGTGCGTCTGAAAGAGAGAGAGACAGACGCCGGCGTACGTGACTCGGCCTGCCGCAATATTTTCGTAAACACGGCTAGGGAGCGTGCTTGCAGGCTGTCGACACCAGGGTTGGTCAGTTACGCGTAACTCGAGTATTTTCTACGTATAATATGTTTTTGACGTAATATACGTCGAAAACAGTAGAAAACCGCAGAAAACTCTTGTAAGTTGCGTTTTCAAGATGGCCGACTTGTAAAATCAGTGTTGAGATGTACATAACCTCATTTTTGAAATATAATAATTATTAATAATTCTGTTGAATGCGTTATAGTAATTGCAAATAATAATTATGCCTGGGCTGGAAAGAAATACCCAACATCATAATCTAGAAAGCTACAGCTATGTAAATAATTGTTGATTCTTTCGATAATAATTATTATGGATCATATTGAATAATATATATCATGATCCAATTCACTCATGGTCTAGCCAAACAACGTCCCATTTTCGTCCAAATCGCGCATACCAGCTCCGCGGCCATGTTGGTTACCATTCAACACAGCCGCCAGCTGTACATTTATTCAATATGGCGGTGTAGCTGGTATCGTTGCTGATTGGCTGCAATTTTTTTTACTTGCGCGTGGCTAGACCTGGTGTGAATTGGATCATGATATATATGTCATTCAGCAGGGTCTCCCTAATTATAAGCTCAAACTGCTTAAACATTTATTCAAATGCAAGGAATTTTTAAACATTGGCATTTGGCGCGAGATTCACGAGCGAACATGGCGTCCACGGCCCACAAGAAAAATAGGTTATCAGAAGTATTTTTCGATATGGACGCATGCGCACTGAAAGTTTCCATTCGGACGTAATATACGTCAAATCACGTAGAAAACTAGAGAGGTAATATACGTGGTAATATACGCGTAGAAAACCACGTATAATACGTGGAGTATTATACGTTACCAACCCTGGTCGACACTCAACCGGGAAATTTCTCGGCATTTAGCCGGCCCATTAAGGGACTAGACGGAAGGTTCGGAACAAAGCGATGTCTCACTTAGGGTGAGCAAACTCGTCGTTTTGAATCCCAAAAATCGGCCATTTGTCACGTAGGACCTTCACCCAAGTTTTCGTATGAGAATTTGAGTAGAAGATCACGTAGGCAAATTGCTTGGATTCTCGAGGTTCTCAATTGGTTTGTTTGACATACAACATTGCTTAAACAATATAATATTATTTACCACAATATTATTTTAGAATGAACGATTTTTGTTTTCTAGATGTGCAAACTTTTCTGTTATTTTTTTACCTCTCTCATTGCATTTTTGCCGAGGAAAATGGGAATATTTTACCAAATAGTTGAATTTTATACGAAATTGTTAATACCTGAATAATCAAGCAAAAAGCTAAATTTTTGACTAAAAAAGATGAATTTTCAACTAAATATGGAATAGCAACCAAAGAAGATCTATAAATTTGTCATTAATAATTTTTAGATAGAACAAGTAGATGTTTTTTTTCAATCGTTATAAACAAGATTGAAAATATAAAAATTAAACTTTTGGAAAAACGACACAAAAGACGAAAAAAATGAAGAGACAAAAGTTGTTTAATCAAAAGAAATCTACAAATTTTCGATAAACTCTTGTTATAAAAGTATATCAAATTTAAAAAATTACAATACAATACAAATACAATACAAATAAAATTTTTCAAGAAATCTTTATTATCATTAGAGAATAACAAAAAATATTTAAAGTCTTCTCAGACTAGATGGAGCTATGAAAGAAAAATTTCTTGAAATAATTTTTCTCTCATAGCTCCATCTAGTCTGAAAAGACGTTAAATATTTTCTGTTATTCTTCAACGATAATACAGATTAGCAAAATAATGCGTGTATTTATGAAAAAAGTTTCTTCTCTCGATCCCTCTAGTAGCTTAATAGGAAAGCACCTGACCTGAAATCAGTGCTTCTGTGGTTCGTTTCCCAGCGAAGCGAAAGGAGAAGATCTTTTTTCAGAAAAAAATTATTTAAAATAATGTTTCTTTCATAGCTCCATCTAGTCTGAAAAGACGTCAAATATTTTCTGTTATTCTCCAATGATAATACAGATTACTTTTATAATTTATTTATAATATAATATATTTATCTTGCTCTTCGTGCTCAACAAAATGTATTTTTGTCCCTCTAAAGAAAACAAAATTAGTCTTGAATCAGTTTTCGAAGAAATAGGACGTGTTTCTCAAACTACGAAAGAAACCAAATATAAAATTCTAAAATTTTGATAATTTTTCCTTTGAACTGTGTATCTATATACAACAAATTTCATACAAGATTTTTTTTTAACTGGGTATAGTTTTTCAATTTAGTTATACCGCGTAACTCAAGTGTATAATCTGAAAAGTGGACAGAAAATAGAAGAGCGCGAAACCTTTTTTCAAAGATTAGTTTTTCTTTTATACCAATTTGTATTAATTTTTGCTGAAGTAAAATATCTTCAAAAATTTTTAGAGATAAAAATTTAGACTATCAGGCCCCATTTAATGATAG
>CAKNYM010051991.1:2898-18927 GCA_932195095.1 Andricus curvator
CCTTATAAAGTGTCACGTAATATTTGGACGCTCTCTTAGATATAAATTCTATTTAAAAAAAAGAAGTTTCGTATAGATCACGTGGTTTGATATTTATAGAATTGGAGTTAGTTCTATTTTTGGGGAATGTGAACGAGAATAGAGAGAGCAAGATGAAATTGAGTCAGCCCTGGATCGGTTGGCTCCGAATTGGGTCATGTCAATGGAGATGTACATACCCTCCCGGTGGGGTGGTTGCAGAGGACTGTAGGTGGCGAGATTATCGATTTGCTGTTGGTTGACTACCTAGTTCTCCTATCTACCCCCGGGGTAAAATCCGAGGCGCTGAAATTAGGTCGCGTTAATATTACCAGGGTTTCGTCCTCCTTTGGATGAGAGAGAATGGAATTCCAACGAGGACGAATTCCCGATGATGCAAGATTCTCTTCTTCAGTCGAACACCATTCGAGTGCCTCCGTTGGCACTTTGATTATTCCCTTCAGTTTGTCACAATCAGAGAGGAATAATTTTAATTCTAGTGCTAGTGATGCATCTCGATCATTTTTGGACAAAATCGAGATTTGCTTAAAACATAGTTAGATGGAACTGAAATGTAATGAAGATCAAGAATTTGCAATGAAGGAAGTCGATCGAGACAAGACGATCATCTCGTCTGAGTGATCGTTCGTCTCGATGTGATGAGTATGGTGTTCAAGGTTTTGATTTAATCTGACGAGATTTTTGAAAATTTTTTAAATGATCGACATGCATCACTATCTAGTGCACAGTGGACCAAAATGCCAATTTAGGAGGAAAAAAGTCGAGTGATTAAATAATGTTAAATAATCAATTTCAAGCCATTTTTGTATTTTTTAAACTCCTTGCAGAATATCAAAGCGGTTGAAGTTGCTACCGAAACCATTTTTCGGATATAAAAGTCGTGTCTAAAAAATTTTTTTTAACTATCCTAGAAGATTGAAATTATGATATTTTTTGATTAATTTAAGATAAACAAATTATTGACAATAATTTTATTGTAATCACTTTGAAGTTACTATCCAAGTTACTATCAAGCTTTAGAGAACACTAAACATACAGATTACCCCCCAAATACGAATTTTGCTGAAATTTTAAAAAAACTTTCTAATTTTCAACGGCCATATTGGATCTGCCATTTTGAATTTCATAACTTTAACGTCAGATTCATAATCAGGAACCTCAAAAACCCCTAAGTACAAAGTTTTATCGTATTTTGTTTATTTTTAGACATTTTTCCTCCTAAATCGGTATTTAGTCTCACTGTGTATCAGGACATTGGGTTGCCCAATAAAAATCTCAAACGCTACCCCTAAATTTCTTCCTTTTGGCGAATCAATACTGCCACTAAATTACTTTTATTTTTTTTTTAAATTTAATTCTAACGAAAAATTAAAGGCTACACAATTCATTCATATGCACAAGATTACAGAAAAAAATCTTGAATTACGAAATACACCAAAAATACACATATTTTATATAGTTCACAGCGTTTAGTGATCTTTGCATTTTCTGGAATTCTTTTGAATTCATTCAAATTTTTTTGGAATTTTCTTGAAATCCACTGAATTAACTTGATATTTTTAAAATTTTAAGTTTTTGAATTTTGAAACCCTGAATTCTTTTTTATTCATCTTGGATTCGTATCAATTTCATCGATTTTTCTTGTATCTCGTTGAACTCTTCTGAGTTCACTCCACTTTTACTAAAATCAATTAAATATTTTGGATATTTTGAATTTTTTGCAATTAATTTGAATTCATTTGGAATTCACCCCGAAATCTTATTACATTATCCTGACTTCTTTTATATTCTTTTGAATTCTTCTAAATTCACTCAATTCTTCTCAATTCAATCGATTTTTTTATGATTTCTTTTAATTCACCCTGAAGTCTTTTAAACTCACCCTCAATTCTTGTCAATTTTATCAGATTTCTATTCACTCTCATTCATCTAAATTCATTAGAATTTTTTTGGATTTAAATTTTTTGGCTGTATTCACTTGAATTGTTTTTAATTCATCCTGAATTCTTTTTAATTCATCTTTGATTCGTATCACTTTTAGCGAATTCTCTTGAATTCCCTTGAATTCTTCTTATTTCAGCCCACTTTTACTGAAATCTATCAAATATTTTGGATATTTTGAATTTTTTGCAATTCATTTGAATTCATTTGGAATTCTCCATGAATTCATATTATCTTATCGAGAATTCTTTTAAATTCTTTTGAATTATTTTTAATTCACTCAATTCTACTCAATCCAATGGATTTTTGTTAGTTTCTTTTAACTCACCCTGAAGTCTTTTAAAACTCACTTTGAATTTTTATGAATTTCATCGAATTCTCCTCATTTCCCTTATGTTCTTCTAAATTCATTCAAATTTCATTTGATTGTGTTTTAAAATATTTTAAATTTTTTCCAATTTGATTAAATTCTGGTTAATTCACCCTGAATTCTATTCACTCGCATTTTACTCAATTCAATGAAAATTGTTTTATTATACCATTAAGCCATTTCCCTTTCGGGGTAGGCGTGACTTGCTCGGTTGGAAAATAGTATTGGGTATATGGGTGTATTGGTATAGAGTATATAGGTATAAGTTAGATAGGTATATAGGTGTTAGGTATATATGTTTTAGATTGATCTGGAATTATCGTGTCATTTATTCAATTGACACGTTTATTCCGCAACACTGCTCCGACCCAGGTTGCTGATCAATCTCTGTTTGATCTTTTTAATTTCGTTCAATTCACTCAAACTCTTATGAATGTCATAAAAGTCTCCTGAATTCCATTGAATTCTTCTATATTCACTCCCATTTTACTGTAATCAATTTTATTTTATTTTATTTTATTTTTTGCAATTCATTTGGAATTCATTCCGAATTCTTTTGAATTCGTTGCAGTTTACTTGACTTCTTGTTAATTCACTCAATTTTACTCAATTCAATCGATTTAAAAAAATAGTTTTTTGTAATTCTCTCAGAAGTCTTTTAAAATCACATTCAATTCATAGGCATATCATAAAATTCTTTTGAATTTCTTTGAATTTTTCTAAACTCACTCCAAAGTTATTGAATCCAATGAAGTTTATTGATATTTTTTTATTCTTTTCAATTCATTTGGATTTTTTTTATTCACCTGGAATTTTTAGGAATTTCATCGAATTCTTCTCATTTCCCTTATATTCCTCTAAATTCACTCGAATTCATTGGATTTTAAAAATATTTGTTGAATTCCTTTCAATTCACTTAAATTATTTTTAATTTTTCCTGAATTCTGTTCACTCCCATTTTACTCAATGCCAAACAATTTTTCAAAAATAAAATAGCATGTATGGCAGTACTTTTTAACCAAAAATAAGAAATTTAGGGGCAGCGTTTAAAAAATTCAAAAATTAAAATTTGTATGCGGCACACTATGAGACATCCACTTTTTTGATTAGGGATATTGAATGAAAATTGAGAGCATTCAATTCTGATAATCTGCAGAAAGATGGCTTGGTATTTCCAAATGAGCCGGGATCGACAATATTGAATTAGTCGTTAATTAAGTCTGCAATAACTAATTAGCTTTAATTAATTAATTTACGCTCGCAATTTATTCATTACTTCGTAATTATCTGCTCGGGTGATTCTTTCATTATTCAAGTGATACGATTTTTGAAAATTCTTCCCACATCGTGAAGATTTCAAAATTTTTCATTTACAATCACATTATATGATATATTTTCACTGAAAATTTCTAAAACAAATGTTAAAATAAAGTGTTCCAAGTAGTGTGTAACAATAATGTTTTTACTTCTCTGTTCCATTTATGTCAACTACGCAGTTGACACAAACAATGGAAGAATGTTGACTCGGATTTACTAGGTCTTTTTTGCCGACTAGCAATTTCAATGAAAGCGTCTTTTTATTTGCACTGAAGAGAGTGAATCAGATTGAAAGCGAAGCAAAAATCAAAGAAATGCTTTTATTGGGGCTAGGTTGTACGATCTTTTTACTGGCACAATAAAATCATTATAATAGCTATTTAATGGAAAATCGTAGCGATTCAGTAGTTCAGTTTCAGGAATAATGGGGTCATTTTTCAGAGAAGCAAGGGATTTTTTAAACAATATACATAAAACTGTCCATTTCTTATTCTGAAATAAAGCACAACTTGTCAGATCTCAATTTCAACGCTTTATAAAATTAATAATTTAAGACAAACAGGTGTATTACTGACACCTTATAACAACAAGGTTTTATACACCACATGAACGAAACCTAGATTTATTTTCAATTTATAAGAATTTAGAAAGTTACTCGTTAAAAAGTTTATATGATTTATTTATTTCATATAATAAAGAACATAATTTTATATAATTACGAGTGTTTTTGCAAGAAGAAACGAAGTTTTCATCAAAAAGGAACACCTTCGATATGGTTTGGTCTTAATTTCACGACTTTGCCAAATTCATTCTGCAAAATAATTTCTTATGAACTGAGTGAACAAAAATTAATCATAAGAACATCAATCAACAATAATAGTACGCAATTCCCTAAAAATTTCCTTCTATGTTTGGTATCGGTCACTGATAGATATATAGTATGTCGTCCACTGGTTTTGAAGGTACGATGAGAATATCACAAATATATTAAATCTACTTTAGTTTTAGAATAATATACAATTATACATATTGAATTATATTGCTAAGCATGATCTAACCTCTGAGAGCATTGAAAAGTGAGAAAATACCTTTTCTTTTACGTTCAACAGGACTTTCAAATTAACATGATGACAAACTCATCAAATGCTTTTGCTAGGTCAATATAAACTACATCTACTTGATCCTAACTATCGAGAAGGATATATACATGCTGAATAAATATCAAAAGATTTGTAGCAACAGTTCTGTTTGGTAAAAAAAACCATATTGATAGTCAGGCAAATTACTATGTATCGCACTGAAGATAATTCTATAAATGCAAATCTTCAGGATAGGACATATTTTTGTAGCTTATCAAACATTCGGAAAAGTTCGAGATTCTAGCGCAAAGTTAAAAAATATTGTAAGCGGTGTGACAAAAACACTATAGACAAAGTTTTACTAAGTGAAGAAGGAACAGAGTCTAATCCTGCAGTGTTTTTAGTTGGGAGCTGTTTTTTGTCGCTATGAATACATCATTTTCAGAGATCAGTGAAGAATCACCAATTAATTTACGTTTAATATTCATGCTTAACTCATTAGTCAGACTACTTGGATTTATATAAACAATCAAAATATTCAGCAAAGATACTGACTGCTGTTTAAGTCTATATACAAAACCCCCGAAAGTTGAGGGTGATGCTATGATACTCTGCTCGGCATTACTTGTGTAGTTGTAAGAAAATTTAATCAGCTTTTTAAATCTTTTCCTAATTTCCCCATATTGATGAAGGTAGTATAGGCGTTTGTGTTTTGGTATTTTTGTTTATATTTAATCTTCACACTAACAGTCTTTTGTTTCTTTATATTGAAACAGATTTCCATATCAATTGAATTGAGCTACACTTGTGATACCTCAGGACTGACTGTGTTTAAGTTAATAATATTAGTTATTATTTCCAGACTATACCAGGGAGAATACCTATATCATTCATCTTGTTAGTGTCATAAATCAGGATGGATTCATCAAATTCAGTATAGAGCATTCGATAAAATTGCAAGCAAACCTTATCAATATCCTTGCCGTTTGAGAGTGCTGTATAGTCAATACCAAATAAATCAATAATGAATTAAAGTTGCAACGTTTGAAGTTACATCTTGGGGATTCATTATTTCTAACAATAGTTGTGATACATAAGATTAATTATGTACTCCAATGAATTTTTATCGCATAGGTGTCCTGGAGGGTTGTATCCCTGTTCACCTTATCTCCAGAAATAATTATTTTTGAAAATTTTGGTTAAATCTGGCAAACTTGATGCCTGGTTTAATTGATCATTCTGAGGTATTTTTTGCAATCCCGAAAAGAAGACACAGCTATCGACGGAATGGATGTGGTCTGCAATGTGATTCTATATTCGTGAGCAAAGCGCGTCACGCGTTACGTATGCCACGTACACGCATGCACATAAAGTACTCATGTGTATGAACTTCAGTGCATGGATGTCATACCGAAGGCAAACACGAGTGGCTCGGCAATGCACTCGCTTATTCTTAGCCCACTCAACACCGCTGCTAATGAAAATGTCGCCCCTGGCTTTCAACCACTCTCAGATCCTCGTTTATTTTAAAAATACAAACCCGAAAGCACAGCAATTAGTTAGCATAGTTATTACACATTTGACAGGATTGAAATCATCAGTCCTGAAAAATCATAAAGTACATCCTATAACTGAAGAGACACTCCTTTGATGTTGTATAACTCATTATTCTCGATTTTTTAGAATGTCATGTATTCACTGAAAATACTGGGGTATTACTTCGGTCTTGACATTGCATCAAAATGATAAAAGTGATGATGCGGATTTAGTATCAAAATTATTTGTTAGCTTCAAGTAACTATTGAATTTGATGCATTAAGAAGTTCAGACTTCCTCTTTTATGAATTAATTTCGTATTCCCGATTATCCTATCAAATCTTGAAGTTGGCCTCGTGCATTTTTTTGATTCTCGAAATCGGATCATATTGATATTAAATGAAACATTTAAATGAGCTGCAGTACTTTTAAAACCTCAGGATTTACTGTATTTTTGTCATTTTCAATCTGCTCATCATCAAGTAGCTGCTCCTATTTGCTACCTGCGCTTAATCAACTTCTTATTATATCCGATAACTTATAAACTCGTGGCGCCAACATTAATGTCTACATTATAGGAAGCAATTGCTCGATAGATCAACTTTGTAATCTTGTAACATCGACTTGAGTGAAGGTAGTTTGAAGTGGATTGATTGTCCTTGGGTTAGGTTAGCCACAATGAGATGAGATCTCATAAACTAAAGATTTCCAGATATGATTGGACAATAAAGATTTACGATCAATATATAAATTATTTATTGACACAATCATATCTCGGTCTTTATGGATGCCTTATTACAAGCAATTATATCAAGTTCTAGAGTAATGTCACGGTTATACTACTCCATTTTCCTCAAGCAAAACTTCATTTTCAAAATTCCCTTACTTATTTTTATTTTCTCTGACCTGATGTACTATCTGAGAGTTAAAAATAATGCAAATCTTTCAGAAAAAGAAGATATATAAATGGAATTTGATCCAGATTAGGGTTTAGACAGATTTGTACGAATAAGGCTCACCGGAAGTGCACATCGGACACGTTACGAGGAAGCTCAAGGTTTATCTCGTATTGGCTTCCTACGTTTCGTTTATCAAATTACAAGTGCTCCTATAGGAAACACGTCATGCATGTGCGATATAATATGAATTCACACTGGACATATACGAGATTCCACGTCCAAGTGTACAATTGAACACGTGATGGTGAATGACGGATTTCCCCATGGCAGGTATTATGCGCATTTCAGTTCACGTGATCGATATAGCAAACGAATGAATGCTACGAAAAAGCAATTTTTTCAAAAGGGACGATAAACCGCTTCAATAACCACTCAATCAAAAAGGTTTATAAGGGCAAATCAATATTTTGACACTTCATAGTGTTTGAATTATTCTTATTATACTCGTTCGTGGGTGTGGTGGGCCCACATTGGTAGTAAATATCCACCTAGAAACACTACCCGAATCGGGTAGTGAGGCAATGAACTTTCGAGTTCGAACTGCTAATCTATGTATGTATGTATACTCGTTCCTGATTATTGCATGTTAATAGTATATTACACTACACATCCCAAAATGTTCTCAAAACAGGGGAAATAGGATAAATAGATCTTTGTGTCATAAACTTAATAAATATAATATTATTCTGCATTCATGGAAATTGAATAACGTTCGGGTACAATGGATAATGACATACGAATTTTTTGCTCATTTCGTTTTGAATATTTTCTGGTACATACTCACAGAAAATCCTTTTTGAAAGTACAAACATAAGACACTCACCTGGAACAGAGAAATAAAAAATTATAAGCTTTTGTATGTTTCGTAATTAATATTATTTTTTAATATTGAATTAAGAGGCCGTTCAAAAACTAGATCACACTATTTTGAAAAAATTTTTCACTCTTCCCCTTCTTCTTCACAGATCATCAGACAAAGCCTGAACCTCACAAAATGCTCTCAAAGCATTGTTTTGAATAAAATTGATAATAATATTGAACTCAATATGAAATGCTTAATATTTTGGGTCAAAATATATTACATTTAACAAAATAGTTGCATTTTCAATCTAAAGAGATAAACTTTCAACGAAAGAGTTGAGTTTTTAAGATAAAACGTCTAATGCTAATAAACAAATGACATATCAACCCGAAAAGACGTATTTAAAAAAATTTATTTTTAACCCAGAAGATTAATTTTCTACCAATTTTTTTCTAAAAATATTCAGTTTAAAAAATAATCTTTCCACGACGAAAAACAATAATTTTCTACAAAATAGCTGAATTTTCAATCAAATAAATTAATTTTTAACCAAGAAGATTAATTTTCGACCACAAAATATGAATTTTCAAGCAAAGAAGAACTAAATTTAAAAAAAGTAAAATTTAGAAAAACTAAAATAATAAAATATTTCAATTTTAAATAAAAAACAGTAGAAATGAAACAAAAAAGGCAACTTCGTAACAAAACAGTTGAATCCCCAGCCAAAAATAATTACTTTTCAATCAAGTAGTGGCATTTTTACCCAAAAGAAATTAATTTACAAACCAAAAAGACAAATTTGCAACTAAGAAAAATTTCACAGTCAAGAAAGAAAAAAAATTTGAACTAAATTGTGGAATTTTCAAGCCAAAAAGGCGAACTTGCTACAAAACAGTTGAATTTTCAACTCGAAAATATGAGTATAAATATCAACCAAAAATGTGAATATTCAACCAAAAAAATAATTTTTCAACCAATAAAGATTACTTTTGTAAGAAATAGTCGAATTTTCAACAAAATAATTAAATTTTTAACCAAAAGAGGTGAATTGTGAACCAAAAATATAATAGTGAACTTTTTAAATTAAAAGAATTAACTTAAAAAAAATATGATTTCCACGAAAAGATGAATTTTAAATCCAAATGGACAAATTTTTTATCAAAAAACACGAATGTTCAACTAAACAGTTCAATTTTCGACTGAAAAGGATGATTTTGTAATTATAAACCTAAATTAGAAAGAAAAATTTCAACTAAAACAGTTAAACTTCTAAGCCAAAAATAAGAATTTATAACAAAAAAGTTAATTTTCAACCATATAGTCGAATTTTCCACAAAAACATGTAAATTTTTAACAAAAAAAATCAATTTTCAAGAAAAAAGTTCATTTTTAACCAAATAGTTGGATTTTCTACTAAAACAATTAAATTGTTGCGCCAAAAATAAAAAATTCTGACAAAAAAGTTAATTTTAAAGCCAATAGTTGAATTTTCAACACGAAAATATGAATTTTCAACCAAAAAAATAATTTTTCAAACAAAAAATATTACTTTTGTATGAAATAGTCGAATTTTCAACAAAATAATTAAATTTTTAACCAAAAGAAATGAATTGTGAACTAAAAATATAATAGTAAACTTTTTAAATTAAAAGAATTAACTTAAAAAATATGATTTCCAAGAAAAGATGAATTTTAAATCCAAATGGACGAATTTTCTATTTAAAAAACACGAATGTTCAACTAAACAGTTAAATTTTCGACTGAAAAGGATGATTTTGTAATTATAATCCTAAATTAAAAAAAAAATTCAACTAAAACAGTTAAACTTCTAAGTCAAAAATAAGAATTTATAACAAAAAAGTTAATTTTCAACCATATAGTCGAATTTTCTACAAAAACATGTAAATTTTTAATAACAAAAAAATGAATTTTCAAGAAAAAAGTTCATTTTTAACCAAATGATTGGATTTTCTACTAAATCACTTAAATTTTTGTGCCAAAAATAAAAAATTATGACAAAAAAGTTAATTTTAAACCCAATAGTTGAATTTTCAACAAAAAAAATAATTTTTCAAACAAAAAAGATTACTTTTGTACGAAATAGTCGAATTTTCAACAAAATAATTAACTTAAAAAAATATAATTTCCACGAAAAGATAACTTTTAAATCCAAATGGACGAATTTTCTATTAAAACAACACGAATTTTCAACTTAAACAGTTAAATTTTCGACTGAAAAGGATGATTTTGTAATTATAAACTTAAATTAAGAAAAAAAAATTTCAACTAAAATAATTAAACTTCTAAGCCAAAAATAAGAATTTATAAGAAAAAAGTTAATTTTCAACCATATAGTCGAAATTTCTATAAAAAAGTATGTACATTTTTAACATAAAAAAAAATGAATTTTCAAGAAAAAAGTTCACTTTTAACCAAAAGAACCACTTTTAACAAAATAGTTCATTTTCAACCATATATGTAGTCGAATTTTCTACAAAAACATGTAAATTTTCAACAACAAAAAAATGAATTTTCATGAAAAAAGTTCATTTTTAACCAATAAGTCGGATTTTCTACTAAAACAATTAAATTTTTGTACAAAAAATAAAAAATGATGACAAAAAAGTTAATTTTAAACCCAATAGTTGAATTTTCAACACGAAAATATGAATTTTCAACAAAAAAGTTAATTGTCAGCCAAATAATTGAATTTTCTATCAAAATAGTTCAATTTGCAACTCAAAAAGACGAATTTTCAACAAAACATTTCAATTTTCGACGAAAAAAAATGAAATTTTAACAAAATAGTTGACTTTTCAACTAATAATTAAATTTGACTTATTATTTCAATAATAAATTAAAATTGGCTTGTCAAATAAAAGGAATAAGTTTTCAACCAAAAGTGGTTGGATTTTCTTAGTAAGTTCTATTAATTCAGTACGCATTTAAGCGAAAAACGAGTGAAAAGGAAAAAGGGGAAGTTCCCTTAAAAAAATGGGAATTAGGGAAATCTTTAAAAAAGGGGAAAAGAGGGAAGAGTGTGTTGCCTGAAATATACTAATATTATTCCATTTTAACATCCTAGTATTAATCTCCAATCCAGAGTCTAGACTAGAGTGTAGATTAGCCCCTAAGAAATTCGAGGGATGTAAGCTTTAACTATGAATGGCATATTAAAAGTAGCAGGGAAGTACAATATTTAGAGCTAGAATATATCAATGAATTTCATTAACGAAAGCTTATTGGTGGGACGGAGAGGGTGAGGGTGAGGGAGAGGCAGGAACGGACGCGCCTGCACACATGTGTGCCAAACGATCAGCTGGTCCGCACACGTGGTTCCACCCCTCTGCGCCTCATTTTCACCCCTCTCCAACCCTCGCCGTACTCCCCTGGCACATGATTCTGCTGGTCGTGCTGGATGGCGATAGACAAGGACGAAAGCAGGGCCACGAGACTGGGGTTTCAACCAGACTACAGTCTACCGTTATACACTCTGCACTCTACACTCAGCACTCTACAGTCTACACTCTGCACTCACCGATGTCCTGCCCCATTTTTACTTCCCTTACCCATTCACCAACCACACACATTTATCCACCACTACCCCACCTAAAACTGCTCTATAATAAACTTTACTGGCCAGAATTGTTAGTCCACTAAAAAAAAATCGTAGTAAAAACATGCCTCTCTTTTTTCGTGGGTATCTTAGCGAAACATTATCTTAGAAAGATTTAATACATACCGTTAGAAAGCTTATTAAATTTCGCGTCGACTGAGCCCTACTTGAAGTATTTTTGATCAATAGAGGCCGACAGAGCATGTGAGAAAGACCGACCTATTTTTCGTTTTTGACCAATTTTCGATTCTCAAATTCCACTTTCTGCATGCTTCAGGAGAATGAATGGAAAAAATTGGAACTTTGATAGATTAAAGTCTAAAATCCCCTCTTTTGAATGAGACCAAGAACATAATAAAATGTTCACTGGTTCTCGAATTATCGTCAAAAATGTGGAAGCGTGCCCAAGCCGAAAATCGGTCGTTGTGTGGTGACCCCAGTCTCCCATCTGTTTACAAAAGATAGACTGATCGACTAGACTAGACCGACTACCCATCGACTAACCGATTTTCGTCTTGGGAACGCTTCCACATTTTCCATAATAATTCGAGAACCAGTAAATATTTTATTATGCTCTTGGTCTCATTTTAAAGAGGAGATTTTAGACTTTGATATAGCGGAGTTTCAATTTTTTGCATTTACTACCCTGAAGCATGCAGAGAGTGGAAGTTGAGACTCGAAAATTGGTCAAAAACGGAAAATAGGGGTCGGTCTTTCTCACCTGGTCTCTCAACCCTATTTATCGAAAATATTTACGGTTTTTTTTTTAATCTTTCTAACCTAATTTCTCACTGAGATACTTCACGCTCTTTCCCTTATCCCCCTCTTTCCACTTTTCGAAAGATTTCCTCTTTTTCTCCTATTTTCAAGAAACTTCTTATTTTTCCACTTTTTAAATTTTTTTCGCTTAAATGAGAACTGATTCAAAAGAACCCAATAAGAAAAGCCAGATATTTTTGGTTAAAAATTAAATCTTTTTGATTGAAAAGTCTACTTTTATCATTTCGGTTCAGAATTAGTCTCTTTTAATTAAAAATTTTACTATTTAATTGAAAATGTAGCTTAAATGTAAGTTAAATGTTATGAATAGAAAATTCGTCCTTTTAGATTGAAAATTCATCTCTTTTGGTTGAAAATTAATTTTTTTGTCGAAAATTCATGTTGACAATTCAACTCTTTTGTTGAAAATTCATCTATAATTTTTTCTGGTTGAAAATTCTACTGTGTTGAAAGTTCAACTATTTGGTTAAAAATTCAACTATTTCGTTGAAAACTCAATTATTTCGTTGACAATTCATCTTTCTTGTTAAAAATTCAACTGTCTTCTGAAAAAATTCGTTTTTTCTGGCTTGAAAATTCAACTATTTGGTTTAAAATTAAATATTTTTTTTGAAAATTCGTCCCTTTTGCTGCTTGAAAATTCAACTGTTCAGTTGAAAACTTATCTTTCTTGGTTAAAAAGTAACTTTAATGTGTGTATACCATTAAGCCATTTCCCTTTCAGGGTAGGCGTGACACTACCCGATTCGGGTAGTGTTTCTAGGTGGATAGTTTCTTGTAGTAAATAACTACAAGTGTGGGCTCACCACACCCACGATGTGCCAACAGCACTCAGTTTTCTCGAATGGTCACCCATCCAAGTACTAACCGCGCCCAACGCTGCTTAAGTTCAGTGATGTGACGAGAACTGGGTTTTTCAGCGTGGTATGGCTGTTTGTACTTCAACATAAAAAAATTAAAATAAACTTTATGCGTGGTTCAAAGTCAACGGTTTTCTAAAACATTCGACTTTTTAGCTTGACAACTTTTGTTAAAAATTCATCTCTTTTGGTAGCAAATCTTTTTTCGTTAAAAATTCATGTTTTTTTTTTTAAATAAACATTTGAAACAAAAAATCCACGATTTGAATGGTTGAGAAGTCGTGTTTTTTAGTTGAATTCAACTGTTTCTTATTTAAAATAAAAACATTTTTTCGCTAAAATATGAACTATTATATTTTTTGTTAATAATTCATCTTTTTTCGTTGAAAATTGGTATTTTTATTTGAAAATATTGATCTTTTTTAGTGTATGTATATTTTGCTGAAAATTCGTCTTTTGTTGGAGAAATAATCGTCTTGGTTGAAAATTCATCTGTTTTTGGTTAAGGATTCAACTATTTTTTTGAAAAATTCTTATTTTTTGTAGAAAGGCCTTTTTTTCTTGGTTGAAAATAAACTATTTTGTTGAAAATTTAAACTGTCATATAAAAAATTATATTTTTGGTTGAAAATTTAACTGTCCTAAGAATCCATCTTTTTAGCTTGATCATAATTCAACTAATTGGTTAAAAACTCAATTCTTTGCTTAAAAATTGGTCTTTTTGGTTTGAATATTCATCTTTGTAGGTTGAAAATTCAACTATTTGGTATAAACATAGTCTTGTTTGGTTGAAAATGCAATTATTTGGTTAAAAATGCAATATATTTCGACCTGAATATGGTACCTACAGTAATTAGATTTAAAAATGAATTTATTCCCTTATTTTCGTGAAAAATCACCCTAATTATCCTTTTTTGAGATCATTTTGGGCTATGAAGTCTGAAATAGTCATCTATTTAGTACAACCGCAAACGTGTTGATTTAGCTGGGGTTATGCGTTAGCCAGGTAGCTCAAGGATCACTTGATTAGTGCAAGCATCAGCTAGAAATCCTCTCAGTGCTAACGTCATTTAGCCACTTGAAGCCTCAACCAATTGGAACCAACCTCTTTTGGCTCGCGCAGACCTCAACCAATCAACTACTTAGCTCATAAGTCATTCAGTTAGCTCAAGCATCAACTGATTAGAGTAAGCACCATTCAGTTAGCGGCATTCAGTTAACGGCATTTAGCTAGCGCCATTCAGTTAGCGCAGGCGTTGTTTAGTTAGCTCAAGCGTAAACTAGTTGGAAGAGGCGTCAACTAATCAAGTATTTAGCAGAGAGATCAGCTACGTAACTAGCTAGAAGCTTATTTTTCATTCCAATTGAAAAAAACTGAAAAGCAAGCAGTTTGCGACACCCTTAAGTTCACCACTTCTTCTTCTACAATGTCTTAGGAATCTTTTTAAGGATTTTAAGCCTAGCAGGCGACATGTTGATAAAACTGTGCAAGACGATGCAGGCTAGCTAAAGCTTAGCAGGCTTCTGTATGTGTGTAAAATTGAGGAGAGGAAGGAAGATATGATGTGAGGATTGTAGAAAGTGTAAGAGAGAAGGGTAAACCAGGAAAGGGGAAAAGGGAAAGGAGGTAAAGGTAGAGAGGAAAGAGAAAGAGGTTTTGCTGAGGGGTAGCCAGGACTATCGATCGATAGTTGAATGCCCTCCAGTTGACATGCGTAGCCCCTACCTACTTGGCTAAAGCTCGACCGTGATAAGTCTCTCTTTCTCTCTCCCGTGCATCCCCTGCTTTCTACTCACTGTCCCTTTCCCTCTTGCACTCTTTCCCTTTATTACTGTTTTTTCCCTTTCCCTCTTATTCCCTACGCCCTATTCTCTCTTCCGCATAAGCATTAGCACACTCTCTTTCCTTTTCGTTCCCTCGCTAGACGCAACGCAAAAATAACTCGATGCCGCTCTATCGACTTTGCCATTGACTGGCTTGCGTACAAGTGAGGCTTGTCGGGGAATTTCCATTCAGACGGATCCTCGTGTACGCGAATCTGAAACTTACCATTTGGACGCAAACAAGTCGCGGATGCACTTTTTGGCACCGAGTTCCTGACAGCTGCTATCTGTCATGGATTCATCAAGCCCTTCCGGAAGTAATCAGAGGACTGACTGAAAATGAGCTTCGAGGGAATTTTTAAGCTATATGATCGAGGGGTCGACCACTTCGATATTCCTGGTACACTCTCGAAATATTCCCATATATCCTTTCAATATTCCCAGATATTCTTGATATTCTTTATATTCCCAAATATTCTCCATATTCCTACATATTGCGAAGTATTCCTAAATATTCACAAAATTCTGAAATATTATATTCCCCAATTCCTTCCCATCCGTACAATCGTATTCATATAGCTTTTTGCCTGGTGTCTTTGCCCAGTGATCCCAACTTTGGCATGTAGAGTAGGGTGAACCAAAAATTTTTTTCTCGAATTTTCATGCATATCGCCAGGAAATTTGTTCGAATCCACACAAAAATAAATCCATTTTTTTGAATACTTAGAGGTGGCGCAAGCCCCATTAAATTTAACACGTATTTCCCATAAGAAAAAAATACGTTTTTGTACATTTTATTCAGAATCGTCAATATTAGCAATATTAATAAATATTATAATAAATATCAATATTATAATATTATACCATTAAACCATTTCCCTTTCAGGGTAGGCGTGACACTACCCG
>CAKNYM010051991.1:18937-54270 GCA_932195095.1 Andricus curvator
TTTCAGGGTAGGCGTGACACTACCCGATTCGGGTAGTGTTTCTAGGTATGGCCGTTATAATATGAATAAAACATTATTTCATAAATATCACCCCCATGAGTATGTTTTATAGGGTCCCAAATATACCCCACAAGTGAAAAAATGGGTTTTGCGAGTTTTTGGCAATAATTATGATTTTTTGCGGTTTTTTTTATGCAAATTGTTTCTAATACATAAAATACTACTTTATACTGATAATTAGATATTGAAATGAATCGTTTGAACAATTTATTATTGTTTTTAGCAATTTGCTCTTAGAATAGAGTTAGAAAGTCGCGTTTTTTTCAAAAAATTTCCACTTTTCGTTCAATATTCAATTGCAGTTTTTTTTTTAATTTTACACTTTTTGTCCAATTTTCAATTAGAGTGATGTAAATAATTAATTTGAGTTAATAAAATCAATGGTTTCAAGAATTTATTATTATTTTTAATAATATTCAATTGGAAGAATGCTAGAAACTTGTGGTTTTTTCTGAACTTTTAAACTTGTTATCCTGTTTTCACTTAGTGAGGTAATGATTAATGCAAGTTAACAAACATCCATATCACAAATTAAGCAATTTGTAATTCAAGGTGAGAAATAGAATAATAATGCGTATATTTATTAAATAATAGCTTATTTTAAAAAGGTGAATTCCTAACAAAATACATACTTTTTTAATCAAATAGTTGAATTTTCAACCAAGAAGATCAATTTTCTACCAGAAAAGACGAATATTCAACGAAATACATAAATTTGTAACCAAATAGTTGAATTTTCAATCTTAAAGATTTATTTTCTATTGAAAAGACGAATTTTCCAAAAAATGGCCATACATTTTCAACTAAATAGTTTGAACAATGAACGTGATGTTATTCCAAATTTTATTTGAATAATTTTTAGTTTATATTTGTTTCATTTCAAAATTTTTTAACTAAGTAATGAAATTTTTATACTAAAAAGATCAATGTTAACCGAAAATGTAATGGTTAAATTTTCATTTAAGAGAATTATTTTTTAATGAAAAAAAAGAATGTTCTACAATACAATTGAATCTTCAGTTTAAAAAATTACTTTTTAATTTAAAAATACGAATTTCCAACTAAAATTATGAATCTTAAAGAAAAAAAATAAACTTTTAAGAAAGTAGTTCAACTTTCAACCAAGGAGTTGAATTTTCAACATAAAAAGATGAATTTTCAATCAAACTTGTGATAGTTGATACTTTATAAAACAAGTTTTAATTTAAAATAAACAACAGTTGGATTTTACAAACCAAAAACGAATTTTCAAAAAAATAAGAAATTGTTGAATTTTCAAGCCAAAATGGTGAATTTTCTACAAAACAGTTGAATTATCAAAAAAAAAGTACATTTTTAACCAATGAGTTGAGTTTTCAACAAAATAGTTAAATTTTTAGTTAAAAAAATTGATTTTCTACCAAAAAAGACGAATTTTCAACAAAATACATAAATTTTAAACCAAATAGTTGAATTTTCTACTGAATTGTTGAATTTATAAACTAATAATACGCTTGCATTTCTGACCAAGAAAGATTAAATTTTTACAGAAAGAGATGAATTTTCGAACCAAAAAGATGAATGTTCAACAAAATAATTGAATTTTCAACTAAAACATATGTATAAGTCAAGGAAGAAAAAAAATTGCAATTAAATTGTTGAATTTTTAAGCAAAAAGTTGAATTCTCAACAAAACAGTTGAATTTTCAACCAAGAAGTGTGACTTTTGAACAAAAATGTTAAATTTTCTACAAAATAATTCACTTTCATACCAAAAAAGGATATAAGAACTCATAAACAAAAATTTATTAGTAGACTTCTCTACTGAAAACAATGAACTTTCCAGCAAAAATAATTAAGATTTTCTCATTGGTTTCTATTAACTAAGTTCGCATTTAAGCGGAAAACGAGAAAAAGTGGAGCCTGCGAGAAACAAATATGGATTTTGATCATTTATAGACCAAAGAATAAGACTTTCAATATCATGTGATATTAAACTGTGAGTTTAGTATATATAATATGTACCTATATACCCGTGCAGAAATTTTAGAATGGCCCTGCTCGGGGCCAGATCTGGCAAAATCTGGCCCCAGTCAGGTATACCAGTTAGGGCCAGACTCGAAATGAAACCGATCTCGCCCTGAACAGGCCCCTTCTAATTTTTATTTATAAGAATATTATTGAAATATAATTTATTTAATAAAGAAGCAAACAATTAATTAAAAATATTAAACATTATATAAATATATTGAAAAATATTCTGAAACTTGTAGTTAGATTCATGTATTTTGTTGAAAATTCATCTTTTTTGATAGAAAATTAATCTTCTTGGTCGAAAATGTATCCTTTTTGGTTGAAAATGTAAGAATTTTGTTGAAAATTGGTATTTTTGCTTGAAGTTCATTTTTTATCAGAGTTTTTATCTGAAAATTGAACTATTCTACTTTCAGTTTATGAGATAAAAATTCGACTATTTGGTAGGGAATTTAAGAATTAGTTTGAAAAGTCGTCTTTTTGGGTAGAAAATTAATCTTTTTTGTTGAAAGTTCAACTTTTTGGTTGATAATTCAACCATCTTGTTGAATATTGATAATACAACTAGCTTGTTACAAATTTATCTTTTTTATTAAAAATGATCTTTTCTGATAAAAATGTATTTATTTATTTATTTTAAAGTCACTGTTTTCTATAATATTAGACTTTTCAGCTTAAAAACTTTATTTTTTCGTTGAAAAATCAGCTTTCATTGTAGAAAAGTTTGCTTTTTTTGATGTAAATAAACTTTTTTGATCAAGAATCAACTGACTTCTAAAAAATTTGTTTTTCTTCTTGAAAATTCTAATATTTGATTGAACTTTAATCTTTTTTGTTTGAAAATTCGACAACTTGATTGAAAAGTTTTTTGGCACGTGGAGCGAAGAATAAAAAAGTGAGGTTATAATGCCAAAAAGTTGTCGACGCTTTCTCGAAGTTCACTGTCGGAAATCTTAGAGAGCTGGATAATTCTAGTTTGATATGAACACCTCAAACCGGTCTAAAAACTATGCGCAAATGATTAACGAGGTGAATTAAGAATTGATTAAAGCGATTTATCCACATGACTTTACCGGTTTATCTGTTAACTGTTCGTCACTTTTACAAAGTTGTCTTCCTTTCGTCCGCTCGTTGCCAAATAATCGAACGGAAGACGAGATTAGCGCGGCAAATTCAAATCCAAATAATTATAAACTCTAAACAGATTTAAAAAATACCTACAATAATTAATACTAACTTCATAATTGTATATTTATTAACTAATTTAATGCGTTTGTCAAATGAATTTGACCTTTTCTTAGCTTTTTCTCGTTTCTTATATTCTTTTGCATATGAGAAGTTATATTTAACTAATTAACTTTAGGTTACAATCGACGTGAATTTCGAAAAAGTAGAAGTGGAAGTGAAAACGCTATTTAAGTATTATCACCTGTGTGAAATATGCATTTCCAAAAGGTGTCGGAGGAAGATTGGCGATTATTATATGAATTTGAGAACATGCGTCACGTGACGCATTTAATCGCGGCTGAAATTCGAACCCAGCCCCACGAATTGCAGCCATTCATGCGAATATCGCGAGTTCGCATGTCACTATACAGAAAGGTAGGTATTGATTTTGCTAATTAATGGACGCTGATTGTTCACCGTTCCTGCGGGACCAGCATATCCTCTCGTCCTGTTTCCTCCTTCATCCAGAACGAAATACAACAACTAACGATGCGCCCTATTTGATAGCACTCGAAACCGATGAGCCGACTATAGGGACCAGAAAACAATACACATACTGTGCCAGTCACGTGCTTTGCCAGATAATTGTGTAATAATGTTAATAACTATAGTACTGTTCTGCATTCATGGAAATTGAATAACGTCCGGGTCCAATGGATAATGACATATGCACGACGACTTTTATGAACAGTCATTTCGTTCTCATCTTTTATCTTTGAAACATCTTTACAATTTTGCTTATTGAATCTTTTCTTCCCATTTTGTTTGAAATATTTTCTGATATATACTCACAGGAAATCCTTTTTGTAAGTACAAATGTTAGACACTCACCTGAAACAGAAGAAGACAAAATTATAAGCATTTGTATGTCTCGTGACTAATATTATAACATAATATGTACACTCTAGATTTAAATTAGTGAAAATTTGACTAAATCAATTTATCAAGCATGCTTTGACTAAAATATCAGTCATTTCTACTGTCACAATAACCGAGGACGAAACAGTCGTTCTAACAGATGAATCACTTAATATTTCCAAATCGAAATTCTTTATTAAAGCCCTATATTTTAATCAATTAATTAAATTAACAATGAATAATGGATTTAATCAATGAAAAATACAGTTTAGAGTCTTAAGATCATACAAAATTACTGATTCGGCCAGTGGACGTTACTGATTAAATCAATTCGTCCTTATATTGTTAGTTTTGTTACCTAATTGAAAATTGAACTATTCAATTTTTTTTGAAAGTGTATCTTTTTCAGTTGAATATTCAACTATTGCGTCGAGGATTCAACTATGTTGTTGAAAATTAGTCTTTTTCGTTGAATTTCACTAATTTGCATTTAAAATTAAAATTTTATTTTGGTAGAAATATAAACTGTTTTTGATTAAAAATTAAAATATTATTTGTTACAAATATCAACTATTACGTTTCTCGTGGAGAATTCATCTTTTTGGTTAAAAATTCAACTACTTGGTTAAAAGTAAAAACTATTTTGTTAAAAATTCATTTTCTTGGTGAAGGTTCATCATTTTATTTGAAAATTCATCTCTGTGGTTCAGAATTTACCTATTTCGTAGAAAATTTTGTTTTTCTATAGTCTGAAATTAATTTTTTAACTAAAAATTAAACTATTCCATTTTTGGTTAGAAAATGATATTTTTTGTTGAAAACTCCACGATTTGGTTGAAATTTCAAGTATTTTATTCAAAATTTCACTTCATTGCTAAAAAATAAATCTTCTGGTTTGGAAATTCATCTTTTTTGTTTTAAAATTCAGCTAATTGGTTAAAAGTAGACCTGATTTTTCCAAAATTCATTCTTTTGGTCAATGATTCATCATTTTAGTTGAAAATGCATATGTTCATGTTGAAAATTCAATTTTTTTGTGGAACATTCTGGTATTTTGTTGAAAATTCGTATTTTTTGGTAGAAAATTAATTTTCGTGGTTGAAAATTCATGTTTTTTGGTTGAAAGTTGAACTTTTAACTATTCCATTTTTTGTGGAAAATCGATCTTTTTTATTTGTAAATTTAAATATTTGGTTTAAAATTCATGTATTATGTTGAGAATTCTTCTTAATTCGTAAAAGCTTAATCTTCTTTGCGAAAAATTCATTTTTTTTTAAATTCAATTACTTGTTTAAAAGCTGAACTGCTTTGTTAAAAATATATTCTTTTGATCGCTGATACATTATTTCAGTTGAAAATTCAACTATTTTGTTAAAAATTCATTTTTGCTTTGTTTTAGAATTCATCATTTGAATTGAAAATTCATCTCAGTGGTTCAAAATGTAATCGTTTTGTTTATTTAACTATTCCATTTTTGGTTGAAATTCGATCTTCTTTAGTAGCAAATTCAACTATTTGGTTGAAAATTCATGTATTTTGATGAAAATTCATCTTTCTTGGTTGAAGATTCATCATTTTAGTTGAAAATGTACCTTTTTCAGTTGAAAATTCAACTATTTGGTTAAAAATTCATTTACTTTGTTGAAAACTGAACTATTCTGTTAAAAATTAATTTTGCTAATCGAACATTTAAGTATTTCATTTTTGGTTGAAAATTGTTCTTTGTTAGAGGAAAATTCGACTATTTGGTTGAAATTTCATGTATTTTGTTGCAGATTTGTCTTTATTGGTAGATAATAAATCTTCTTGGTTGAAAATTCATTTTTTATTGTTGAAAGTCAAACTTATTTGTTAAAAATCATTTTTTAAACTGAAGATTACTCATTTTAAGTGAAAATTCTTCTGTTTTTTTTTAATTAAACTATTTTGTTGACAATTTGTTGTTTTTTTGGTTTTAAATTAATTTTTGAATTGAAAATTTAACTATTTCATTTTTCTTTGAAGATTGACCTTTTTAATTCAAAATTCAATAGATTTGATCATTTGAAACGACTGATTTGATCAAAAACTCAAATTGACTGATTTGAAAATCGCTTTTGACAGATTTTTCAGTCATCGAATCCGCATTATTTGAATCTGTCAAAATTGACTTCGAATCAGTAACTTTTGACTGTAATGAGATAGACTGTTTAGAGTGTAATTAATTTGTTTAAACTCACTCATTAAAAATATTATCTCTTAATTTGAACGATAAACGTTACTATCTGATTGAAATTGAAGCAGGGCCTTACTAAAAAAACAGTGCAATATTATTATTAAAAGTTTCCACAAAACTTCATAAAATAAAGTATACATGTGTTTTTCAAAGAGCTGAAAAATAATAAAAGAAGGTTACTTAATTGTGGGTATTGAACTAACATGAAACGTATCATTAGAGGATATACGCCAACAGGGAATCACTGCCAGTCTTCATGGCCGTTATAAAATCGACTAACTGCATGAGGAAATCAGTTTAAGTGGCCATCACTGTCCAATGAACTGGCATTTAAAATACATTTAAAATCAACTTCAGATAGAAAAAAACATCAAATTTAGGGAAATTTCACTTTTGAATTGACTTCGACTTATTAAAATGTCAGGTCTGAATTACAACCTGCCCAGTCTTTAATTAAATTTTGTGTCTCTTGATATAAATTTTTGCAATCCTGTTACACGTCCAAGATGTAATTAACTTAATTAATTTTAATGAATAGATGTGGACAGTGGACACATATAATAGCTTATAAATTGCAATTCTAATTGATATAATAACCTTTTATGGTGGTATTGAACTCATATCTATTTGTAGTTCAATGGAACTATAAATCATCAAAATTTAATGTAATTGTCATTTTAATGTAATGCTATTGGGTAAAACTGACATTTTGACGATCTCTGCTTTCACTCTCTTATTTTCAACGATGTTTTCCGTGTGTTTGTATGTAATTAGAGTATCATCGCTGATCCGGGTTCAATTGATCCCAGCATCACAATCAGGGTGGCCGCAAAACTTCATTTTCAAAATTTCCTGACTTTTCCCTGATTTTTCTTGGACCAATTTTTCATTTTTCCTCACCATTAATATTCAAAGAGCAGAATTTTTAATCTTGTAACACTTTTAACATCGAATCTTTCATAAGGAATTTCAAAATTTCAAATTTATTCATTTGTTTCAACCAAAAATGACTTTTTTACCATAAAAGATGAATTTTTAATCCAGAAAGACGAATTTTCAACAAAATCGCTGCATTTTCAACCCAAAGAGGTGACTATTTAACAAAATAGTTTAATTTTCAACCAAATTGTACGATTATCAAACTAAGAAGATTAAACTTCAACCAAAAGCAGTTGCATTTTCAAACAAATAATTGAATTTTTTAGAAGACAGTTGAATTTTTTTGAAAAAACGATGAGTTTTCAATCCAAAAGGACGAATTTTCTACCCAAAAATATAATATTCCACTTTCTACTTACAAAGTTAAATTTTCAACAAAATATTTGAATTTTCAACCAAAAAAGATTAAACTTGAACAAAAACAGTTGAATTTAAAAAAAAAAGATGAATTCTCAACCAAAAAGAAGAATTTTCAACCAGGAAGATTAATTTTCCAAAATGCTATGCAGCTCTCTAATCAGGTGAAAACGGGGGGGGGGGGGGGGTGGATCTAATATGAGTCGCTTAAGATTTGAAGTAGAAATTTGGAATTTTCAACAAAATATATGAATTTTCAACGAGAAACAATGAATTTTCAACCAAAAATGGAGGAGTTAAATATTAAGAAAAAAAATTAATTTTTAATAAAAAATAAAAACAAGTTTCAACAAAATAGTCAAACTTTCAATTAAAGAGACGAATTTGGAACTGAAATGATAAAACTTCAACAAAAAAAATTAATTTTTAACAAAATTGTTCAACTTTCAATTCAGAAGTTGAATTTTCTAACCAAAAATGAATAAAAGTAATAAAAAATTTTCAGTCAAGAAAGAAAAAAAAATCATCCAAATTGATGAATTTCAACCTAAAAGACGATTTTCCAACTAAATGTTTAAATTTTCTACTAAAGAAATGAACCTTCAATCAAAAAAATAAATTTTTATTCATGTGGTTTACATTTTACCCCAGTAGTTGAATTTAAAATTTAAAAAAAAATGCGTTTTCAGCCAAAAATGGAATCATTACATTTTCAGTTTGAAAAGTTAATTAAAAAATAATGAGTTTTCAACAAAGTAGTTAAACTTTTAACTATCGAGATAAAATTTCAAATAAAATCATGCATCTTCTACTAGAATAGTTAAATTTTCAGTTTAAAAAAATCAATTTTCAAAAAAAAATTAAGTTTCAAGTAAAATAATGAATCTTCAAAAAAAAATGATTTTTAACAAACTGATTCAACCTTCAACCAAGTAATTGAATTATTATTAATAAAAAAAGGTGAATTCACTACGAATAATGTACTAGATGATATTTCAACAAAAAGTATTTTAATTTTAAATAAAAAACGGTTGAATACAACCAATAAAGTCAAATTTTTAAACAAAAGAGTTGAATCCTCAACCAAAGAAGATTAATTTTCAATCAAAGAGTTGCATTTTTAACCAAAAAAGGTAAAATTTTTACCAAAAGAGATGAATTTTTAAACCAAAAAAACGAATAAAAAAAATAGTTTAAAACAACAATTTTTATTTTGCAATCAAATAATACAATTTTTAACTAAAAATATAATTGTCAGGAGAAAGCATGTGAAAAAATACATTTTTTCAAACAGAATGAAAAATTCCAAATTAAAATTTTCAAATTTATTATCCTTGACAGTTATTTAAATAAGTGACACTTATTCCCTGACTTTTGCAAAATTTTTTTCAAATTCCCTAACTTTTCCCTGACCTACGGCCACCCTGCACAATAATACGTTTTTAATTTTTTTCCTGAATATTTATCGAAAAAGAAAGTCTCTAATATGTCAAGTTGATCAAAATGAATTTTTTCAAGGGTAATTGCATCAAGAATATGGCTCATTGCTCTTTTTTTCACAAAAGTTATCACAGAAATTATGATGTACAAAAGAAATGACGGATTTATTAACTTCGGTCCGGTGATTAATTATTTATTGAAGAAAGCGTGTCTTGTGCGAATAATTTTCACGAATGGCCAAAAGAACGGGTCACTTTCTCTGCGAGAAATGCTATACCAAACAACGATAATAATCACACAAGAATCGTATCATGAAATTCACCAGGCGTATTTAGGCCAATTGCAAAATGGCTTTATGAAACTTTATGAACTTTATGAAATTTTGATTGATCCAAATCATGCCGATTCGACGATTTACAACTCAGTCAGAAGTGATTTTTTAAATCAGTCAATTTTACTCACTGATGGTATCAGTCATTTTAAATGATCTAATTTGTGGAATTTTCAACTAAAAAAGTCCATTTTCAACCAAAAGTGGGATAGTTCAATTTTTATTGACCAAAAATAAATATCAAGAAAAAAAACGAGTTATTAAGAAAACAGTTGAATTTTTAACATAAGAGATGAATTTTCAACAAACTGGGTCAAACTTCAACGAAGTAGTGGAATTTTCAATAAAAAAATGTGAATTCTCAACCAAAAATGTCACAATTGATTTTTCAACCAAAGAAGATTTTAATTTGAAATAAAAAACAGTTTAAGTCAACCAAAAAGATGAATCTTGAACCAACAAGATTTATTTTCTACCATCAAGGACGAGTTGATCTAATCAGTAACGTTCACTCATCGATTCAGTAATTTTGAATTATCTAAACTGTAACTTTCACTGATTAAATCAGTCATTTTTAATTATATAACGAGTAACTTTCACAAATTGAATCAGTCATTTTGATTGATCTAATCCGAAAATTTCAATGTATAAATCAGTTCTACATGGTTCATTTGAACTATTTATTATAATGTTGGAATTTATTGAAGAATTATAATTTAGAATTACCTTTACTACTTTACTATAGCAAACAAATCAGTTACGATTGAACGAAAATCAGTCATTTACAAGCGACTATATTTGATTCTGTCAGCAATATTAACTGATTCATCTGTAAAAACTTCTCTTTTGCCTGTAGAAGCGCCTGATTAATTTAATCAGTCAAATTTTGACTGATTTAAATTTAGAGTGCACGAGACACTTAAATCTTTGTTTTCCAATACTTCCTCATAGAACGTTATAGTGATTTATTGACAATCGATTTATTGACAAGTGATTTCAACATTTCTTCTTATCATACACTATATATTTGAATTTATTCAATAAGAGATAATCGTCATCGATCATGTAAGAAATACTGTCGCACTGAAGTCATGAGAAATCATTCGTGTGCAAAAATACTTAAACCACAGATTCTAAGAGATGAGCAAGTATCTGACAAATTTATTGACCGCATTCTACCTATATAGCTTGCAATTAATACAAGAAAGTGACGCTATTCGATCAACCTTCGAAAATTACGAAGACATATAATGATCGCTTTCAAGCGATATTACGAGAAGATTTACTCCTTGGAAAATATACTGGAACCTTGTTGGTGCAGAAAAACATCGATTCATACAGAACAGAAACGCCTCTTGGGAGTATGAGTTTTCAATGTGTATCTGAACTTTCTAAACGCTCTATTGATTTAGACAAAAATATTTAATTGGGCGAAATACGGAAGCTGCAATATTTCTTGCTTATTAATTTTAACAAACGATCGTAAAGGTTTGTCCTGTTACTATCATAATTTCCCAATGTTATTAATTTTCTTCACATCTTTGGTAATCTAAAACCGATGTTCGAAACAAAACAAAAGCGAAAAATTAATTGCGTGATCACGCAAAGGGCTAATTTAACTCGTCAGTCAAAGCTCCCTTCAAAGAATTGAAAACAACCCGAACTTTTGGGGTAATTAATGAATGACAAAAGTCTGTAAGAAACCTGAAATTCTATAAGGTTCTCGAGGGATCGAAGAAGAGACTGCTGAATATACTTTTCGCTTTGCGCTATCTTGCTTTTAATTAATAATTAGTTCAATACTGACATTAAGTCCAAAAGGCCTGATACTCCACCCTAATAAATTAGTATTAATCTATGCTTAATTATTAAAGAAATTAATGTACAGGGACACCCTAGAGGAGAATAAGTCTTCCATTTCTTACAAGTCCTTAGAATGAGTATAATTTTTCATTGTAGGGAGCCATTCAATTATTTTGCATTTTTTTTAAACAATCGACTCGGAATATGTATACGATTTCGCAAGTTCATTATAAATAATGCATAATTAATGTGCATAACGTTTTTCATTTGAGAAAGTAATTTTATCAAAGGATAAGTAATTTCTTAATGGTACAACTTTCTAGGGATTCAATCAATATGTTTAATTGAGATAACTTTGACAAATTATTATTTCATGTTACCTTCATATACTTAAAATTCAGTGCTTATTTGAGTAAAATTATGGTTAAATTTTAAACAAAAAAGAAGAATTTTCAAACAAGAAGATTAATTTTCTACTGAAAAAGACGATTTTTCAACAAAATACATGAATTTTCAACCAAATAGTTGAGTTTAGGACTAAAACAGATAAACTTTCAACTAAGTAGTTGCATTTAAAAATTTAAAAAATCACTTTTCAACCAAAAATGGAATAGTTGAATTTAGGGTTAAAAAAATTGATTTTCAAAAACAACAAAAACGAGTTTTCAACAAAATAGTTAAATTTTCATTCAAAATTATGAATTTTTAACTGAAATGTCGAATCTACAACTGGAATAGTTGAATTTTGAATGAAAAAGATGAACTTTCAAACCAGAATGATTATTTTCTACAAAAAAAAAAAAAGATTTTTCAACAAAATACATGAATTTCCAACTATAAAACAAATAAAATTTCTACCAAGCACTTGCATTTTGAAAATAAAAAGATGAATTTTTAACCAAAAATGGAATAGGTAAATTCTAAGTTAAAAAAAATTAATTTTCAATAAAAAAAAGAGTTTTCAACAAAATAGTTAAATTTACAACCAAAATCATGCATTTTCAACGAAAATTATGAATCTTTAACTGGAATAGTTGAATTTTGAATGTATACCATTAAGCCATTTCCCTTTCAGGGTAGGCGTGACACTACTGAATGAAAATGATGAATTTTGAACGAAGAAGATAAATTTTCAAACAAGAATAATTATTTTCTACAAAAAAACGTTTATAACAAAACACATGAGTTTTCAAACACACGGTTGAATTTTTAACTAAAATAGATGAATTTTCGCCAAAAAATAGAATAATTATTTTTTTTTCAATTAAAATAATTAATTTTCAACCAAAAACGAATTTTCAACAAAATAGTGCAATTTTCAGCAAAAAAGTGATGAATTGTCAACTAAAATGATGAATCTCCAACTGGAATAGTGAAATTTTAAACCGAAAAGGTGAACTTTCAGCTAAAAAAATTAATTTTCCACCAAAAGGTCGATTTTTCCAACAAAATACACGAATTTCCATCTAAAAATATAAATTTTCAAATGAAAATTAAATAGTTAAATTTGCATTTGAAAAAATTAATGTATAACCAAAGAGATTAATTTTCAATTAAAATGATGGAATATTCAACTGGAATAATTAAATTAAAAAATTAATTGTCAATAAAAAAACACACATTTTGAACAAAAATATTTAGGCTTCAACTGGAATAGTTAAATTTACAGTAAAAAAATTAATTTATAATCGAAACTCAAACGAATTTTGAGAAAAATAGTTAAATTTCGAACCAAACAGATAAATTTTCAATTAAAATGATAAATCTTCAACCAAAAAAATTAATTTTTAACAAAATACGAATTCTTAATGAAAAATGTAATAGTAAATATTTCAACCAAAAAATACGAATTTACAACTTAGAAAAAATGTCCAGTTAAGAGAGAGAAAAAATGTCAACCAAACTGTAGAATTTTCAAGCAAAAAGATGAATTTGCAGCTGAAAATAACGAATTCAACTAAAAAAGATTAATTTTGAACTAAAAATAGAATATGTAGTTAAATTTTCCGATAAAAAAAAATAAATAAAAGAATTTTGAACAAAATTGTTCAATCGAGTAATAAAGAGCTATAATTTCACAAATAAAGAATCATTGTTATTTAATTTTATGTTACAATTTAAAGAAAACTTAGGCCCGCTCTCGAAAAAATTCCCTGACATTTCCGCAGAGAGACAAATGAGTCTGCTAAAGTTACATTATTTTCAGTAACTTTACAAATTTACGCATACTTTCTCTAAAATTTACAGACTTTCAGTGAGACTTTTCAGTACATATTACAGAAAATATCCTGATAATTTGGTAATCTTAACAGAAAAGCTATGTTGACCCCAATTTAACTGAAAAACCTCTAAGACCAACAGAATTTTTTTCTGAGTGTAGATTTTTCCCGGTATATAAAAATTTCAGGACAATTCCAGGTTTTCCAGGTGAGTAGACACCCTGACATGTCAATTAGAAATCCAAACATGCAAGAAATGAAAGGTGAGAATTGAGCAATGGAACAACGATGAAATCTGAAATTTTGTTAGAATAATATTATATAGTGCAAAACAGCTGTTAGATTTCTCTTTTACGGCTATTTTAAATCTAAATTCAGTGCCTACAAGATGAAAAAAATTTATTCGTATTACGCATAACATTTAAGGCATTAGCTTATTCTGGACACTCGTCGTTTTGTGTACTTTTTAAATATGTGGGTGAGGTGCACTATGGAAACCTAAGTCAAATTTACATAATGAACTTGCATGCGGGTACGATCAGAAATATGCAGAAGTACCGTAATTTACATGCAAGGTTCGCCTGAAGTTGTACCTTTTTAGTCAACAAATTTGTCGAAAAAAATTCTTAATCGGAAATGACTTATTGTCCTTTTTATTGATTTTTTTTTATTTTCTCAATGTTTTAAAAATGCATGTATTACATTTTTGTACATGTAGATTTATTATTTTTTTACATTACTATAATTATGAATAATTTAATGAAAATCTTTAAACTTATTTTTAAGAAAAATAATAATATTTCTCGTTTAATATTTTTTAAATATATAATAAGTAACTTTTTTGAATTTACTTATTATATTTTTAAATGGCACACACCATATGGCAAATTTTTATAGAAAAATGTGAAACAAGTAAGGTAAAATTATTATTTTCCTTCAAAATGAATTGAAGAACTTTCATTAAATTATGTACAATTGTGTACATGCATTTTCACGATATTGCGAAAATAAAAACAACAAAACTCAAATAGGAGACCCTCCAAATCATATCTAATTTTGAACTTTTTAAAAATTTTTTTTAACTAAAACGTTTTGGATTGAAGATTCATCTTTTTTTAATTGAAAACTCATCTTTTTTTTTGAACAACTATAAGGGTTTCTACAAAAGACTTGAACAGGATTACGATTTCTACACTGCAAGTATTGTGAAGGAATGGAAAAGGCTTTCTTTTTACACCGAAAACCCTTCAACGATCTTTTTTTAAGAAAAATGATTTGATAAGGCTGCTATATTTATTCATCTTTATTTTTATAAGAATTCTTGGTCAATTCTTTTTGGTTTGAAAATTCGTCTGTTAAGGTTGAAAATGTAACTATTTGTTTAAAAATTTAACTATTTCCATTGATATTTCCATTGTTTGATAATTAATTTTCTTCTTGTTGAAAATTCAACTATTTGGTTGGAAATTATTGTTTGTAGTTCGAAAATTCAACTATGCAATTAAAAATTTAACTAATTTTTTGAAATTTTAATCATTCTATTAGACGCTTAACTATTATTATGTTTAAAAGTCATCTTTTTTGTAGGAAAATTCAACTGCTTGGTTCGAAAATTTGTCTTTTTGGCTGTGAAGTCGTCTTTGAAGGTTGAAAATTGAACGATTTCTTTAAAAATTCAACTATTTCCTTAAAAATTCGTCTCTTCTTCTTGACACTTTAACTATCTGGTTGTAAATTTAACTGTTTGATTGATAATTAATTTTGTTGTTGAAAATTCTATTTGGTTGAAAATTCATGTTTTTAGTTTCAAAATTCAACTATTTTGATAAAAATCTAATAACTCTGTTAAAAGTTTAACTATTATGTTGAAAAGTCATCTTTCTTGTAGGAAAATTCATATTTTCTTAAATAAAATTCATCTTTATTGTATAAAAGTGCTGGGTTGAAAATGTATCTTTCTTGGTTGAAAATTTAATTATTAGGTTAAAAATTCGTCACTTTTGCTTGAAATCTCAACTATTTGCTTCGAAAATGAAACTGTTTGGTCTTAAATTAATTTTTTGTTTGTTGAAACTTCAACTATTTGGTTGAAAATTTAATATATTTCGACTTGAAATCTTAAGCATTCAGAATAGAAAATAATTTGTTTTGCCTAATAAAATGAATCACCGTAGTATCCTATGTAATAAATATCATATATATGACATCACGAATCTTGCGACACCCTACCACGAAAATCAATATCTAATCTGATTTAAGTTATCTATTTTTAAGAGATTCGCTGCCACGTAATTTTCACTAAAGCAAAGGTAATTGTAAGAAATACTTAAAAAATATGGAACAGTTTATAGATATCAAGAAAAGGAAGAAAGTAGAAAAGAAACAAGAAAACTGCATTTTTTAACATGACAAATGTTATAAATCATGATGCTGTTTATATCTCAAGATGTAAACAACTGCAGTTCTTCCTGAAACTTTTATGGCCAATACCAGAATTTTTGCAGATTTTTTGCGCAACCTTTTCGATGAATATGGGCAAGAGTTGAAATTAAGTCGTGCCCAGTCCTTGCAAGCTAAACATGGTTGTACTTCTTGCGAAACGTGTTTTCAATATTTCAACAGAATTTCATAACTTTCACCTTATTCGAGGAAAGATTCTCCGGGGCTGCAAATTCACTTGGTGCCAATTTGGAAACTTATGCAATTTATTTAACGATATTTAAATTTAAATTCCACTTTATTCCATATATATAGCTTAGAAAATTTAACAATTTTATATTCAGACATCTGAAATTAATTCTTGTTAATATTGGATAATTTTTTTTAAATGAATGCAGAAAACAATCGACAATATTTTATTAACGCTCGCCAAATTTTGGTGAGCCTATTCGATAACAGACTCCCTCGGCCTTGGAAAAATTGAGGGCAAAAACTTTTTTCACATTTTTTTTTAAATAACCGAGGGCGTGAACTTGGCGTTTGAGAGTCTTCAATTAGGGTTTAAAGTAAAGGCTTAACCTTGTAATTTAAGATGATTATATTGATGAAAAATGCTTTTATCGCCTATTTTGAGCGGTAACAGGTTTTTGCTGTGCGCGCGCTCGATTACAACTCCTCGCACCACCCGGGCGAACGCGCGCAGCAAAAACCTGTTACCGCTCAAGATAGGCGATAAAAAAATGTTTTCTCCACTACAATTTCAAGCCAAAAAGACGATTATTTTATAATACAGCTGAATTTACAAGCCGAAAAGTTGATTTTTTACCAAATACCTGAATTTTTAACATATAAAGAGAAATTTTCAAACAAGAAGATTATTTTCTACCAAAAGAGGAATTTTCAAGAAATACATGAATTTTCAACCAAATAGATGATTTTTCAACAAACAAGATTAATTTTCTACGCAAATAGATGAATTATCAACAAAAGAATTTAATTTCCATGCTAACAATTTGAATATTTAAAAAAACAGTTGACTTTTAAACCAGGAAAGAAGAATTTTCAACAAAAAAAATTAATTTGCAATCAAGAAAGATGAATTTTCAACGAAATAGTTGAAATTTCGACTAACGAAGATCAACTGTCAACTAAAAATGGAACCGTTAAATTTTAATTAAAAAAAAAAAAAATTTCTACCTGTTAAATATTTGAATCCTCATCCAAAATGATAAATTTTCAACAAAATAATACATGAATTTCCTAACAAATGGTTAAACTTTCAACTTGTGAAGGAAAAGTTTTTAACCAAAAATTGAACAAATGGAAAAAATTTTATTTGAAAAAAACGAATTCAAGACAAAATAGATAAAATTTTAACAAGTTTAATTTTAAACCAAGCAGTTTAATTTTCTATCAAAATACTTGAATATTCAACAAAAAATATGAATTTTCATCAAAGAAGTTAGTTTACGGCCAAATCGTTGAATTTTCAGTTCAACATTAAACCAATTTTTGAACAAAAAAATTAATTCTCACCCAAAAAGACGAATTTGCAACAAAATTGCTGAATTCTTAACTAAAACAGATTATTTTTCAAGCGCAAGAAGATTAATTTTCTACCAAAAAAGACGACTTTTCAACAAAATACATGAATTTTCAACCAGAAAAGATTAATTTTGAATTTTTAATATGTATCAATTTTAACAATAAAAAAAAAGGATTGTTAGCAAAATAGTCAAATTTCAACGGAAGAGATGAATTTTCAACTAAAATGATGAATCTTTAACATACAAAATGAATTTTTAAGAAAAGAGTTCAAAATTCAAACAAAGCGTTGAAGTTTCAACCAAAAAGTTGATTTTTAACCAAGAAGATTAATTTTCTACCAAGAAGATTAATTTTCTACAAAAAAGATTAAATTATCAACAAGATACATGAATTTTCAACCAAGTACTTCAATTTTTAAATAAAAAAGATTAATTTTCAACCAAATAGTTAAATTTTCAATCAAAAATGAAAACATTTTAATTTTCAGTTAGAAAAAATAATTTTTCAACGAAAAATGAAACGAGTTTTCAACAAAATAGATAAATTTTTAACCAAAAATGGAATGCTTCAATTTTCAGTTAAATAAATTAATTTTTAACAAAAAATGAAACAAAAAATTTGCAACCAAAGAAATGAATCTTCAACCCAAAAAAATGGAGTTTTAACTATAAGTAGCTATACTTTTCTACAAAAAAGATGAATTATCAACAAGATACATGAATTTCCAACCAAGTACTTCAACTTTTAACTAAAAAAGATTAATTTTCAACCAAATAGTTGAATTTTCAACAAAACAGTTAAATTTTCAATAAAAAATAAAAATACTTAAATTTTCAGTTCGAAAAAATAATTTTTCAATGAAAAATGAAACGAATTTTCAACAAAATAGTTAAATTTTCAACAAAAAATAGAGAACTTAAATTTTCAACGAAAAATGAAACGAGTTTTCAACAAAATAGTTTAATTTTCAACCAAAAATGGAATGCTTAAATTTTCAGTAAAAAAAATTAATTTTTAACAAAAAATTTTCAACCAAAGAGATGGATTTTCAACTAAAATGATGAATCTTAAACATACAAAATAAATTTTGAAGAAAAGAGTTCAAAATTCAAACAAAGCGTTGAAGTTTCAACCAAAAAGTTGATTTTTTAACCAAGAAGATTAATTTTTTACAAAAAAGATGAATTATCAACAAGATACATGAATTTTCAACCAAGTACTTCAATTTTGGACTAAAAAAGATTAATTTTCAACGAAATAGTTGAATTTTCAAAAAAATAATTAAATTTTCAATCAAAAATGAAAATACTTACATTTTCAGTTAGAAGAAATAATTTTTCAATGAAAAATTAAACGAATTGTCAAAAAAATAGTTAAATTTTCAATCAAAAATGAAAATACTTACATTTTCAGTTAAAAAAATTAATTTTTAACAAGAAATGAAACAAAAAATTTGCAACCAAAGAGATGATTCTTCAACCCAAAAAAATCGATTTTTAACTACAAGTAGCTCAACTTTCAACCGAGTGGTTCATTTGCTTTGCTATGCTACCCTTTAACTGATTCAGATTTAGAACGTGAGCTACTTTATCTTGTTGGAACTTCAATCGGGCAAATTTTGAGATATGATTGATAGCAATGAGCAATTACGGAATATAATTTTCCTTGTATGGCTTTGGAGGAGGAAACCCTATATAGAATCTCGGGGAATTTATCTGTATCCCCCTCCCCTTTATTTTCTATTATCTCGATTCATGTTTGTTACCAGGTCGACGATATGATCCTCGGCCCGAAGTTTATTCCCGATTTAGAACGCGTCACATGCGTCGCGGTATCGATCCAAACCACACCTTCTCCAGGGGGTTTCCCTGGTTTAACCGTGCTCACGCGTGCACACTGCACACGATTTCGACTCCCCAGACGGAGGAACTTAGCACCGGAAGAGGAAGAAAATGACAGACCTCACAGCCCAAATTGCTTTAAAGAAACAGGGAAATTGGCTGATTTTTCAGGAACATTTTTTAAAATAAAATTAATGTCGAAACAGACTTCACAGCTCAAAATGCTCAAAATGGGGTGATTTTTCACGAAAATATGGGACTAGTAGAGGAATCAATTCTTTTATATAAAATTAAAAAAATTAAATAGTTAAATTGCTAAGCAAAGAGATAAATTTTTAACAAAACAGTTTAATTTTTAACGAAATAGTTGAATTTTCAACTTAAAAAGATGAATTTGCAACCAAAAAAAGATTAATTTTCTACCAGGTATGATAAACTTTCAATTCAAAAGGACGAATTTTCAACAAAACAGTTGAATTTTCGATAAAAAAATAGGAATTTTCAAAACCAAAAAATGACTTTTCTACCATTAAAGATTAATTTTCTATTTATAAAGCGAATTTTTCATAAAATAGTAGTTGAATTTTCAACCAAGAAGGATGCCTTTTTAAAAAACAATTAAATTTTTAACCAAATAGTTGAATTTTCAAGCCAAAAAGACGAATTTTTTACAAGAAAGTTGAATCATCAACATGAAAAGGTGAATTTTAAACAAAAAATATAATTTTCAACGAAGAGAGATCAATTTTCAAGAAAATGGTTGAATTTTTGAGTAAAAAGGACAAATTTTATATCCAAAAAGATGAGTTTGCAACAAAACAGTTGAATTTTCTACAAAAAAGACGAACTTTGAATAGAATATATGAATTTTAAACGAAAGCGGTGAATTTTCAAAAAAGAAAAATTAATTTTCAACCAAAAAGTTGCATGAACAACAAAGAAGTAGAACTTTAAGCAAAAGATAAGAATGTTCAATAAAATAGTTCAACTTTTATCCAAATAGATGAATATTCAACCAAATGGTCGAATTTTTGAACAAACAATATCAAACTTCAACCAAAAACAGTTGACTTTCAAACAAATAATTGAAATTTGAAGCTATAAAGATGATTTAACTTAAAAAGAGGAATTTTCAACCAAAAAGGGAATAGTTAAATTTTCAGTTTAAAAAATTAATTGTTAACCAAAAAAAAACGAAGTTGCAGCCAAGAAGATTAATTTTATACAAAAATAGTTAAATTCAACCAAAGGAAGAATTTTTAACAAAATAGATAAATTTTTAACGAAAGCGATAAATTTTAAAGTAAAATCATGAATCTTCAGCTGAAATAGTTCAAGTTTTAGTCAAACAAAATTAATTCTCAACTCCCAAGAAAAAACGAATTTTCAACTGAATAGATTTTAATTTTCAACCATAAAGTTGTACATTTAACCATAAAAGATGAAATTTCAACCAAGAAGATTAATTTTCTACCAAAAACAGGCGAATATTCAACAAAATTTTCAACCAAAAAGATGAATCCTCAACCCAAAAAACAAATTAAAAAAAAGTAGTTCAACTTTCAACCAAAGTAGTTGAATTCAACCAAATAGATAAATCTTTAACCAAATAAGATTTGAATTTTAAATTAAACACAGTTGCATTCAGTCAAAAAGACGAATTTTCAACAAACTAGTTAAATTTTTAACCAACGAGATGAATTTTCAACTTAATTAAATTATGAAGCTTTAACTAAAATAGTTCAATTTAAGTTTAAAAAATTTAATTTTTAACAAACAAAAAAAACGAATTTTCGTTTTTGTTTATTAAATTGAGAAAGGAATTTTTAGAAACATAAACTTAAAGAAAGTAAAATTGAGAAACAGAATTGCACAAAAAGCCTTAAAAAGAAGTATGTTTTCAAAAATCAGTTTAAAAAAAAACATAAACTCAAAAAACTCAATTTGTGTAAACAAATTGCACAAAATAACTTAACACGAGAGAATTATGTTTAAAAAATAGTGTCATTGTAATAATTTATTAAAATTCAATCATTTAAAAAAAAATGGTAAGGACAGGCCGTAAGAAAAATAAAAAAACTATTGTTAAAATAAAAATTTGTCGTAAGTTTAAGATTTTTCTCATGAAAAATCATAGTTTTTCTTTCACAAGACATGACTAGTAATATAATTTCAATTCTTAAAATCATAGAAAACTTTTCTTTTCCTAAGACTGTTGGAGATGTACAGGCCTGATGGAGAAGAAGGAAGAAAACATTTGAATTTTAAAGCCGAAAAGATGAATTTTCAACAAACAATTTTTTTTCAATGAAGAAAGATGAACTTTCTACTAATTGTTAAATTGTCAAGAAAAAGAGATGCATTTTTAACAAAACAGTTTAATTTTTAACGAAATAGTTGAATTATCAACTTACAAAGATGAATTTGCAACCAAAAAAAGATTACTTTTCTACCAGGAATGATAAAATTTCAATTCCAAGGGACATTCGTTCAACAACACAGTTGAATTTTCGATAAAAAAAGATGAATTTTTAACCAAAAAAAAAAAAAAATACTTTTCTACTAGTAAAGATTCATTTTCTATTTACAAAGCGAATTTTTTATAAAATAGTAGTTGAATTTTCAACCAAGAAGGATGGCTTTAAAAAACAATTAAATTTTTAACCAAATAGTTGAATTTTCAAGCCAAAAAGACGAATTTTTTAGAAAAAAGTTGAATTATCAAACTAAAAAGGTGAATTTTAAACGAAAAATATAATTAACAACGAAGAGAGATGAATTTTCAAGAAAATAGTTGAATTTTTTCATGAAAAAGCATGGTTTTTCATTCACAAGACATGACTAGTAATATAATTTTAATTCTTAAAATCATAGAAAACTTTTCTTTTCCAAAGACTGATTTTTTGCACGCCACTACCTCAAGCAGAAAAACGAGAAAAAAGAGAAGTTTCTTGAAAACAGGAGAAAAAGCGGAATTCTTTTTAAAAAAGTGGAAAAAAGGGAATAGGGAAAGAGTGTAAAGTCTGAGATGAGGTAAAGAACGAAGAAGGCCTGATGGAGATGTACAGGCCTGATGGAGAAGAAGGAAGAAAAGAGTCGTCCGATCGTGAAGAGATTACGCTTCCTGTCGTGAATTATGGGCGCCATGTATCCGCATAATGGGTGGCGCCATTATACTCTATACATATACATATCATGCATTATATAGGACCACTAAATGCTTCGGCTTCAGTTTTCCAAACAGAATTCATCACCCGCAAGTACGCCAAGTTTGAACTTTTAAGCTCGCTTTTAAGTAGGTGAACACTTCTTATCTCCAAGTGGCTTCTAACGAGGTCGATACGCCTTTTGAGCCCTTCGCTATCGGCCATCCTTTGACAAGAAACTTTCCTAATTTCGTTAAACGTTAATTACTCGTCCAACGAGCCATCGACTTTCAATTACACTGCCTCGTATCTAAAAGGTTGTTTTTAGGGCAATAATCAACTTAATTTCTTTCATTACAAAGCTGAAGGGTCGCTACAAAGATAAGCTAGATCTCTTGAACGAAAAACTTTGTCTTATTGCTTCACATTTTATTTCGTTCGTTAAACATTTACGAGGGTCCAAATTAGGGGATGATTCGAGGACTGAAGGGTGGAAATTATAGTTCCCTATTCTGATTAAAATTGTGTTCCAGCCTCCGTTCTTTAATGAAGTTTGCCTATATTTAGCAACATAAATTCAGGTTCTGAGCACTGAAAAAAGATATTATCAGCTGCAAACAATAGCCTCATACTTTTTTTTTTAAACAAAATTAGATTTTTTTTAAATTGCAAACAGTTAAGAACTGAGGTGACTACTTCGGAAACTTCAAAGCATTAAATTTGGGCGGCTTTTAAAATGTCTTACAATATTAACTGCAAAAAGTACAAAAGTTACAGCCATTTTTTTGTTGAAAATATACATTATAATGAAATTGAGATCAATTAAATTCTACAGTGTCTAGGGGAGGACTGATGCACATTGCCTTACTGGAGAGTCCGGTGAGTCAGTCCGGGACGAAACATAAAAAATCGAATTTTTATTAAAAAAATTTTTTTTCATTAATTGCAAAACAAAAAATAAATATTATCGACCCGAATGCAAATTAAAAAATATTCTTCACAATTTAAAATTGAATTTCTTCAATATTGGATTTATACTTTTGAAATTCTAAATATTATATGTATATCGTTTCAGCATGCAGTTTTTACAATTTTGATGATTTTATATTTTTTCATTTCTTAAAATTACAATGATGAAATATTGAATGATTTCAAATGGAAATTGTTAAGAAGTTAGAATATTTTATTTTAATTTGTTCAACAATTACGAATTTAGTGTCTTTGGAGTCCGTAAATGATCAGGATAAATCTTCTTCAAATTATACTAAAAACTATAATCATTTGAATTTCCATTCGTTCAATTTTTAGTGCACTAACAATTTTTATTTAGAAAATATTTACTTTGGAAAAAGAAAAAGTGAAGCAAGCATCAGAGAAGAAACAAGAAAACTCAATATTTTAATATGTTAAATGTTATTTCAATTATTTTAATAGTAATGTTAATTTTTAAGGCTAGAGAATGCTTATAATATTTGTTGTTCAGTTAATTGCTTAGGTGCTTTAAAATTGAAGTTGTTCAAATTTTATTATTATTTTGCTCGCTTTTAGTACAAAGAAAATTAAATATTCCACTTTTGTTAAGCTCAGTATTGCCAAATTAGTCCAAGCGGTGCACTGAAGATACTGCAAATTTTGCTCTAATTTTTATAAAAGAATGAAATATTTTGTAAAGGTTCCTTTTGGCATTGGAAAATTTGCAAAAAAAATTTTAAAAATCTAACTTTTTTATTCTGGTGAGTCATTTTATAGTCTTCCGAAATCCACCATAACATTTGAAAAATGTTGAAAATTAACCAAATACCTGTGATTTTTTTGAAAATCTTACCTCATTTCCTTCAAAAAAATACGTTCTTCTACCACTTTTCAATATTTTCTACAGTTTTCATAGACTCTTAATATTTCCGCATTTTTCCCATTTTTAGAGGAATTTTAAAGAATGTGAAATTCCTCACTATAGGATAAAAAAAGTTAAATTTCTCTATTAGTTGAAAAAATATAGTACTTTAAACAAAATTTCCAAAAATTAAAAAAATTTAAACCATTTTTGGCACCCGGGCCAAAAAGTTGTCTAATGCCAAAAAAGAATCTTCTACCCAAATTTTGTGGTTTTGTAACAATTAGAGCACAATTCAAGCGTAAGATAATAATAAATCTTTTTTTTTAAATATTTTTTAATGTGAAAACAGAGTAGTGTCAGCTGATATAATGATTGGAAATAATAAAATTAGCAGTACCATGTTTTACTCAAAAAATACTTGACACAATCAATTATTTATTTTGAAAATCCCGAAGTAAACATTGTTCTTTGTGTTTGAGAGATTGACATTCGCGCTCTTTTTTTTTTGACCGATTATTTTTATTTACACTGTAAAAATTCTTTTGGGAAATTTTCCCTAAAATCATGATAGCGCAAATTACACCAATGTTTGGGAAAATTCCCTTCAGATATTTTGGGAAATATTTCACCACAACATCGAGGGAAATATTTCCCAAATGTTGGGTAACTTTCCCTAACATATTTTCGGGAATATATCCTAAAAATGGGGAAAATTCACCCAATCATTTTTTGAAAAAATGTTATGGAATACTTGCTGGATATTGGGTAGTTTTCCTCGATATTATTGTAAAAAGTCCCCACTTTTGTGTAATATTTGTCACCACGACTTTCGGGGGAAAAACCTCAAACTATTTTAGAAAAATAGATTATACAAGATTGTGGAATTTCCCGAAAAAATTTTCGAGACAATTGCCTATAATTTAATTGGAAAATAAAAACAGTAATTGATGCTGAGAGTTGAAATTTTAAAGAAGTGTTATTTAAGGAACAATATTTATGAATTGTCAAATTTTTAACCTTTGTAGTCAAATTAGTAGGAATCGGAAAAATTCGTAGAAGTCAAAAAATGTTAATAATGAAATAATTATTAATATTTCTATACAGTAACTTTTATAAATAATAATAAATTTACGCTACATTTCAATAAATAAAAAACACGGGACTATCATCTGAATAAATCCTAATTTAATATCCTGCTCAGATAAAAAATGTCTGAAATTTTTTCAATTTTTGGGAAAAATCACCAAAGTTGAACAAATTCGACACAATACTTGGGATTTACTGAAGACACTAACTTTTGGAAAATTTCTCGGACAAATGTCCAACTTTTCGAGGAAAATTGTACCGTGAATGAGAGCAATTCACTAAATTTTATGGGAATTACCTAATCTCTTACCGTAAACTGGGGCTAAGTGGCACATGCGGGTAAAGCGGCACACCCTTGATTCTGTATTTCTGAATACGATATTTGCTTCTTCTAGATAAAAAATATAAAGGCCTGCAACTATTAATCGTAAAACTCGAATTGCAAAGCCTAGAAGAAGTAATATCGCGTTTTAAGTACATAATTAGGGGTGCGCCACATTCTCTCATATATGCGCCGCTTAACCCCAGTTTACACTAACTTTTAAAGAATTTCTCCAAATTTTTGGGGGCCTTCAGGCCCCATTTTCAATTCAACGTTGCTTAAATTCAAGCGGCAAGGAGTCTCTGCACTCTGAGTCATAAAGTTATAACCGGTTCTTTGATCCGGGCCCTCAATTTTCCCGAATTTGACAGTGTAGCACTTTCTGGGTGAGATTTCAATTTCCGAAGTATGACTCAAGTGTTCGTCGTGGTCTTTTTCTCCCTTGCTCCCGTAACACTTTCTGGAACAAGTCCCCCATGCAAAACATCCCATCCATCTTTTCCCTCGGTCGTCCCTTGATGCTTCTCTTCCCTTTTTCATCGTCACGAAAAGTTACTTCGAAGGGGTTATGTCGTGGTGTCGCTCGTACTCGGCAATCGATAGTCTGCGACATCGTTTGTCTACCCCGCAGGGTACTTGATGGACAGAAATGGGATGTGCTTCTCTTTGAAAGGATACGGGAAGAAGGGAAGAATGAAGTCGGGCACAATTGTTCTGACGGAGATTATTAACGATCTCGCGGGTTGAATGGTGTGTCGCGTAAGTGAGTCTGATACGCAAGCGATTCCATTCAGCTTATGTTAGTATACGATATTAGTATACGATATTAGCCTTTAATTATGGCCGTGCGGTCTCACAGACCGCACCATGGTTCTGATATGTGGGGCCTTCCTCGAGGCTGCCGTGATTAATAGCTTCAGTTTTAGTTGTGCTTTCGTCGAGGTAGGTGGAAAAAGTATGGTTCTGCGTGTAATTGTTGAGTAAGATCAATTGAAAGCTCATAGGTCCGTGAGACCGCGCGTCCACGGTAGCGTCTTCATTTTATATTTCTGTTCCAATGCATTTTAAGGTATTTAAAATGCAAGATATCACACACAAACTTTGAGCTTGATGCGGGTACCTCAGAGTAGGAAACGCAGCCTTTTCAACAAAAATTATGTCCCGATTATCCCTCATTTGGTATGGACATTAGGCGTGCGGTCTCCCAGACCGCACCATACTTCTGATATGTGGGTCCCTCCTACCACTTTTGTAAAAGATTATTAATAATAAAAGTTGATACAATTTATTAATTTCTTACTTATTCCGATGTTCCTTCATATACTTGTATAAGTTAGATTAGTATACGATATTAGTATACGATGTACGTAGACTAGCATCGGAATTCTATTCTATAAGGTGATTATCTCAATTGTGGCTGATGCGTGTTCATGATTGCTGGAAATGGGAAATGGTTGAGCTCTTGATGGCATATCGGGATGGCGCACTTGATAAAGTGGAATTTTATTCGGAGACGATAAAGGAAACCGCAACATTCGTTGCGTATTGCGACATGGAAACTTTTCTTGTCTGTTTCTAAGATTGTGTGGTTTTCTGTAATGTTTGATTAATTCAAATCTTCCACTGATTACTTTAGAAGAAATTAATACATAAAAGTTAATGAAAATTACTATAATCAGATAGATGCGTATAAGAGATTTTATGTACAAATTTTTTATTGTTTCACACCTCGCAGTGCATCAGATAAAACTTGATTCTTCTACAACTTTGGCTTTTACATTCAGGCCTCGGACTCATTTGAGAAATTCAAAATAGTGTCAATAGTAGCATACATTTTGAGAAATAGTAGCAAACTAGTGTCATACCAGTTTTTTAAACTTATTTATTTGAAAAATGGTTTTAAAAAATTATTTTAACGATTTCAGGCATTAATTATTAAAATTCAATCATTTTTTCTAATTAGTATGAAACGATAGAAAACAAAATACAATTGCAAAAAAATTCTTAAAATACTTTTTTATGTAAGTTTTAGAATTGATTCATTAAAAATAATGTTTTTGATTTAAACTTACATCCTCAGTAATATTATTTTAATTCTTAGAATCATAGAGAAATTATTTCGTCAGACATCTGATTTTTGGTACAACTACCTTAAAATCGTTTAGAATCTCTTGGAATCTATTGATATCTCGTGAAATTTTTAGGAATCCCTGGAAATATTTCTAAATCTTTGAAATTGTTTAAATTTAGATTTTTAGAATAGCGGATGTTTTATCCAATGTAGGGTTTAAAGGAAAAGTGGAAAAACAGTTTCCGATTTTTCCTATTCAATTTTTTGCTGATTTTGTTTGAAAGATTTTCTGATACATACTCACAGGAAATCCCTTTTTGTTATTACAAACGTTAGACACTCACCTGAAACAGAAGAAGAAAAAATTATAAGCATTTTTATGTCTCGTAATTAATATTATTTCTTAATCTATAGTTAATTTGTTTAAACTCTTATTTATTAAAAAGTAATATCCGTTTGCTTGGACGATGAATGTATAATCTGATCGATGAAAAATTTAGCGATAAAGTAATCTAATTAAAAAAAAAATAGTCTTCAACCGGTTAGAGACAAATAAAAAAGAAGAATTTTTAACAAAATAGTTGAATTCTCAACCATAATCATGGATTTTCAATAAACAACATTAATTTTCTACCCATACAGATGAACTCTCAACAAAATACACAAATTTTCTATCAAGTACTTGAATATTCATCTTATAAGAAACAAATTTTCAACGAAAGATTAAATAGCAAAATTTTAAGATAAAAAAAGTAATTTTTAACCAAAAAAACGAATCTGCATCAAAATAGTTACATTTTCAAATAAAAAGTTTATTTTTTATAAACCAAATAGTTTTATTTTTTACCAAAGTAGCTGAATTTTTGACCAAAAATATGAATTTTCATCCAAAAAGTTCATTTTCAACCAAATAGTTTAATTTTCTACCAAATTGTTGAATTTTCAAGTCAAAAAGATGAATTTCCTACAAAAGAATTGTATTTTCCACTCTAAAATATGAATTCATCACAAAAAAGTTAATTTACGACCAAATAGTTGAATTTTCGACTAAAATTATGAATCTTCAGCCAAAAAATGAATGTTTTACAAAGTTGTTTAAGTTTAAACCAAATAAATTACATTTTTACCAACAAAGACGAATTTTCAACCAGAAAAGATGAATTTTCAATTAAAAATATTAATTTTAAACCAAAAATAAAATTGTTACATCCTTAGTAAGGAAAATTAATTTTCAAGAAAAGATTTCAACATTGAACCAAAGCGTTGAATTTAACCTGGAAGTTGATTTTATAACCAAACGATTAATTTTCTACAAAGAAAAAATATGATCATTTTCAACTAGGAAAGATCAATTTGAAATTTGAAATATCATTTATAAACCAAAATTAGAATTATTATATTTTCAGTAAAGAAAATTAATTCACAACCAAAAAAAAACTAATTCTTAACAAAATAGTTAACAATTTTCAACCAAAAAGATTAATTTTCATTTAAATTCTAAAATTATGAATCTTCATAAAAGAATTAATTTACAAGAAAAGATTTTTTAAATCAAGAATATTAATTTTCTATAATAAAAAATATGAATTATCAATAAAACAAAAGAATTTTCAACCAAAAATGGAATAGTTACATTTTCATTTAAAAAAAAATTAATTTGTAACCAAAAATGAAACGAATAATTTTCAACCAAGTAGTAAAATATTTAACCAATCGAGAATAATTCGGAACCAAAAATATAATGGTAGACTATTCAACAAAAAAAATTAACTCTTAAGGGGACATTCCAATGTGAACGCTTAAAAAAAAAGCATATTTTCAATCATTTTTTTCTCGGGAACTATTTTATATAATTGAATGAATGTTTTTTTTTCTCTTAAAGATATGATCAAGGACAGTGAAAAAAAAATTTGCTTGATAGTAAAAAATATTTATTTATTTATATAATAAAATGCATGTGTGCGGAAAAAAAAAGTTTTTTGCTGGCGCAGGTGATTTCTCAAAAATGACCGGGTGTATCGAGTTCAAATTTTAACACGATATTCAGCACTATCACGGCTATCGCCCGAACCTGAAATTTTTTATTTCATAGAAAATTAACAAAATGGCGGTGTTTCTTGTGAAAGAGAGAAAAAACAAATTTTTCGCAACATAAATCAGGTGAAATTATAATTTAGAATAAAAATATCAACAATTTGGAGGTTCGGGCGATAACCATGATAGTGCTGAATATCATGTTAAAATTTGAAGTCGATACGCCCGGTCATTTTTGAGAAATCACCTGCGCCAGCAGAAAACTTTTTTTTTGCACACATGCATTTTATTTTATAAATAAATAAACATTTTTTACCATCAAGCACAATTTTTTTTCACTCTCCTTGATCATACCTTTAAGAGAAAAAAACATTCGTTCAATTATATACAATAGTTCCCGAGAAAAAAAATGATTGAAAATATGCTTTTTTACGCGTTCACATTGGAATGCCCCCTTAACCAAGAATAGTTCAAATTTATGCGAAAAAAACGAGAAGAAGGGGATTTTTCTTGAAAACAGGAAAAAAAATAAGAAATCTTAAAAAAAAGGACAAAGGGTCCTCATCTATTAAGTCAATCTGCCTTCTAAGTTAATCTTTTAATTATATCAAAGTTCTCAAATGAAAAAAACGTCTAAATTAATTTAAAGTTCCTACTAAAATTAGTATCAAATACTTTCAACTCATTATTCATTATTCGATTGACGGTTATATACAAATAAAAATTTATATCTTGTACTTAAACATATTGGGGGGGGTCAGCTTCATTGTCACATTGTGGGGGGGGGAGTATAAGAATATACTATAATAAGCTTGTTGGTGACAAACTATCCTTTTATTCCCGAATAATGGGACTAGGATAGGGGTACCGTTTTCAGGACTCGTGCTAAGGATCCTTTTAAAGTTTAAAGGGCCAAGAAATAGAGACCAGGTGCTAGGCACCTGTTTCGCGGTTGAGTTCGTTGGCGTGAAGAAAGCCGGCGTTTGTGCGTGCTCGTCGACTGGGATCTACCAGGAAGCGGAACACAGCTAGAAGGGGGCTGGGGGAGGGGGGATAGAGAGCGAGAGAGATAGAGAGATAATTAAAGGGATGGGGAGAGTGCCTTGACCTGGCCTGACCTGCGCAACTTTTCACCCTACTCCCTACCTGCTACACTCTATTCTATACTTCTATAGTCTGCACTTCTACAATCTACCCCTATTCGGTTTCAGTCCCCCTTTCATTGCATCACCCTGGCCCCCTTGAAATTCGCCTTCACTCTCATTCTTTTTGTACCGTTTTTTTCCTCCCATGTACTTTCTGGGTAAGTTTTCAATTTCAGGAGTATGACCCCAGTGTGGAGCGTGATATTTTCCCCCTTGCTTCCGTGAACATTTTGTGGAACCCCATGCAAAATATCCAATCCATATTGTGAGTACATCACGAAATTGCCTGGTACCAGAATCGGAAATTAATCCATTTTTCAAGGTTTTCATTGATTAATAAAGTCAAAATATTGGGGCGGGCAAATTTTTTATATTTAAAAAGTGCTTGGGATTAAATTAAAAAATTTAATTATGTATTAATATAAATTAATATGACATCAATGTTGATAATAACATTGATATAATGTAACAAATTACAGGGTCTAAGACTCTAAGCAAAATTTCCAGCTTTCTAATTCTAAGCTCATATTTTCAAAGTATTAAAAATTATTCAAAATTCCTATTTATTTATCGCAGACTTCACAGTCTTTTCCCTTTCCCCTCTTTCCCCCCTTTTCTCTTTTTCCACTTAATTGCGAACTGAATTAAAGAACACAGTAATAAAATCCAACTATTTTGGGCTGAGAGTTCATTCTTTTTGGTTAAAAACTTTACTATTAAATATTTGGTTGAGGATTGACCGTTTCTGGTCGAAAATTTAATTATTTTGTTAAAAATTCAACAATTTTGACAAAAAGGCATCCTTTTTTTTATTGAAAACTCAACTTCTTTGTAGAAAATTCACGTTTTTGGCTTGAAAATTTAACAATTTGGTAGAATTTTTTTGTTTCTTGGCCAAAAACTCTTTTTTGGTTGAATTACATTGTTTTTTATTTAAAATTAAAAAAAAATTTTGTAGAAATTTCAACCATTGCATTTTTCATTGAGAATTCATCTTTTTTTGGTTCAACGTTCAACTACTTGGATAAAAATTCATTTTTTTGTAACGATTCATACTTTTAGTTGAAAATTCATCACTTTGGTTAAAAATGAACTTTTTTGTTGAAAATTGAAATTTTTGGGTTGAAAATTTAACTTTTTTTGTACAGAATTTGACCTTCGGGTTTGAAAAATTCACAATTTGGTAGAAAATTCAACTATTTGGTTGAAAGTAATCATTTTTGTAGAAAATTAATGTTATTGTTTGTTAAAAATTCAACTGTTTGGTTCAAAATTAACTTTTTCGTTAAAAATTCATATTTTTGGGTTTTCTAGACAATTTTTCTTTTTGCCTTCAAAATTCAATAATTTGGTTGAAAATGAACTTATTTGTAGAAAATTCACGTTTTTGACTTGAAAATTTAAGAATTTGGTAGCATTTTTTTGTTTCTTGACCAAAAACTCTTTTTTGGTTAAAAATTTGGCTATTTTCTTTGAAACTACAGCTTTTTTGGTAATAATTTAATTTTTCGTTAGTTAAAAATGCAACTATTTGGTTTTAAAATAATCTGTTCTGTCGGAGAATTCAACTATTTTGTTGAAGATTCATCTTTCTTGGTTGAATTAAATTGTTTTTTATTTAAAATAAAATTTTTTTTTTTAGAAATTTCAACCATTACATTTTTCATTGAGAATTCATCTTTTTTGGTTCAACGTTCAACTACTTGGTTAAGAGTTGAACTACTTGGTTAAAAATTCATTTTTTTGTGACGATTCATAATTTTAGTTGAAAATTCAACTCTTTGGTTGAAAATGAACTTATTGGTTACAAATTCAAATTTTTGGGTTGAAAATTTAACTTTTTGGTATCGAATTCGGCCTTCGGGTTTGAAAAATTCACAATTTGGTAGAAAATGCAACTATTTGGTTGAAAATGATCTTTTTTTAAAAAATTAATGTTATTTGTTTGTTAAAAATTCAACTATTTGGTACAAAATTAACTTTTTCGTTAAAAATTCATATTTTCGGGTCGAAAATTCCACTTTTTTGTAGAAAATTCTTCTTTTTGCCTTCAAAATTCAATAATTTGGTTGAAAATTAACTTTGTTGTTGTAAATTCATATTTTCGGGCTTAAAACGCAATTGTTTAAAATAATTATTTTTTTTTTGTGAAGGAGTTGAAAATTCATCTATTTGGTTGAAAGTTTGTTTTTTGTTGTTGAAAATTAATTTTTTCAGCTGAAAATTAATTTTTTCAACTGAAAATTCAATGATTTAGTTGAAAATTCATGTGCTTTGTTGAAAATTCGCATTTTTGGTAGAAAATTAATCCTCCGGGTTAAAAATTCATCTTTTTGGTTGAAAATTTAACTGTTTTAATCGAAATTTAATATTTCTTTGTTAAAAATACACATATTATTTAAAAATTAATCTGTTTCCAATCTATCCGATCTGTTCAAGTACTTTGCTAAAAGTTGAATTACTTTATTAAAAACTTATTTGTTTATTTGAAGTTGAAAATCCATCTCTTTGGTTGAAAATTCGTCTTTTTTGGTAGAAAATCAATCTTCTTGGTTAAACATTTTTTTATTGAAAATTTAACTATTTAGTTAAAAAGTCATATATTTGGTTGAAAATGGAAATTTCGTGAAAAATCTACTTATTTCCTCTGTCTTAAGAATATTTTGGGCTGTAGCTTATCGATAAAGTTGAAAATTTATTTTGTTTGGCTTCTTATTATTGATGGGGGAGGGAGGGGGGTTGACATACAAAACGTGTGTATTCCGAAATTTTATACATTTTAGGTTTCATGGAACTTTCAATGTTTCAGTGAAACGTTTCATTACTTCACATCCCTATTTGAATTTTAAAACCGTTAATTTCAAAGACTTTCGAATTAAAACTGTTGAATTTCCTTTAAAATCCTTTAAAAATCATTTTAAACTTTCAAGCCTTGTAAGACATTTATTATTTTTTCATTTACGATATGTTTCAAATTTTAAATAAAGCGCTGAAGCTGCATCTCCTAAAATTAGGCAATTTTGAAAAATGGGTCGCTTCTTCTCAGCGAAATTCTAATTAGTAACTTTAAATGGAATCTTATCGCTATTATTATAGGATCGACATAAATTAAGTAAATATAGTACGAGCTGAGTTAATATTTAACAACTTGACAACGAATCTCAATGGACGAACCTTGCATAGCAACATTGCAAATAGGCATGCTACTGGCTGCAGGCCAAGTAGACACGTTAATTTCTGGGGACTTGGAAAGCTTCGAGATTTCCAATATCGCACCAGCATCAGACATATTTTAATCGATACTATAAATTGCTACACTGCAGCTCATGCAAAAATGGGTCAAATAATCTATATTTCTTGGAAGCACCGAGTATTTCCGCCGATTACAGCTAATTGCAGTGATAATAATTTTCGATTGAAATCTGATGTCGAATAGCAAACTTACTATAGACATAATAATATAAGTAGTGATTTTCTTACTAAAAACAGCAAAAAATATAATTAATCAGATCAGTAAGTGACTTAGTGATTTTTGACATAAAACCATTGATATGAAATCTGTTGCATTAGATTTTAAGTAAAGAGAATTTTTCTTTTTTCTTCATTTGATCAAAAACAGTGTAAATAGTATGACAAATTGAAAAAATAGTGTCAAAATAGTGTCATAAAATTTTTCCAGTTTTACACACGCCAATGGCCTGTTATGGCCAACAGCCATACCACGCTGAAAAAACCAGTTCTCGTCAGATCACTGAAGTTAAGCAGCGTTGGGCGCGGTTAGTGCTTGGATGGGTGACCATTCGAGAAAACTGAGTGCTGTTGGCACATCGTGGGTGTGGTGAGCCCACACTTGTAGTTATTTACTACAAGAAACTAACCTAGAAACACTACTCGAATCGGGTAGTGTCACGCCTACCCTGAAAGGGAAATGGCTTAATGGTATACACTTTTGTGTAGTCCGAATTTAAAAGTGTATCGGCCGAAATAAAAAAAATGCAGTGGAAAATTAACTTTATTTTTAAGTCCAATTTCTAGTTTTCTATTTAAAATGTTATTCTTGAGACTAAATTATCAAAATTTATATTTATTTATCGCAAGATTCACAGCCTTTTTCTTATTTCCCTTTTTTTATCGGTTTCCCACTCAAATGCGAACTGAATTATTATAGAACCCAATAAAAAATGTCAGTAGCCTATTTTTAATTTGAATAATTAATAAAATGTTAATTTCTGTTTTACTGACCTTATAAGTTTTTTTATCATTCAAACCAAAAATAGGTTATTTACCACCGTTTTCATGTTTCTTCTCATTTCCCAAAGTTTTATCGAAAAATGTTAGTTCAAAATTGAATTATGTTGTTAAAACTTCAACAATTTTGTTAAAAAGTCATACTTCTTGGCTC
>CAKNYM010051991.1:54280-126564 GCA_932195095.1 Andricus curvator
TTCAATAATTTGATGGAGATTTTTTTTCTTTCATGGCTGAAAATTTTGTTGGTTAAAAATGTTATTGTATAGTTCAAAATTGAATTATTTTGTTGAAACTTCAACAATTTTGTTAAAAAGTCATACTTATTGGTTGAAAATTCAACTGTTTTTTTGCAAATTCGTCTTTTTGTCTCGAAACTTCAATAATTTGATAGAATTTTTTTTCTGTCATGGCTACCAATTTTTTTTTGGTTGACCATTCGTCTTTTTGATTTGAAATTGGTATCTTTCTGTAGAAATTCACCTTTTTGGTTAAAAATGCAACCGTCTGGTTAAAGATTAACCTGATTCGGTAGAAAATTAATTTTTTTGTTAAAAATTCAACTTTTACCTTTTTCGGTCAAAATTAATCATTCTAGTTGAAAATTTATCTTTTTTTTGGTAAAAAATTAAATTTTGAACTGAAAACTAACTATTTTGTTCTTAGTTCAACTGATTGTTTGAAAATTGATTTTTTTGTGGAAAATTCAACTGTTTTGTAGAAAATTCGTATTTTTGCTTCGAAAATTGGACAATTTGTCACTTCAGTTAAAGTTTCAGTTATATATTTGTTGAAAATTCGTCTTTCTTGGTAAAAAATGCAAATTTTTAGTTGAAAATTGATCTCTTTTAGTTGAGGATTCAAGCATTTTGTTGAAAATTAGTTTTTTACAAATCCAACTGTTTTTTATTTTAAAGTATTTTTTTTTCTTGAAATAGCAACTATCACATTTTTTGTTGAAAATACATCTTTTTAGGTTGAAAATTCAACTCCTTGGTTAAAAGTTGAACTACTTTCTTAAACGTTCGTTTTTTATGTTAAAGATTCATAATTCTAGTTGAAAATTCGCCTTATCTTGGTTAAAAATGATTTTTTAACAGAAAATTTAACAATTTTGTTGTCAATTCAACTGATTGCTTAAAATTTACCTTTTTTGTAAAAAATTCATATTCTTGGGATGAATATTCAAATTTTTGTAGAAAATTCGTCTTTTTCACTCTTAAACTCAACATTTTGGTAGAAAGTGAAAAGTTAACTACTTTATTTTTTGTTACAAATTGATCTTTTTCGGTTTAAAAATTTAAGAAGTTGGTTAAAAATTTATGTATTTTGTTGAGAATTCATATTTTTTGGGAGAAAATTGCTCTTCTGTGTTGAAAAACCGTGTTTTTCGTTGAAAATTAATCTGTTCTGGTTGAGGATTCAACTATTTAGCTGAACATTCGTCTTTTTGGTCGAGCTCAACTGTTTTTGATTAAAAATTAAAATCTTTTTTGGTTGAAATATGAACTATCACATGTTTTGTTGAGAATTAATTTTACATATTATTTTATACAATTAGCGCAAACTTTCAAAACCATTTTTCAAGGAAAAGTAAATAAATAGTGGGATTAGTGAACAACTGTGAGAAAATAGTGTCTTTAGTATCGCTTTTTTTAAATAGTAGAAAAATAGTGTCATCGCTTGAAAAAGTGTAAAATAGTGTCAATAGTGTGGTGAGTCCGAGGTCTGCAGTGTTAAACACTTTTTTCACTAATTATGCTTATAAATGAAAGATTTACAGATTGACCTAAGCTAAGATAATTCTCATACTTTCCCCGGAGCTCCTAATGCAATCAAAAAAGAAGATTTCAAAAGCAATATCGATATTCTGTAAGACCTGTTATTTGAGAGGATAAGTAGATCATTTTTGTAGCTTCAGACATTAGATATTCATATAGAGCTCTCATATCATACTTAACTAGTGTAACGAGGTGTTGAAATTTCCTAGACTTTTACTATAGATTAGCATAACAGAATATATCAACTCAAAATAACAAGCATCACTATCCTTTTACTGATACACTTTCGATCAAATATTTCCTCGATATAATTTACTTATAAGTATGTCATGTGTTTCTTTCTAAAATTGTATTAATTCAAGAACCGCTCAATTGTGATATGTCTTGAATCGATACTTTGATTCATTTCTTTGAAAAAAATGCGCACATCTTGGGTGCTAATGGATTCTATTCGACCCAAATAACTTCTTCCATAAATAAACTGCCTGAGTATTACGCGAAATTTCGTACGGTGCCAGAAGCTTTTATAGGAAACTCTCAAAATAGGGATGTTCCATATAATCGTTCGTCTTGATCCACTGAAGGTTTTTGAAACTGATCTACTGAGAATAGAAAACATTAAACTTTACAATAAATGTCTTTAAATAATGAATAACAATCCGTTCAATGTCTGATTCAGAGTCTCGTTTCATTTAATAAATGTATGCGTGCTAACCAGAATAACTTAATCCTAAAAACCACTGACGCAATATTTACAGAATATTGTGTAGCATTTCAAACATATTGTTAAATCATTCACGTACTGGAAAGTGCAATGAAACATTCGAGCCAGTATATATTTGAACTTAAGGAAGAATTGTATATGTATTTTATCGCACGATTATTAATTGCACACATGCTTATATGAATGCGCACTCGGGTTAGCAATAAACATGATCTCAAGAGCGATTGTTTCAAAGATATCAATTCGACAATTAAAAACGAAATGTCTATTATTAGTTACAATACTATTCTGATAATATGTTTTGCAGTGTAAGGCCTTATTTCCTATTGGAATCATGCGAGACCTGTCGGTGGATTAGAAAACAAGTAATCCCACAAGTGAATCAGTTTCCATGTCGGAATTTCCATTTCCAGAATTGGTAAACAAACTGACTGGAATTTTTGGTGAAAAAAAAATTCGCTCGTAGCGAGGACATCTTATCTGCCCGCGACAAGTTAAATTGCGCGTGCAGTATATGCGTATACATTACGTATACATCCTATCCTTTCCATGTGTATCGCCCCCACCTTGGTAAACGTGTCACGTGCTACGAAGAGCTCGAGTAAATAACTTTTCTACCAACAATTTTGTTTTGTTTTTTGGGCACAAAATTTTTTTTTCTTTAGGCAAAAGGGTACTTTTTCAAAAACATATATATATAAGTAGACTTGCGTTCAGTTTTTTGCTTTTTTTAAGTTCACTTTTTTAAAGATAGTAGTACAGTATTTTTTAAAGATTATGCAAAGATGTTCAAAGAAAAAAGTCTTACTTTTGTTACACATTAAATTTAGTCGATTTTTTCGGAGGAAAAGTAAATAATTATTGTTTGTTGGTTCGATTTGTCAGTCTTTTCATGGATTATATAGCTCATCTGAATATAAAAATGCATCTTTTAATGTATGAAATATAAGGGGGGTAAAATTTTTATAATTTATATTATTTATATAGTCATCGTTAATTTGACAGTGATTTTGGTAAAATAAGCAACATTTTTTTTCATAAGAGGACAATTCAAAAATTATAAATACTTAATTCAGTCATGTTTTATTCAGAGATACCACGCAAATATTATCAATGCGCTGAATAGCAAATAAGTGAAGAACAACTTGAATATAACATAATAAATTAAAATGTGTAAAAATAATCGTAAGAAAATCTTTGTAGAGTTATGATGCGAGAATTTTTTATTTATTATTATTTAATTTTCGAACACCAAATTCCCGGTTATTTCTCGTTTTTCCGAGTTCTAAATATCACACCTGAATGAAGGTTTTAATTGTCTGTCTTAATTATTTGAACATATTTCATTACCATGATTAATACTTTGGTTAATTATTTTTGGTATTCTAATTGGTAAAAAATCTTAGGTATAGTTCTAGATTTGTTTTGTATTAACGATTAAGTATTGATTAAATGTTGAAAAGTGATTATAACAAACTATTCTTATTCTTTTATTATGAGAGTTTAATTATAATACATGTGTTTATAACATAGTTAATGTAGAATTCACTTAATATTGAAGTGAATAATTTTTATAATGATTGTTAGTAATAATTTCTCAATAATTAGTTAATAATTAATCGCCAAAACCAAAGAAAATACATCATTATTTTTTAAAACATTCAAAAAATTATGAAAGAGTATTGAAAAGGTCTTGTGAAACAAAGGAGAATTTCATAATAATTAATTATTATATCTTTCACAGAATACCATTTTCAGCTTAAACATTGTTCTGAATTATTATTAAATGTTGGAATGTTTATGTTCTGAATACTTTTATTAATAATATTTATTACAATTTTGAACAGTAAACTTTCAAATTGATTTGTCTTGTTATCACGATTAATAAAAACTATCACATTTTCGAAAACGTTAAACGTAAATCCCGGTTCGAATTTGTATTCCCGGATAATTCCCGGTTTAATTTTAGTTCCCCACTATAAGATAAAAAAGGGGTATATCTTATTTATAAACCAAAAAAATCATATCCGATTTTTATTTTTATTTTTTGGTTAAAAGATTTGTAGCCTAAAAAGGTACAACTTAGGCGGGTGTTCCATATTTAGTTTCGAACATCATTTTTTTGTCTTATAAAATGAATCACGCTACTACATATATATCCTTTCCTTTCCCTCCACCTTTCGCAAACATTTCACGTGCACCAGGGCGACACTTGAGTAAATAACAAACTTGTTTATAGTAAAAAAAATATTTTTTTTTGTATTCTAACGTTTAAAAAAGATAAGAAGACTTATGCTCAATTTTATTGCACTGTTCAAGTACATTACCCCAAATTTTTCATTTTTTAACCCTAAGGTAGTTGTGCCAAAAATTAAAACTGCGTTGATTTAAAAAATTGATATTATATTGTCATTCATGTCTTATGACAGAAGAAACACTATTTTGTATAAAAAAGTTTAAGACTTACGAAAAATAAATATTTTTACAATAGTTTTTTGTAAATAAAGTTTGTCTTACTATCCCTTCTTACCAATTGTTTCCAAATGGTTGAATTTTAATAAAATTCCCATTTTGAGAAGAAGTGAAAAATCTTCAAATACAGTTATTTGTTTAAAAAATGTTTTCTTTAAGCAAACATTATTTTAAAGATTTCAGCTATAGAAAAACTTACTTTCAAAATTGGAAAGAGTATAATTAGAGAATACAACAGTAAAAAAAAATTAAATTACAAAAAACATTTTGTTGTAATAAATGTTTTTGTAAGTTTTAGAATTTTGTCATTAAAAGTAATATTTTTCGTTTGAATTAAAATTATCAGTAATATTATTTGATTCTTAAAATGATAGAAAAACTATTTTTGTTCAAAGATCCAATATGTTCCACAACTATTTTAATGATTATGAAGAAAAGAAACAATTTGAATGATATAATTCCGATATTTTTCAAATGTAATTGGTCAAAGGATGATAATTAACTTTTCTAAAAAAAAAATTATTTAATTTAATTGGATTCTAGTCCAAGAAACACACAGGTCTGAAGCAATAAAATCGAGAAGTGTGCCTATCGCAACATTTAAATGAACTTCTTGTACTTTGGCCCTAGGACAAATTGCATCTGACAGTATATTATAGAATTGAAGGGTTGCAACACAGAACTAGATAACCAAGATTTTTATCAAAAATGGGTTTATAGCATCAAAAATCAACAAATAAAATACACATTTTGGTAAAAGGATTTCTTTAAAATTATATTAAAAAAAATTTTTTTTTTTAATTTTTTAAAATATATATTAAAAATATTAGTTACAATTTTAACGTAGTAATAATTTTTTTCAATCTTTTAACACGGATATTTCTTGCGATTATTATCATTTAATGAAAACAAAAATGTATCTTTTTTGTCGGATTTTTAGAAAAAGAATGTGATATTGCAATGTTCAATTTTGATTTTCCCGGAACAGAATCATTCTTTTCGATCATTTTTTTTCTTCTCATTCAGCATCCCCATATCTCGTGAGAAAATTTTTATTTTTGCAAACAAAAGAAAATTTGTTTTTTAATCGATTTTCAAAACCCATACAATTTTAATCTCGAAATTCGCAGTCGATTTTCGCGGAATTGACTAAATTTTTTACATGAAACTTTCTTTACTCGTATTCTGAAACTTAATATCTTAAAAAGGACGATTTTATTATTTTTTTAAACTGAATTTTTTATCGCAATCCGCAGTCAAGCCTGGTCCAATTTTAGAGTAGTGCCACTCTGAAACAGTCAACTTCTCCATCCATTTGCACGAACCTTGATAACTTTTTTTGATAAAACTGTTTCGTCCCCAATACAACAACACTTTGGTTCGGGAGTGGACATTTGTTTTATCTTTTAATAGTGATTCCGATTCTACATAAAGTTTTTTCGCTTTTTTGGAAAATTCCCAGTTTGTTGGCTATCTAGTTCTGTATTGCCACTCTTAAATTAAGGTAGTCATAAAAATGAGAAAAAAATCGCACCTTTGTTGAAGATAGGTGTGATAGGTGTGTTCCAAGTGAACACATCGCCGGCAGAAGGTGTTTCCGCCGGTGCAGTGCCGTACGCGCGAAACATTTTCCCCTGAGCAATGGTCACAGTCACCCTTTTCACAAATTCAGGAGTTTTTGGCTCAAAAATGTGTTGTCAGCCCCGAAAATTGCGCGCACCTTTGAATCTCAGTCTCGTTACGTCACTGCAAGCGTCGATAATCGATCCTGGAAGGGCGCGCCAATCGCTCGAGTTCGTTCAAACGTCGATATCGTTTCGCCGGCTAGTATCACAACCGGATTTTCTCGTTTTTTTTACTCGCTTCACTCTGAAATCGGAAATTGAAAATAGGAAATCGGTAAATTCACGTCAAGTCACTGCGAGAGTCATGGATATGAAAAACACCGCGCACTCGGTTTCGCCGGTTGTACCACGCGGACTCCAGAGTCAAACACCGGGTGAGGAGGATCCGCGTAGACGGGCGAGTATCCGCGCAGAAACGGCACTGAGAGGACGAAGCAGTCGTAGTCACTTGGAGATGATTCTGTTGCAAGATTTTCACAAGGTTGACCGGTTGAGAGTGAAAAAGGTTAATGAGAGAGAGATAAAGAGAGACAATCTCGGAAATTCACTTTTAGAGTGACAGGGACGAAGAGTGATGGGAATAGTTTTTAAATTTTGCTATCTCCCTCCCTTGGGTTTTGTTCACTAAGTTACACCCTTAAATTGCACTTTGTTACTTGTTTTTGTGATTGTTTTTCGGAGAGGCGTGGTTGGTTGACGGTCTCGCGAGTGGAACACGCGGTTGAACCGTGCTGCTCGAAGCTCACTAAAGAAATGGCCGCTCCGCGATGGTCCCCGGCCCCCAGGCGTGGGAGGAAGCAGGGAGGGGCGACGGGTGGGGGACACAGTCGAGCGAGGCCGTGAATGTGTGCGCCCCTGAATGGGAATGTGTATGCGATAAGAGGGAGAGACTGCGAGAGTGAGAGAGAGGAGAGAGGTGAGCCAAAAGTGGCAACCAGACGAGATCGAGAGAGAGGGACGAAGTCGATAGAGAAGAACGGAAGTAGGGAGTGAATACGCTCCTGAGTGAGAGAGACAATGCTTGCAGGAGGCTATAATGCCAGGAGCGTGAGTCGCCACTTTTGTGCCATCCGCTTCCTTCTACTTGCTTTAAATCGAAGAAAAAAAAAACAGATTTAGGGAGCCCTCGGAATCACCAGTGGAAATAATTATTCTCGGCGTCAATCAATAACCCTATTGAAAATATCCTCGAGGACATCCTCGTGTTATTTTCGGACGAGGAAAACACGAGGAAATCCGCGAGGATTTTTAAATTCCTCGAGGAAATCCTCGAGTGAGAGAATTAATCCTTGCAGAATTCCACGAGGAATTTCAAAATCCTCGCGGATTTCCTCGTCCGAAAATAACACGAGGATTTCCTCGAGGATTTTTTCAATAGGGAAGTTAGCGAAAAAAACGATTTTCTTCTGGAGAACGTGTGTTATAGAGAACTTGGAGTTAAATAGTAATGAACTCGGGGGTTCCACTATAAATCTGAAAATTTTGAATTCACTTGAATTCATATTGAATCCAGCGAAATTAGTACATTTTGTGTTCCATAAAATTAATTTATGTGTATTTAGTTGAATTCACGTGCATTGCCTGTAATTTATTTAAATTCTGTCAAATTCCATTCAAAACCATTGAATGACAGCAAATTATATGGAGTTCACATAAAAAACTTGAGTTCCATTGAATTCACTTTAACCCGAATTTCATTCAAATCTATTGCATGAGCTTCAATTTACCTAAATTCTATGGGATTCGCTTGAATTTTATGGGACTCACTCGACTTCTATCAAATTCTACTGAATTTGTATTGAATTTATTGAATTCTGTTAAATTCACTTGAAGTCTATTAAATTTAGTTGAAGTTTATTGAATGCACTTGAATTCTATTGAACACACTTGAATTATATTTAATTCACTTGAATTCTATTGCATTCGCTTGAATTCTTTCTAATTTACTCTAATTATATTGAACTCACTTGCATTTTATTAAACTTGCTTCCGTTCTACTGAATTTACTTGAATTCGATTGAATTCACTTGAATTCACTTGAATTCTATTAAACTTACTTGAATTTACTTGAATAATTTTGAATTCTATTAGACACACTTTAATCCTGTTGCATTCAGTTGAATTTTATTGGATTCATTTGAATTTTATTCAAATCTGTTGAATTTACTTGAATTCTATTGAACTCGCTTGAATTCTATTGATCTCACTTCAATGCTATTAAATTCACTTGAATTCTATGAAAATTTTTATATTATATTAATATAATTATATTATAACAATATATTAATATTATATTATAATATTATATTATAAGCACTTGAATTCTAAGAAATTAACTTAATTTCTGTTAAATTCATTTTAATCCTAATGGATTCACTCGAATTCTATTAAATTCTATTGAATTTGAATACAATTTATTGAATTCTGTTAAATTCACTTAAATTCTCTTGAATTCACTTAAAATCTATTAAATTTACTTGAAATTTATTGAATTCACTTTATTTCTATTAAATGCACTTGAATTCTATACAAATTCACTTAAATTCTGTTAAATTTACTTGAATTCTGTTAAATTCATTTAAATTCTGTTGAATCAACTTGAATGCAGTAGAATTCACTTGAATTCTGTTTAATTCACCTGAATTCTATTGAATTCATTTTAATTCTATTGAATGCACTTTAATTCTACACAAATTCACTTAAATTCTGTTAAATTCATTTGAATTCTGTTGAATCAACTTGAATGCAGTAGAATTCACTTGAATTCTGTTGAATTCACCAGAATTCTATTGAATTCACTTTAATTCTATTGAATGCACTTGAATTTTATTAAATTCGCTTGAATTCTATTAAATTCACTCTAATTATATTGAAGTCACTTGCATTTTATTAAACTCACTTTCGTTCTACTGAATTCACTTGAATTCTATGTAAATATATTATATTCACTTGAATTCTGTTAAATTCGCTTGAATTCTGACGAATTAACTTAATTTCTTTTAAATTCATTTGAATTCTAATGGATTCACTCGAATTCTAATGGATTCACTCGAATTCCATTAAATTCTATTAAATTTGAATAGAATTTATTGAATTCTGTTAAATTCACTTGAATTCTGTTGAATTCACTTCATTTCTATTAAATGCACTTGAATTCTATCAATTTTACTTAAATTCTGTTAAACTTACTTGAATTCTGTTGAATCAACTTAAATGCAGTAGAATTCACTTGAATTCTGTTGAATTCACTTGAATTCTATTAAATTCATTTGAATTCTGTTGAATTCACTTAAATTCTATTGACTTCACTTGAATTATGATGAATTAAATCGAATTAACTTCAATTACGTCTAATTAACTTCAATTATGTTGAATTCTCTTTAATTATATTGAATTCTATTAAATTCTATCACATTTACTTAGATTCTGTTGAATAATTCACTTGCATTCTATTGAATTCACTTGAATTCAATTGAATTCACTTGAATGCTATTAAACTTACTTGAATTTACTTAAATACTTTTGAATTCTATTAGACACACTTTAATCCTGTTGCATTCAGTTGAATTTTATTGGATTCATTTGAATGTTATTGGCTTCATTTGAATTTTATTCAAATCTGTTGAATTTACTTGAATTCTAGTGTTTTCACTTGAATGCTGTTCAATTCACTTGAATTCTATGTAATTATATGTAATTATATTAGATTCACTTGAATTCTGTTAAATCCACTTTAATTCTGATGAATCAACTTAGTTTCTGTTAAATTCATTTGAATTCTAATGGATTCACTCGAATTCTATTAAAATCTATTGAATTTGAATAGAATGTATTGAATTCTGTTAAATTCACTTGAATTCTATTAAATTCACTTGAATTATATTGCATTCGCTTGAATTCTATTAAATTTACTCTAATTATATTGAACTCACTTACATTTTATTAAACTCACTTCCGTTCTACTTAATTCACTTGAATTCTATTGAATTCATTTGAATCCTGTTGAATCAACTTAAATTCTATTGACTTCACTTGAATTATGATGAATTAAATCGAATTAACTTAAACTATGTCTAATTAACTTCAATTATGTTAAATTCTCTTTAATTATATTGAATTCTATTAAATTCTATCACATTTACTTAGATTCTGTTGAATAATTCACTTAAATTCTATTGAATTCACTCAAATTCTATTAAATTCACTTGAAATACCTTCAATTTTTCTTCATTAACTTAAATTCTCTGGTTATACCTTTAATTCACTTTAATTACCTTGAATAATTAATAGTATAATTAATTTGTAACTTTTTCATGCTTTAACTCAATAACTTTTTCAAAAATATTGGGGGGGGGGGGGTGTAGAGGAACAGGAGACAAACTGTTAGTTTTGGTATTTTAGCAAAGTTGTGAGTATTTGAAGCTATAGGATTGTTTAAAAAAAATACAAATTTTCCTTCATACCTTTATAACTTTTGACCTAATTGAGATATTTAATTTTTTTTCCTGACCTTATTTTTGGAACATTTCTTTTGCTGAATTGGTACTCGAATGTCAAAGAAATCTTGTGATTTTCATGCTGGCCAAACTATTTTTCAATAGTCAAGCATTTTACTTTTCGAAAACTTGAATTTTCGAATTTTTTCTTACGAACGACAGACTCGACAAAATACTAAGAAAAAAGTGTGCTCATTTTAAAAAGTTCTCAAAAAAAAGACTTCCTCTTTTATGATATCTTGTATCATTCACGAGAAAAATGAAAGAATTCAATTCTTCGAAAAAAAAATGATCCTGGTCTTTTTTTTATACATTTTGATTGTCACAACAATTTAAAAAAAAATAACCACCGTGAATTTCGTAAAAGTGGAAATGAAAGTGAAAAAGTTACATAATCGTTCCTTAAAATTTCTTTCTTATATTAGCACAGATTTAAAAACAATATTGGATGAAATAAAAAAAAAGTTTTTTCCATAAAATTCACTTTCTATGTTTTCAAAATTCAGCCCACTTTCTTCATTTCATTCAATATTTACACAAAAATCGTGCTTATATAAATAAGATATTCTGTACGTTTTTTTGCAGGCAAAATCTTCTTTGTGGCCACAAACATTTTTTTCTCGGAAAATTAAAATTTTTTTATTTATCTCACGAGCGATGAAAGATATTTGATTTGTAAAGCGCTTTGCAAGAATTTAATTTTAAGTTGAATCCATAGTATAATAATTCGCAAATACAAGAATATATCAGTAGATTAACCCTTGTAAATAAATTTTGTTTCAAATTTATTTGTATAAAAAACAATTTTAGTCTTAAAATTCATCCAATTTTAATTAATTCGAAATAATTCGCATTGCTAACACTTTGTATCAAAAATAATATTTTGTTCAGAGTAAGAATATCAATTACACATATATTTTGCAAGATAACGCAATCAGAAAATTAGCATCTGGAGTAAAGTAGGTCAGATCAACAACTACAGACTTTTTTCTTATTGACAAACATTCACGAATTAATTCCTTATTTGCAAACAAATTATAATTCTATGAATTAAATTTTGAATTCGAACAAGACTTCCTCTTCAGAAAAATAAAACAAAATTGCAGTCCAGTAGTTGAATTTTAGGTAAAAAATTGGATTTTTTTTCGAAAAAAGGAGGGTTAAAAGGGGATTCCATTTATTATGAAAAAAAATGTTATAATTGTTATTAGGGTATCTCGTGAATATTGAACGAAAGTGTCTTCTAACAGTAGTGCCTTTTCTTTAAAAAGTTTTGAATAATCTGTTGAACAATTTCTCAAAGATTGAAAAATAGATAAAAAACAGAATTTATTTATTTATAGCTTTTGATTCAAAGTATTTTTCAAGTAATCCATGAAGAAATGGTTTAAAAATACAAAAATGTCTATTTAAAAAACCTACTATTACTGTTTTTGTTTTCTTAGCCTTGCAAATTTATTTCTAACGAATGTTTATTCGTTGCAAACTCTTAGATGCTCCATACATTTTTTAATGTCAGCTAAAAAAAAATTATAGCGTAAAAAACAGAAATTAATAGAATTATTTGTCACGAAAATAACACAATTATTAAGATAATAATTTTCTCAAATACGCCAGCTTGCAATCAACTACAAATTAATGATACTTTATTAGGGAGTCCTAATATACGCTGCTTTTTTGCATATTATTTTACTTATTTTATTTCATATTAAGATGGTTTCGTAAGAAATTATTTCTTAAAGTATTTTTGAAAATTTGTAAACAGAGGACTGTAAGAAAAATTTCCAATTTTCGTACCTAATACTTTGAATGTATTAAAAATGAATCAAAATTCCTATTTATTGATCGCAGACTTGACAGGCCTTTGCCTGTTTCTCTCTTCCCCTCGGTTTTCCACTTAAATACAAAGTAACTCAATAGAATCAAACAATAAAATTCAACTATTTTTAGTTAAAAGTTCAGTTTTGTTGTTGTTAAAAATTCAATCACTTGGTTGACAATTTAATTATTTTTATGAAAATCCAACAGTCTTATTAAAAAGTCATGCTTTTTGTTCAAATATTCAACTATTTACATTATTTTTTTGAAAATTCATAATTTTTGGTTAAAAATTCGTCTTTTCAGTTTGAAAATTAAAAAATTTGGTGAAAATTTTGTTTCTGTCTTGTCTCGAAAATCTTTGTTGGATAAAAATTAATCTGATCTGTTTGAGAATTCCACTATTTTATTAAAAATTCGTATTTATGGGGTTGAAAATTCAACTATTTTGGTAGAAAATCCAACTATATTATTATTTGAAGGTTCATTCTTTTTGGTTGAAAAATCTACTATTATATTTTTGGTTTCTAATTTATCATTTTTGGTGGAAAATTGTTTGTTTTTGTTTGTATACAATTTTACTTCTTGGTTTAAACATTCAACATTTAGTTAAAATTTTGTTTCTTTCTTGACTGAAAACCCTTTGTTGATTGACAATTAATCTGTTAGGTTGAGGATTCAACTATTTTATTGAAAACTCTTATTTTATGAATTAATTCAACTGTTTCTAATTTAAAATTAAAATCTTTTTTGGTTAAAATAATAACCATCATATTTTGCGTTGAGAATCCATCTTTTTTTATTGAAAATTCAAATACTTTGTTAAAAATTTAGTTTTTTGGATCAAGCTTCATCACTTTAGTTGAAAATGTAAATACCGTATTGAAAATTCATCTTTTTTGTGAAAAATTTCACTATATTTTGGTAGAAATTTAAACTATTTGGTTGAAAATTAACTTTCTTGTAGAAAAGTCGTCTTTTTACCTTGAAAATTTAACAATTTGGTTGAATTTTTTTATTTATAACTAAGAAAGCTTTTTTAGTGGAAAAATCAAGTATTTTGTTGAGAATTAGTATTTTTCTGATGAATTTGCCTGTTTTTCATTTTTAATTGAAAATCGTCTTTGTTTGAAATATCAGCTATTACATTTTCCATTGAGAATTCATATTTGTTGTTTGAAAATTTAACTACTTTGTTAAAAATTCATTTCTTTGGTGGAAGGCTCATCATTTTAGTTGAAAATGTAACCATTTTATTGAAAATTCGTCTTTTTGTGTGGAAAATTCAACTGTTTTGGTTTAAAATTAAACTATTTCGTTCAAAATTAACTTTTTTTTTTATAGAAAATTAGTCTCTTCGCTTGAAAATTTAAGAATTTGGTATTTCGTTGAAAATTCGTGGTTTTTTGATGAACTCACCCCTTTTTCGTTTTAAAATAAAATATTTTCTAGTTGAAATATCAATTACTTGATCAAAAGTTTAACTAACTTGTTAAAAATTAAGTTTTCAGGTTGAATATTCATCATCTCATTTGAAAATTTATCTCTTTTTTTGAAAATTCGTCTTTTTTGGTAGAAAATTAATCTTTTTGTTTGAAAATTCAACTATTTCATTAAAAATTCATCTATTTTGTAGAAAATGGAATATTTTCACTTGAAATATTAGGAATTTAAACGGTTTCAAATTGAATTAAATATGTCTACCTCGACGATGTCCTTCAAAGTTCAAATCTACAAAATTAGCAAGTAAGTCGGCTTGGAGATATTTGAAAGTGGCATCCTCAAAAAGAATCTCTTTCAAATTGTCGTCTTGAATTTCCGTTTATGCTAAAAAAGGAGGAAAATGGTATCAAAATTTTCGATTTTAAGTGTTGTAGTTTTTTTTCAAAGGACCCCGCACCAAATGTACAGAAAAAAGCCTTATGATAAAAAATTCTAAAAAAAAATTTTTCTTGTATTTTCCAACCTGCAAACTAAAAATTCGAAAGAAAAATGTCAGAAAGATGGACAGTTTTTAGACAAACACTTGTCCAAAGTTTCGATTTTTACATGTATTTTAATGGAAAAATGCTTATTTTAGCCAAATGTTTTTTTTCCTCAAAAACGCTATGATAGATTTGACTAAAACTTTTATATTTTGACGATCAGGCGTACTGAATCAAAAGATTCATACCCACGAACTAGAAAGATTAACGATTCTTTGGGTTTACAGCATGTTTTTGGGGGTGTTTTTGTACCCTAAACATCCCAGTAACATATGTAAATCATCATTTCTTAGTAAGTAAAATCAATAGAGATTTTTATTCAACTGCTACGGTATGTAACGACTTTCCAATAAGTGGAGTAAGCGTACATAGCAAGAATATGTTTTGACCTAATTTTAGGGGATGTTTTACCATCCCTTAAACAATGAGTCTGAAGTTCCTAACGCATTAATCAATAACGAAAAATAATTTTATTTTTAATTGCATGATAGCTGCTATTTTATGACAGAAAATAGTCGCGTATAACCCTAAAAACTTTTTTAAGCACTTTCAACCCCTCATCAGATATAAAACTCACCCAAGCTACCCCTAAATATTTTTAAAATTCAACAAAACCAACCTAATTAAAAAATCCGCCCAGTTTTTGCTAATAATAATTTCAATTGATGCCAAAGGGGCACACATAAAGTCTCAACCCTTCAGCACATGTAAAACTCACCCCAGCCACCCCCGAATATTTTAAAAGTTCAATAAAATCACCATAATTTCAAAGTACACCAGGATTTTTCTGAAAATGTTTTCAGTTGATGCCAAAGTGGCAAAAAAATGTTTCAAAACCTCAGCACCTATAGAACTCACCCCAGTCACCCCTAAATATTTTTAAAATTCAATAGAATCATTTTCCATTAAAATACATGTAAAAATTGGAACTTTGATAAGTGCGTATCTGAAAACTGTCCTTTATTCTTAATTTTTTTAATTTATTGAATTTTTAAAATATTTAAAAATAGTTAAATATTCAGGGGTGACTGGGGTGAGTTCTACATGTTCTGAGGGGTTGTGACATTTTTTTGCCCCATTGGCATCAACTGAAAACATTCTCAGAAAAAACCTGGCGTACTTTGGGATTAGGGTGATTGTATTGAATTTTAAAAATGTTTAGGGGTGACTGGGGTGAGTTCTATATGTGCTGAGGTTTTGAAAATTTTTTTTGCCCATTTGGCATCAACTGAAAACATTTTGAGAAAAATCCTGGTGTACTTTGAAATTAGGGTGATTGTATTGAATTTTAAAAATATTTAGGGGTTGCTGGGGTGAATTTTATATATGCTGAGGGATTGAGACACTTTTTTGTCCCTTTGGCATCAACTGAAAACGTTATCAGAAAAACCTGGCGTATTTTTGAATTAGGGTGATTTTTTATGAACTTTTAAAATATCCGGGGGTGGCTGGGGTGAGTTCTACATGTGCTGAAGGGTTGAGACTTGATGTGTGCCCCTTTGGCATCAATTGAAATTATTATCAGCAAAAACTGGGCGGATTTTTTAATTAGGTTGGTTTTGTTGAATTTTAAAAATATTTCGGGGTAGCTTGGGTGAGTTTTATATCTGATGAGGGGTTGAAAGTGCTTCAAGAAGTTTTTAGGGTTGTACGCGACTATTTTCTGTCATGAAATAGCAGCTTTTATGCATTTAAAAATAAAATTATTTTTCGTTATTGATTAATGCGTTAGGAACTTCAGACTCATTGTTTAAGGGATGGTAAAACATCCCCTAAAATTAGGTCAAAACATATTCTTGCTATGTACGCTTACTCCACTTATTGGAAAATTGTTTCATACCGTAGCAGTTGAATAAAAATCTCTATTGATTTTAGTTACTAAGAAATGATGATTTACATATATGTTACTGGGATGTTTAGAGTACAAAAATACCCCCAAAAACATGCTGTATACTCAAAGAATCGTTAATCTTTCTAGTTCGTGGGTATGAATCTTTTGATTCATTACGCCTGATCGTCAAAACATAAAAGTTTTAGTCAAATCTATCATAGCGTTTTCGAGGAAAAAAAACATTTGGCTAAAATAAGCATTTTTCCATTAAAATACATGTAAAAATCGAAACTTTGGACAAGTGTTTGTCTAAAAAATGCCCATCTTTCTGACATTTTTCTTTCGAATTTTTAGTTTGCAGGTTCGAAAATACAAGAAAAAATTTTTTTTAGAATTTTTTATCATAAGGCTTTTTTCTGTACATTTGGTGCGGGGTCCTTTAAGGGCAAAAAGGGGAAAAGATGAAAAAGGGGGATTGGGTGAAAAAGAGGACAGACTGTGTTCCTCTGATAAGACAAATTTACTTCTTCCGCTCTTAAAAACGTTAAAAATCACGTATATTTTTGAAAAAGGAAAATTTCTAAAGTTGATTTTCCTGCTCAAGGGAAGGAAAATTGATTGGCACGACCCTGGCCAAGTGGTGGTCGGCGATCGTGGTTACGTGGGATTGCGTGGTGGCCAGTGGGACAAGCGCTGAAGGGTCGGTGGGGGTACCAGAATAGATAAAAAAAAAGAGAGAAGACCCTGTTACGCATGTGCGTGTCAAGGTGCGAGTGAGAAGAAGTCACGTGGGGCATACATGTGTGAGAGAGCTAAATTGGGGTTCATGCAGGCACGCACACATACACACCCACACACGCGCATACATACCCACACACGTCCATACATACCCACACACGCCCATACATACCCACACACAGGCGCTGGGTAACACCAACACCCAAAGCATCGATATGCGCGCGATGACTCAAAACACACGTGTGCGAGGCCAGCATAATATTAGTAAATGGTATATCTACCCCTAAACTAGAATCCAAACCATCCGATAACCCCAAAACCAGTTATGTGGCTTTTGTTAATTTTTAATTTCCTTTGCTTTTCGCAGGCGGACTTTATTATTTTTTACTCGATAATTATGGACTGATAAAAAAAAAATAGATAAATTAATGCCGGTTAGGAGCCTTAGGATAATTACCTAATTATCTACCTGAAATATTGCGAGTGTCTCGGCAGTTTCAGTGAACTGTACTTTATGATATTAATTATTTATTTAATTTATGCACTTTGTATTTGCCTGAGAATGACACTTGGTTAAAATTGCAGTGGGTGTTGGTATAGAAGGAAGTTATACAACTTTGTAATACTGAAACAAGTTTGTCTAATTATTTTGAGTAATTTATTTGAGAATGGTTATGGAAAATATATGATACAAGCTCAATAAATTAATAACTACTAGCAGCAAATGCACGCGCGCGTTCACGTCTATGCGGGTGTTTATTTACTAACATTAGAAAGATAAATAATTTAAAAATCAATTATTAAACCAATTTTTAAATATAAAGTTTTTAAAGTTTTTGAAACAATTAATAATTTCTCACATTAAAAATATAAACGTTCTGAAAATCCATAATTAAACTAATTTTTAAATATAAAGTTAAAAAAATTTTAAAAACATTATTAAAGAATTTCCAATAGAAAGCGTTTAAAATTTTTTTCAAATTAAACAATCTTAAATTGAAAACGTTTCAAATAAAAAAATTTTAGATTAGTTAAAATTTTGGAAAAATAACAATATTTAGAATGGAAAGAAAAGGAATTGGACTTGTATCATTTCTATAAACGGAAGCGTTTAAAACTGAATAAATTTAAATTAAAAATGTTTGAAATTGAAAATTTGTTAATAAAAGTCTTACAAAATTGAAAAATTTCATACTAAAATTTTGTAAATTGGACAATTTTGTTAGAAAGAAGTTGAAATTATATCGTGCGTTCATATCTCTCGAGGTTCTTATTTCCTAATATTAAAAATATTAAAAATTTAAAAATCCATTATAAAACCAATTTTTAAATATAAAGTTTATAACACTTTTTAAACATTAATTAATAATTTCGAATTGAAAGCGCTTGAAATTAAAAAAAAAAATATATATATATATATATTGAACGATTTTGAATTGAAAACGTTCCAAAGCAAACAATATTTTAGATTTGGTAAAACTTGGAAGAAGGACAATATTTCAACTGGAATGAAAATTGATTGAACTTGTCTCATTTCTGGATAAAAGCGTTTCAAATTGAATAAATTGGAATTTAAAAAAATATACTGAACGACTTTGAATTGAAAACGTTCCCAATTAAACAATTTTAGATTAATTAGAATTTGGAAAAAGGACAATATTTAAAATGGAATGAAAAGGAATTGAACTTGTACCATTTCTGAATAAAAGCGTATGAAGTTGAGTAATTTGAAGTTAAAAATCTTTTAATCAAAATCTCTTAAAATTAAAAAATTTCAGACTAAAATTTAAAAAATGGAATTATTTGAAATTCAAAGGAATTGGTATCATTTCTGATTAAAAGCGTTCAAAATTGAACAATTTTATTTTTAATTGAAGAAACTCGAAATCGAATGATTCTAGATTAAAATGTCGAAAATCGGACAATTTTAAAATGTTAAAAATTAAATATTTTCAAATTAAAATGTTGAAAATTGGATCATTTAAAATTGAAAGGAACCGAAATTGTATCATTTCTAATTAGAAGCTTTCAAAATTGAATAATTGAAAATTGAAAACTCTTGAATTTAAATAATTTGCAATTGAAAACGATTAAAATTCGAAATTTGAAATTCAAAACGAAATGGAATGTTTCAAAGCCAAAGTTTCTAAAATTCTAGAAATGTTAAATTGTTATTACATAAAAAAATTATAATTAAACATAAAAATTGATTAGATAATTTTTTCTAAGATTAAAAAATATATTCACCGTCACTTTGACCGTTCAAAATGGAAGAATTTTCAAATATAAACATTGAAAATTGAATAATTCTAAAACAAGTTCAAAATAAAAAGTCAAATTGGATGGAAAACTTTTTTTTATTAAAGCTATCACCTCAAATAATAAATAAAATAGGTAATAATGAAGCTATTAATTTTAACTTTTTATGCTGAAACCCTTTAAAATATAAATTATTTTGAGTAAATTTAAATCGAGGTATCAAATTCAAATAGTTTAATTTTTATCTATTTTTATTTTTAAAAATACAATTTTTAATTTTTCAATTTCAAAATTAAATTAAATTAAATTAAATTTTTTTTCAATGATTTCTTTTTTTTTTCAATTTTCATCTAAAAACCGGACAATTTCAAGATATTAAATTGAAATTTAATAATTAAAAGAATAATAAAAAACAAGATTGATACATATGATTCCCATGTTTGAAATTGCAAAATTTTAAGCGTTTTACTTCGACATTGTAATTTTTTTTAAGTTGAGTTGGAAATTTTCAATATTTTGGAACATTTTCAAATAAAAGATAATTCAATTTTTAATGCCTGATTCTAAAATCTCCACATTTTTAAGGCTTGAATTTGAGAAATTATTCTCTTAATTTTTTATTGTTAAGAATTTATTCTGGAGGAATTTAATTCAAAATTGTTTAATTACAAATCCTTTTAACTTAAAATTATGCTACTTCAAGTCTTTCAATCTGATATTCTACGATTTCGAAGAATTAAAAAAAACAATTTTGAATATTTAAATTTGAAACCAAAAAATGTATAATATGTATTTAAATTTAATCTAAAATTATTGAATTGAAAACTGACTATCAAGGCTTTCAAGTAAAATTTTGCAATTTCAAAAGATTCAATTGTGAAATTTTCCTGACATTTTTAATTTTTTAATTTGAAACTACGCAACATTGTGAAATTTGAAACTTGAAAGCTCTAACAATTACAAAATTTTAAAGCAAATATTTTAGAATTTGAGTGTTTTGAGCAACAAAACTTTAGTTTCAAGGCCTCAAAAACTGAACTGTTCTAGAATCCCGCATTTAAAACTACAGTTTTAAATTGAAATTATATCAATCTTAAACATGATAATTACATTATATATTATATGCTTCTAAAATTAATGAATTTAAACTTGAGGCGTTAAAAATAAAGCAATTCTAAACTTCGTTTAATGTTTCACGGCTATTTTATTTCTTATTATCGTAAAGCGGGGCTAAGCGGGATTGTGTGGGGTAAAGCGGGACACTCGGAATTTTTTATTTCCTGACTGGATATGGGTTTTTTTCTGGTAAAAAAGGGGTTTCCAGATTTACCCCATATGTTCCACTAAGTCCCGTTTTGCGGTGCATAATTGATAAACACCACAAAAATAGATCCATTATAAATTCTTATTATTTATTTATGATTTATTCAAGAATATTCATTTGCATTTTAGTTTCCCTTATAGGCAAAAGTGACCATTGTTATTCATTCGGTTCAATTTTATTGAAATTATTATATTCCTTATACACAAAAGTTAGTGTTGAAAATTGGCACTAAATATATTTCCCTCGATTTTATTACTAATTTCAAAATTGGCTTAATTTTGAGGTGAAGTGTACAAGGAGTCTGGAGTAATTCCTTAAATGGGTTTTAAGTCAGTGGTCAGAGAAAGCCGTGTATTGGTGATAATAGAGAATTAGTGCTCCTAAATACACAATTCTTACGCAACAAGACAAAATTAGAACTCTTTAAGTTGAAAATTCTACAATCTCGAAAAAGCAGCTTCTCACTTCACAATAAGATAAATGAAAGAGCAAAGTGTAAAATTCCCGACGCTAATATTGAATCTTTTAAATTTAGAAGTCTCGTTTAATGCATTTCTTCACATTTAAAAAACTGGGTTTAGTTTTTATTTCCTATTTCCGTGGGACTATTTTATGACGACTCAAATATACTCAGGGCACAAAACGATCCTAAAAAACAATTTAGGGTAAATAGAAAATTTAAAATAAAAAATTAGACAAAGTAGGCGCCGAATGTCTACAGAAAAAGATTTCGTAGTAAGTCGTTCAAACCTTCCCCTTCTATATTTTGCCACACCTACACCCCCTACATTCCCCTACTTCCCTCCCTCAATTCACCTTTCGCACCCCCCTTCTCAACTTCCACTACTCCCCCACCCCGAATTCCCCCTCACTGCCACTACTCCCCTACTCATCATTCCTCATGACTTCCTCTACTTCCACTCACCTCATTTCCCTTTACACTTACATCATTTACCTAATTCCCGCACCCCTAATTTACCCTACTTCCCCTACTTTCCCTCCCATAATTTCCCCTCATTCTTCATACTTCTCCCCCTTACTCCCCCTGCTTCCCTTCCCTCATTCCCCCTACTTTCCTTCCTCTAATTTCCACTACTTCCCCTATCCTCATTTCCCCATCACTTTTCCTTGGAAAAAAGTACGACGGACGGATGGACGGTTGGACACGGTTTCGACATGTCTGAAATCTTCAAAAAGTTTTTTGATTCTTCTCAAGAATCCTAGGAAAATTATATTTACATAACCTTGAGAACAAATACACAAATAAACTTAACAAATAAAGAATTATTCAACATTTTTATTTTGTATTAATTCTTCCCTGAAATTATAGTTCAGTTGCATTTTTCTTATTTTTTTGACTAAAAAATCTTTTTTGGTTGAAAATTAAACTATTTTTTCGAAAATTTGGCCTTTTTTAGTTGAATTAAACTTTCAGTTTTTCGCCACTTTTTTAAATCCCTTAAATTTGTAGTCCTTTGAACCCTGTAGAAATCCCTTGAAATTATATAATTTTTTTGGAAATCCTATAAATCCCTCAAATATTTTAAAATCTAGCTCCTGAAATCTCTGAAATCCTCAAAATCCTTGAAATTCTTAAAATCCATAGAAATACCTAAAAGTCACTTGAAATTTCATTTCATTTCATTTATTCCCTGAAGTTCTCTAGAAATTCGCTGCAATCCCTTGAAATCTTTTAAATATCATTGATACCCTGGATACTTTTTTCAACTCTTTTGAAATTTTCTAAAAACCTATAAAATTCTTTAAAAAGCTTAAAAATTTGAAAATCTCTTTAAATTCCTACGAATTTTCAATAATGGCCTTAACTTTATAGAATCCTTTTAAAGGTCTTGAAATTTATAAAATTCCTCAAGTTTTGTGAAATTCCTAGTAATTACACGAAAATCAAGTGAAATCCCGAAAAACATCTCGGAATCTGAAATATCTTTCAGAATTCCGTCAAAAATGACGAAATCTTTGAAGTTCTCTGAAATCCCCAAAAATCGTTTAAAATCCCTTAAAAGCTTCGAAATTCCTTGAAATCTCTTCAAATTTTTAAATCTCTTGAAACTTTCTATAATCCTACAAAATTCTTTAAAATATCATGAAATTCTTCGGAAACTTTTAGGATGCACTATATTCTTTTAAATCCTTTGAAATTTAATTTTTTTTTATAATCTTGTGAAATCCCCATAAATCTGTTAAAATCAGAAGTTTGTAAATTGATCATACTTTTTTTCTAGGTATGTAGTTTTTTATTTTGTTGGGATACTTCTGGCAACTTTTCAAAAGTCTACTTCAATACTTTTTTCAGTGTCCCAGAGCACTTTGAACCCTGAAAGTAAGAACAGGTTTCAACAGTATATAAACACATGGTAAGAGAAGATCATCGAATTCTGGAAGAAAATTAATCTTTATTTTTTAAGTAACGCCAATTATAAAATATACGCTTTTATCGATAATTGAGGAGCTGAACTTACATCATTTCCCTAATTCCCGCACCCCTAATTTATGCTACTTCCCCTGCTTACCTTCCCCTCATTTCCCCTCATTCTTCATACTTATCCCCCTTACTCCCCCTACCCCCCCCTTATTTCCTCTAGTTTACCCTACTTCCCATACTCCCCCTACTTACCCTCTCCTCATTTCCCATTATTCTTCATACTTCGCCCGCTTACTCCCCCTACCCCCAGATTTCCCCTAGTTTACCCTACTTCCCATCCCCTAATTTCCGCTCATTCTTCATACTTCTCCCCCTTACTCCCCCTCCATCATTTCCCCTACTTTCCTTCCTCTCATTTCCACTACTTCCCCTACCCTCATTTCCCCGTCATTTCTCCTTGGAAAAAAAGTACGACGGACGGATGGTTGAATGGACACCCGACCGAAACTATAAGCCAAGGGTTTTCTGCTCGGGGCTACGAAATCCTAGAAAGTAGGGCACTTATGGATGTACACTAGGGTGGTCCAAATTTTTTTTATTCAAATTTTCATGCATATCGCCCGGAAATTTGTTCGAATCCACACAAAAAAATTCATAAAAAAAAATTGTATTCAGATGTGGCGCAAGCCCCATAAAGTTTAACACGTATTTCCCATAAGAAAAAGGACGTTTTTTTAAATTTCATTCAGAATCGTCGATATTAGCTGAATCAACTTGAAACTTAAAATTTCGCTTAAAAAATAGCCATAGAATGCGAATTAAGTATTACTTTTTAAATATCACCCCTATGAGTCTGTTCGATAGAAATACCACTTTATAATGATAATTAGATGTATAATAAATTGTTCAAACAACTTATTATTGTTTTTAGCAATTTTCTCTTAGAATAGAGACAGAAAGTCGCGGTTTTTGCAAAAAATTTCACTTTTTGTCCCATTTTCAATTACGGTGAGGTAATACTCAGTTAATTTTAACAAACCTAACTGTTTAAACAATTTATTATAATTGTTAATAATATTCTCTTAGAATAATGTTAGAAAAGTGCCGTTTTTTCAAAAATTTTGCACTTTTTGTCCAATTTTCAATGAGAGAGAGTTGATGATTTGATTAATGTCAACAAAATTAATCGTTTAAACAATTTATTATTATCGTGAATAATATTCAATTTGAATAATGATATATATATCTAGTCTACTAGCTAGTCTACTTTTCACTTGGAATGAGATTAATAATTAATTCAATTTAGCAAAAAAAAATTATTTGAACAATTTATTATTGTTCATAACTATCTTCTTCAATAATGCTAGATAGTTGCAGTTTCTTCTGAAATTTTTAACTTTTTACCCACTTTTTACCTAGTAAAGTGATAAATAATGCAGGTTAACAAACATAGTTGTTTAAACAATTTATTATTGTTTACAACTATCTTATCTTAAAGTAATGCTGGAAAGTTGCTTTTTTCTGAAATCTTTAGTTTTACTTTGACTGTAAGTGAATTATTTTTTCTCTTTCCCCAATGTTTAAAAACAAATTAATTTAAACAAAAAAGCTATCTTACGCAAGGGAAAAAACAAATAATGGAATAATTAGGAGTAGGTGGGAGGACTAGTTCTGTAAATTACTTGTAAAAGTTCTGTTTTGAATTATGACAAGAAGTTTATTGCAAAGCGTAAACAAAAAATTTGGAATTGCACATATTTTGATATAAGCCTTCTTTCCAGCAAAATATATTCACGAAAAAGAAACAGATTGTTTAAAATATGTTTCTCTCTGATGTTTCTTTACTATTTGTTCATTACTAAAAAGGCAAGGCAAAGTTGAACATTTCAGAAAAAACCGCAATTTTTTTAGCACTTGTCTAAGAGAAGATAGTTATAAACAATAATAAATTGTTGAAACAACTATTTTTGTTTACTAGCATTAATTATTACCTCACCAAGTGAAAAGTGGACAAGAAATTAAAAATTTCAGAAAAAACCGTAACTATCTGGCATTAATATAGATGAAGTTAGTTATTAACAATAATAATTTGTTTGAACAATTATTTTTGCTCATCTTAATCATTTATTAAGTTACTTCAAGTGAAAAATAGATAAATAGTTTAAAGTTTCAGAAAAAAACCGCAACTTTCTACCATTAAGCAAAGAGAGTATTATTATCAATAATAACAAATTTGTTAAATTATTATTTTTGTTAACAATAATAAACTATAACTATAACTATATTACCTCACTATAATTGAAAATTGGACAGAGTGAATTTTTTTTGAATAAACCGCGACTTTCTATCTCTATTTTAAGAGAAAATTGCTAAAAACAGTAATAAATTCTTTACAAAATTTATTATACATCTAATTATCAGTATAAAATAGTATTTTATGTATTAGATACAATTTACATTTTTTTTAACGCAAAAAAGTCATAATTAGCGTCAAAAACGCACAAAACCCATTTTTTTACTCATGGGCTTTTTTTGGGACCCTATGAAACAGACTTATGAGGTCGATATTTAAAAAGTAGCATTTCATTCGTATTCTATGGCTATTTGTGAAGAGAAATGTTGAGTTTCAACTCGATTTAGCAAATATTGATGATTCTGAATGATTTTGAATTTACAAAAACGTATTTTTTTCTCATGGGAAATACGTGTTAAACTTCATGGGGCTTGCGCCACCTCTAAAAGTCATTAAAAAAAATATATAGATTTATTTTTGGTGGATTCGAACAAATTTCCAGGCGATATGCATGATTGATAAAATCGAAGAAAATTTTCCCATTGTTATTTGTAACTAATTTTCGAAGAGAACTGAAGGCCAACTTTAGAAACAAATATTTCAGGTCAAAATTGTTTATTTAACAATATTTTTTCAGAGTCTAATGTGTTTACTTCATCTGTAGGTAAAAGTTGCGATTCTTATTTCATCCTTATGTTATAGGGCTCATTTTATTCCATTAAGGATTATCGACAAATGTCCTGGGTACGTTTTTATTTAAAAAATGTATTTCATCCAATTGTTAATTTGTTTAAAAATATTTTTCTTCAATAAAATTTTTTTAATAAGAAAGTAATAGAGGCATTTGCAGAGAATCTTTCAAGGAATAAAATGATCACTTCAACATTTGGATTAAAAAATAATTGCAACCTTCACCTAAAGAAAAAGCAAAAACATAAATCTCAAAATAACTATTGTTAAATGAACTATTTTAATTACTTTCGATTTCCTTCCAAAATTAGTTACAATTAACGATAGGAATATTTTTCTCGAGTTGATCAATCATTTTTAAGAATGCTCATTTCTGAACTTGGAACGTCCATTAATTACGTAAGGCTTTTTGTGGGGGGAGTAAAAATCATTTATTACGTAAGTTTCCTCGTTCTAATTATTTTTCTAAAAATATGCTAATTACTCCTGTTTTTGCTGTTGTAATGACTTTTTATTCTATTCAACAGACTATATCATTATTTGTATTATTTTTTCTTATTATGTGATATTTCATAATGCGTAAATCCAATAAATATATTATCTAGGAGTTAAATGGAATCCTTTGAAATCCCATGAATTCGTTTGAAATTTTTTTTGAAATTCTTTGAATTCCATGGAAATAGTACATAATCGGTTGAAAATTCTTTTAACACAATTGAACTCACTAGAAATTCCTTAAAACCCTTTAAAAACTGTGAAAACCCTTCAATCCTTATAAATACGGATAAATCTCTTAAAATCTCTGAAAATCTATTAAAATTTTAAAAATGTCGTGAAATATTTTGAAATCTTACGAAATCCCTTGAAGTCTTTGAAATCCCTTTAAAATTCATTAAAATCTTTACAATCCGTGGGAATATTTCCGAATTTCTTGAAATTTCCTACAAAATGTTCAAATCTTTTTCTTAAAAGCCATTAAAGTTCCTCGAAATTCGTCTTTTAAAAATTTTCCAATTTTCATTTCTACAATTTTAACTATTCCATATTGTACAATACAGAAAATTCTTTATCAGGGTGCCATGTGACCCTCAATTTTTTTTCGTTATGGATTAAAAATTTTCAAGTGGATTATTAACACCCTTAAAGTTGCAATTTTATGATGAATTAGAAATTGAGAAGTCCAGTTCACCCCTAACATTTTTTTAAATGATGAAACTTTAAGGAAATATTACTTATTTTACTGATAGCAATTTCTACTATTTGAAAAAATAAGGAATACTTGTCCTACAATTAAAAATAATTTTTTCAACAAATTACAAAATCTATACCGTAAAAGGAGAGTCTGTGGTGCCCTATTTTTTATATTTGATTGAAAAAAACATCGATTTTCGACCTAATAACGAACATATAACGAAGGTTTTGACTATTAAGCTTTTAATAAATGATTTACTCGAAATTTTGAAAAAAGAAGATTTTTCAGAATTTTGAGAGGTTTCAAGAGAATGAACAATTTTTTAAAACATTTCTGAGAAAATTTCAAATGATTTTTTATTTTTAAAAATAAATTTTAGGAGAAAATTTAAAAAGATTTGAAAACATTTCAAATGAATTCCTAAACGTTCGAAAAAGAATGCAGAAGAGTTTAAAGCAAAAATTTTCAATTTTGCAAGAGTAGAAAATTTGAAGAATAATTCGATTCAGTTTTAAAGATATTTAGGAATTTGAGACATTTCAAAGAGATTAAAATATATTTTGAAACTTTGAATGACTTCCGAATATTTATATAATTTTTTTTAATTTCTCCCAAATTTCTTTAGGTCCTAAAAATCTTTTAAACTGACTCGAATTTTCCCTAAAATTTTGTAAAATCCTGTATAATAACAAAACTTTCCTAAAACTTTTCTAGATACTTTTTCGACATATCTGAAATCTTCAAAAAGTTTTTTGATTTTTCTCAAGAATCCTAGGAAAATTATATTTACATAACCTTAAGAACAAATACACAAATAAAATTAACAAATAAAAAGTTATTCGAAATTTTTATTTTGTATTAATTTTTCCCTGAAATTATAATTCGGTTAAATTTTTCTTATCTTTTTGACTAAAAAATCTTTTTTGGTTGAAAATTCAACTATTTTTTCGAAAATTTGGCTTTTTTTAGTTGAATTAGACTTGAAATCTTTTAAATATCATTGATACCCTGGATACCTTTTTCAACTCTTTTGAAATTTTCTAAAAAGCTACGAAATTCTTTAAAAAGCTTAAAAATTTGAAAATCTCTTTGAATTCCTTGGAATTTTCAATAATGGCCTTAACTTTATAGAATCCTTTTAAATGTCTTGAAATTTATAAAATTCCTTAAGTTTTGTGAAATTCCTAGTAATTATACGAAAATCAAGTGAAATCTCGAAAAACATCTCGAAATCTGTAATATCTTTCAGAAATCCGTCGAAAATGATGAAATCTTTGGAGTCCTCTGAAATCCCTAGAAATCGTTTAAAATCCCCTAAAAGCTCTAAAATTCCTTGAAATCTCTTCAAATTTTTAAATCTCTTGAAACTTTCTATGATCCTACGAAATTCTTTTGAATCTCATGAAATTCTTCGGAAACTTTTAAGATGCACTATATTCTTTTAAATCCTTTGAAATTAAAATTTTTTTTAGAATCTTGTGAAATCCCCATAAATCTGTTAAAATCACAAGTTTGTAAAATTAAATACTTTTCTTCAGTGTCCCAGAGCACTTTGAAGCCTGAAAGTAAGAACAGGTTTCAAGAGTATATATAAACACATGGTAAAAGAAGATCATCGAATTCTGGAAGCAAATTAATCTTTATTTTTTAAGTAACACCAATTACAAAATATACGCTGTTATCGATAATTGCGGTGCTAAACATTCATGATAATTACTGCAAAACCTTAAGGCAAAATAAATCATAATGTCAATTATCCAAAAAAATTTCTTAGAGTTAGTACAGATTTCAATTCTTTTTAGAATTATTTTTCAATTTTGCAGCGTTTAACAGTGCGCATAGGTTCTTACAGTGCGTTTTATATAAGGTGTGTACATTGATTAAAATCTCTTTGATAAAAAAGGGCTTAGTTTTTGGTCTGATCTACTTCAGATTACTCTTGATTATCTTTTTAAACGTATTTGAATAGACAATTTATTATCAGCTCACTCGCAAATACAATAACCGAAATAGAAAATCCTACAGTAATAGTTAAAAGAAGAGGTATCATGATATTAGTCGTTTGGCTATAATCCTGAATAATTTGACTGATCGGATTCGAGGAAGGACTTATTGAATAATTCTCTCTCCACTTATAGAAAAGTCCAGACTGAATCAACTGTGACAAAATTCTATCAACTCGTGGAATATAAGGTGATCCTGGTTCTAAAACCATCGCAAGTGTACTCTTTCGGAGACACAATTTTCCAATCTTCATGGAAGCATGAACCTTATCGTATTCTTGAACAAAAAATTTTGCCACACTTTCTGCCATAATGCACGTGATGTTCTTATGCTTCATTAATAACTTGATGCAGCTTGTTCCTGAAGAGTCGATAATAGTTGTATTCAGCAATGCTTCAACAAATTTGTCATTTTTGCTGCTGCGCATAAGAGATGACATAATATCGCTCATCACGAGTGGCAGACGAGAATTATTCAAATCTTCTAAAGTATCGACTTGCATTTCGTATTCAGTTGTGAACTTTATGTCAGTCAGAACTGCGTAAATTACAGATGAGGAAATAAAAAAAGCGAAAAGCTCGAAAACGAAGATGATTTGTTCTGCCAACTTCTGTGGCATAGCTGGAATCGAGAATCCGAGAAGTGCTTCTAATATGGACAATGGGGACCAAACACTGCTATTAGATTTTAGAATACATCCCACGGCGAAAGGTATCAGCATCATCACGAACAATGACCCTGCCATGTGCAGCAACTTGCTTGAATATTGTACAGATACTGTTTTAGATTTTAAAATTGGCACAACAGGATAATAACAATATTGACCAAAAGCCCAGCTGAAGTCTAAAATCTTTTCTCCTTGGGTGGTATACTCACCCAAATTAGTATAAAACTGCATTTGTTTATGAGTAATTTTGTACGGAAAAGTACTGCTTTTGTTCAGGTCCCTTCTGAAATCACCCCATCCTTCAACTTTGGATTCAATTTCCAAAAGTGAGAAATTCATCGCTTTAGACAAAGCTTTCACTACCAGTGCTCCTGCTCCAGAAACTTGAATAGGATATCCCGAATGATTTCGTCTCACCTGAATTACATGAGGCTCATCAAAAGAACCTGTTTTCAATTCATATCCGTTCAAATCCCTCAGCTTGTCATGGAAAAAGTGAGTGTTTGCTGAACATTTCTCCTTGGTGTAGCTTTTCGTGAATGGATTAAATTTATGCACCGTCGCTAGATGTCGATGATCAATCATGAACCAGTTCTTCTTTGGGAGTTTTTGGACAACCAGTTCGAGGATACTGACATCTAGGAAATTATCTAACCACAAGTTCTGCAGAAACTTTACATAGTTATATCGTTTTTCCTCTGATAAAAAAACCACCAAACTCTTTGGACGACCTTTGTTTCCTGATAGTTGCTGTAAAACGTTTTTCACGACATTCAACCGGGAAAGATACAGTTTGCTGTTCAAGGACTGTATTGGGACAAATAGTGTCGTCGCTCTAAGACGGGTAACGTTTCCTGCATTTACCAAATCTTGGGCCTTTGTACTGGTCAGTTTGTTAAAATTGATAATCTTATTAGGAACTCTTTCTGCAATTTTACTGACAATATCATTCGTTAATAAAGCTTTCTCATTCAGAACACTTTCATGTAGGAGCACGACAGTTTGAAACACTTTGGAATCTTGTTTGATATAGTTAACAAGTCTACCAATAAACATTGTTGAGTTAAAGACACCTAGCACATAAATCAGGAAACTTAGAAGAACAATGATATTATTGAATTTTAAGTTAATAGACATTGCGAAAATTTTGTTGTATATAAAGTATGAATCCTTTTGAAAAACTTCAGACGTAGTTTGTTCGAAATACGTCTTTCTTTAAAGGTAGCTCCCATAGGACTAGCATGGGTCAGCATTTGTAGAGCAAATTTGTATGTTTATATCGATTTTTCTGGCCTGATTTAGAAGTGGCATTCATGCCAAATTTATATATTCTAGCACACCTGATTTGTGTTATTTAAAGAAATACAAAAAAGTAAACAAAAGAAAAAGCAGATTTGACCTGATTTACGTGTCCTGAAAGTTGACTTATTTTCATTATCGAAATACATTTATTCATTTCTTTTCTTTAAGGCATCATTAATTCAAACTAAAATGACAATTTTTCATTCAGACCATTTGTATCTGATACTTAAATAATGTTTATGAAAGCAAATCTATAATGACCAGTGTGTATTTCCGAAAGGGGACCGTGAAGTTTCAGTTGCCTTTTGGTTTTATCGAATGTGTTTCAAAATATTTTTTAGTTAAAATGCATCAATTAATTTGTTATAAACTATAAAGTACCGATTTATTTCAGACGTACTGTGGTATAGCTTGTATGCAGGGTGCCTACCCGATGGATGATTTAAAATTCCCGGTCATTTCCGGGTTTTCTCCCGGTAAATTGTTAATTTCTCCTGGTCAATTTAACAGAGTTTGAAATATTTGAATGATTTCAAACAGTTCGAAAAGATTCCAAGAGTTTTTCATTCATTTTTAAGGAATTCAAGGATTTCGGATTTGGAACAGGGACTTTGGAGAAGAATTCTAATTCTGAGTTGGAACATCAGATAATTGTTGGTCATAAGAATTACATTTCTAACTTGGAACAGAAAGTTTTTTAAAGGAATCATAATTCTGAACTTGAACAGGGACTTTTTAAAATTTCCCTTCTTCTATATCAGAATTAAATTTATCTTCCAAAATTCCCGTTCCATGACATCAATTTTCTGCTCCAAGTCAAATAATAATTCTTTCCAAAAATTCCCTGCCCTAAAACCTAAATTATAATTTTTTACGGAAATCCCCTGTTCTAAAGTGAACATTATAATTATTTACAGAAATATTCTGTTACAAAATTTTCTATTAAAATTATAATTGATTTTAGGTGTTTTTCTCTACATGGTCTTGAATCAATAGTTTTAAAATATTGATTTTATGTTTTTCAGTTGTGAAAAAATTCTTCACTGGCTCCGCTGGGATCAATATTTCAAAAATATTTATTCAAGACCATGTAGAGAAAAACAACTAACACAATTACTTATAAAGATCTGGTCAACGCCGTAACATCGAAAAATAAATATTTTTTAAAACAATTCAGAAATATAGTAACTCCCTTTTATTTGAAACAAAAAACAGATTTTTCAAACTAAAACAAATCCTGAATTGAAACAAGAAATTTTCAAAATCTGACGAATTTTGACTTGGAATAGTGATTGTTTTTGTAAATTCCGTTTGTACAAATCAGAGTTAAAACTATTTAAAAAAATTATCCTTTTCCAGACAAAATTATAATATTTCACGAAATTACCTGTTCCAAAGTCAAAATTATAATGCTTTATGGGATTTTTTAAAAATTTTATTTATTTATACCCCAGCCAAAATCAGAATTGAAATTTTTTCGGAAAATCCTCTATACCAAATCACAATTATATTCATTTCCAAAATTCAATGTTTCAAGTCAGAATGATATTCATATAAAACATTTTCTTTTAGAAATAAAAAATTTAGTAACATTTGTTTGAAAAAACGAGAATTTTGTAATCCAAACAAATTCTGATTTCGAACAAGAAATGTTCAAAATCTGACGAATTCTGAGTTGTATTAGGAATTGTTTTTGTATATTTCGTTTTTATAAATCAGAATTAGAATTATTTTTTGAAATTTCCCGCTTGATGTCAGAAATTACCTTTTCGCAGACAAAATTATAATTCTTCACGAAATTACCTGTTCTCAAGTAAAAATTATCATTCTTTACGGGATTTAAAAAAAATTTTCATAAAACTATTCCCCGTCTAAATTCAGAATTATAATTCTCTTAGAAAATAACGTCTCTTAATCCAAAATTTGGAAGAAGGATGTTTGAAATTGTGACGAATTCTGATTTGGGACAGATATTTTTTTAAATTCCCTTCTTCTAAATCAGAATTAAAATTATAATTCTTCACGGGAAATTCCTGTCCTAAAATAAAAATTATCGTTCTTAACGAAATTTTTTATTCTAAAGGAAATCTAAAATGAAAATTATAATTATTTACGGAAATTTCTAGTTGTATCTCATAATTATATATATATTTCAGAAAATTCTATGTTCTAGAGTGAAAATTCTAATTCTTTGCGGAAATTTCCTGCCCCAAAGTAAAAATTATAATTCTTTAAAAAATTCCCTGCCGCAAGATAGGATTATAATTCTCTTAAAAATACACTGTTCCAAGTCAAAATTGTAATTCTTTTGGAAAACTTTCTATTCAAAGTGAGAATTATGATTTTTTCAGCAATTCCCTGTTCCATCTCAGAACTAGATTAATAAAATATATGAAACCAGATTGAATTTGCAAATTAGTACATTAATTCGAGAGAAATATCCCGGTTTTCCCGATTTTCCGGTCAGGTAGACACCCTGGTAAACGTAAGGAGTTTTTTAATTATCTTTTTCTAAATCAGAATTAAAATTCTTTTCCTATCCAGAATACCTGAAGAATGCATTTTATAAACAAATTTTTTCAATTTTGTTTTAATAATTCGTAATTTTCAGAAGTTATTGTCGCTCAATATTTATATTACTTATTATATGCATAAATTGTTTGCTTCTTCTATTGTTATACTATCCCAAACAATTCGTAACTTACTTTTGATTAAAAAGAGAAGAAAAATCTTTGTTGCTAATTTGAAAAAAAGTAAAAATCCACTATGATTCTGCTTTCAGAGTTACGATTACTCTGAAAAATGTACTGCATTTATTGTAATTTTAAAAATAGTGGTTGAAGCTAAAATCTATTTAAAAACACAAATCAATTTTATTTTTTGTACTTTTTTTTATTACAAAAATTTTTACCCATTATACTTGTCGTGGCATTGAATTTGGGACTTTCTCTAGTTTACAATATGTTTGGAAAAAAATGTGGAAATAAAAATTATAATGATGGTTCTACATTCTTCTTTGCTTACAATTGTGAGCAAATGACATAGACTCTGAACAATTACACGCGCGCTAGTTGTCCTAACTAGACATCGTCGGCCGAGCAATGTGATAATACGCTCAAGGCTGTCTACTCACTTATGCGAAAACGCGTTTCTATGTGCGGGATATCACCTCGATGCAGCCGCAAATACCGGGAAGGTTTTTTTTTAAATTTTCAAATTGCGTTTCAAGGTGAAAGAAATTCACCATGATTTAAAATTATAATTGGAAAATAACTTTAAGCAGATTCATGTACATACGATTTTTTTATTTTACATTTCTGGAGATCAGAAACAGTAAAAAAAATCCCCAAAAACACTTTTGATTGGATAATTACGATTGGGATTATGAAGATACGAGTATTTGAATTTTGACGTCTATTTTCAAAAAAACACGAGTTTTTAACAAAATTTCTATAGTTTTTGACATAATCGTGATGTTCCAGTTTTCTTTTCGGATTATGGTGGGTTTTACTGTCCTCTTTTGAAATCCGTTTATATATTTCAAAACTATTTGAAAACTACTTAAAAGGCGTTAACTTCATATTCTTGTACTTGAACTTTTTTGTAAAATCTTGAAGGAAATTGAAACAATGAAATACAAAAAAGTACAAAATTAGTCCGAATAATAGACAAAAGTTATACTTTCCTGTAATTTTTTCTGTAATTTATTTTCCCCTCTGCTTTAAAATTACATTTGATTGATAGTGGATACCTACGTAACATTTTTATGTAAAAAACTGTTGCATTACTGAAATTTCTGCCTTATCTTCGATTTACTATAACAGCAAAAATTCTTGGCAAACATGTAACATTTTTTTTTGTTAATTTATATACTTCTTCAATGAATTATATGAATTTACAACATCATTCTTAGTACAGTTTTTAAATATTTCAACTTTTGTGAAATTTTGAATTGTGTTGTAAATATTTGTAATTTTTCAAAATAATTTACGTAAAATTAAAAGTGTCTTCATGTCAGACGCCCAAATTTAAAAAATGTAAACTTCTGTAATTTTTTTTTTCGCCCAGGTGGAAAAATGATACGTAGTGGGAAATATTATATATAATTTTTTCACTATGAATAAACTGGTATAAATTATATATCACGTTTCCGTCTAGATTTATTGTTATTTTGTTTACTGCTCCACAATAAAATATAAGGAAATAAAATGAAAATGATCTATTTGTATTCAACTGTATTTTTTTGTTAAATTTGGTACATTTTTGTACAAGTTTAAAATAAAAATTACAGTTCAAAACTAAGAAATTAAATATTGTTAAGCTTTAAAAATTAATTTTTAAAAAATGGGCCAAGACAAACTTTTTCAATTATGATCTGACACATTTTGCAGCAACCTTATTAGATTAGGATCAAGCTCTGTTTTATTTTTTATTTTTGGAGAATTAACAAAAATTAAAATGCAATTAAAACTTTTAATCCGAGAAGTTCCAGCAAAGGAAATAGCTATTTAAATTTCCATTGATTTCTTTGTCGTTAAGTGAAAAGGAATGCAGAATGTGGTACGCGCAAAAATATTACTTTGACCAGCATCGCGTGTGTTATAGTCGTTGATCGTCCTGTGCATTTCTCTTATAACTTGTTCGTACTGAAAAATGAAGACATATATAATTTCGAGGCAGGTATTGACTTGCACTTTATTCTGGCTTCTGGCTCCTGATAAGAGAGTCAAAAACAAAAAAATACGGGTCAAATTTTAGACGTATATAAATTTTCAAAAAATTTGATTAAGACGTATATTAATTTTGAGGAAGTCAAGAAGAAAAAAATATATGGGACGAATTTTAGACGAATCATAATAAACGTAACTTAATTTTAAGAATTTGTTTATTAAGATGTATATTAATTTTGAAATAGATATTGACCAGGGTGTCTACTAAATTTTGCCCAAGAAATTCCCGGACGATTCCCGCACAATTCTTGCATTTTTCCCGTGTATAAATATAGGGTCCCGCTTACGAAGAAGCATACATACATTCAGTCGAAAAAATTAATTTTCCACTAAACTGATGAATTTTTAACTAAAATTATGTATTGGGATAGCTGAAATTTAAATAAAAAAGATAAGTTTTTAACTAAAATGATGAATCTTCAACTGGAATAGTTGAATTTCAAACAAACAAGATGAATTTTTAAATACAATGATCAATCTTTAATTCGAGTATTTGAATTTTCAAAAAAAAAAAAATAATTCTTTACCAAAAAAGCCGATTTTCAACCAAATAGTTGCATTTTGAACTTGAAAAAGTCATTTTTTAACCAAAAATTGAATAGTTAACTTTTCAGCTGAAAAAAATTATTGCTCCACCAAACTGATGAATTTTCAACTAGAATAGTTGCATTTTAAATAAAACACATGAATTTTTAGCTAAAATGATCAATCTTTAACTGGAATAGTTGAATTTTCAACCAAAAAAATTAATTTTCCAACAAAAAGACATTTTTTTATAAAATAAAATAATTTTCAACGAAGTGGTTGATTTTTCAACTAAAAAAGACAAATTTTCAGCCACAAAGAGAATAGTTAAATTTTCAGTTATAAAAAATTGATTTCCCACCAAACTGATGAATTTTCAATCGAAAATGGAATCGTAAAATTTTTAGTCAAAAAATTAATTTCCTGCCAAAAAGATAAATTTAACAAAATAAATGAATTTTTAACGAAAGAGTTGAATTTTCAACTAACCAAGACCAATTTTCAGCCAAGAATTGAATAATTATATTTTCAATTGTGAAAAATTAATTTTGCACCAAACTGATGAATTTTCAATCAAAAAATAGAAGTCAAATTTTTAATCAAAAAAGTAAAAGATAACTTCAACTAAAATGAGGAATCTGTAACTAGAATAGTTAAATTTTTAAATAAAAAGATGAATTTTTAACAAAGAAGATTAATTTTTACAAGAGAGACGGATTTTCAGCAAAATACATGCATTTTCAAATAAAAAATTAAACAGTCAAATTATCATATAAAAATATTCATTTTTAACGAAAGAGATGAGTTTTAAATTAAATGATGGAATCGATTGGTCCCTTTTACGACAGAAGCATACATACAAATGCATTGTGATTTGCGACATACGTAATTTTCTCGATTGCAATATTAAAATTTATTAAAAAGATCTATTTTTTAATTTGTTAAATATTTTCAAGAATTTAAATTTTAAGTAAGAAAAAAGCAGCGCAAGTAACTCAAAGAGGCAACAAGAAATTGTTAATTATACAGAAATGAAATGCATTTCCCGCATTTAAGATAAAATCAATGACAATAAATGTTTTTGATTACTGATAAGAGAGAGTCAAGAAGAAAAAAATATGGTACGAATTTTAGACGAATAATAATAAACGTATATTAATTTTAAGACTTTTTTTTATTAAGACGTACATTAATTTTGAGGAAGCTATTGCAGCCTTTGTACTTCATTCCTGAATAAATGTTTCTGGTTCCTGATAAGTGAGAGTCAAGAAAAAAAAATGGGACGATTTTTCATAGCCGTTACGAGAAAGGAATAATGAGAAGGCGTAAAGAAGAATACAAGAGGGAAAAATAAAAATAGAATTGAACTTTTTTTATCGAAATTCCTTTTTTTCGATCGAGATATTAAGTACTTCGGCTGTCCGTTTTTACGAGATGTACTCAATTTCTAGATAAGATGCTTACAATTGAAAGAACCCTTTTGTAAACGATGTAGTGTAAAAATGAAATCTTCGTTTTTTACGAGCTCGTAAATAAAAACCATTCGCGAAAATACGATTCTTGGAATTTTTATGAAGGTATCCGAAGGATGTAATTGTAGATTATAACTTTTTATGATGTCTTTTCGAAAATAGAAAATTCAAAACCAAATACTAAATTTTCATGATTACCAATTCTAGAAACGCACAAAATAAATTGGGTATGCCCTAAATGTAAATCAGTCAAAATTTGACTGATTAAATAATTCAAGCCAATATTGCTAACTGAATAAAACAGTCACTTGAAATTACGGATTTTCAATCAACAAAAGTGGCTGATTTATGTGCTATAATAAAGCAGTAAAATTATGTTCAAATTAAAATTCTTACATTTTGATAAATGATTAAAATTATCCATAATTGGCTGGTTTATACATTGAAAGTTACGGATTAGATCAATTTGTCTGTATTGGTAGAAAATAAATTTTCTTGCTTCAAAAATCATCTTTTTGATTGAATTCAACTGTTTTTTTTATTAAAAATGAATATCTTTTTGGGTCGTAATATGAACTATTACATTTTTTGAAGCGAATTAATTTTTTTAAATTAAAAATTCAACTACTTGATTGGAAGTTGAGCTACTTTTAAAAAAAATATATTTCTTTGGTTGAAGATAATTAATCTCTTTGAAAATAATATAAAATTTAGAGGCCTTTACCAGTTATTATTAACTAGTCTAAGAAAATTTTTATATAATTAATCTCTTTGGTTGGAAATTCTTTTCTTGCTTATTGAAAAATAAACTATTCCATTTTTGGTTGAAAATTGACCTTTTTTATTCAAAAATTCAAATGTTTGATTGAGGATTCAACTATTCAATTTTTGGTATTTAAAATAAAAATCTTTTTTGTTCGAAATATTATCTTTTTTGCTGAGAATTCATCTTTGTTGGTTCAAAATTCAAGTACTTGGTTGTGATTTTGACTACTTTGTTGAAATTATATTTCATTTTGGTTAAAGATTAATTTTTTGTATGTAAATTTAAATATTCCATTTTTGTTTGAAAATGTATCTTTTTTAGTTGAAAATTCATCTTTTTGGTTAAATGCAACTCTTTTTTATTTTAAATTGAAATCATTTTCGGTTGAAATATTGGCTATTTAATTTTTTTTAAGAATTCATCTATTTTACTTGAATCTTTTACTACTTGGTTGAAAGTGAAGTGCCTGATAGAAGTGCTTTCTTAAAAATTCATTTTTTTGGTTTAAGATTTAGTACTTTAGCTGAGAATTCATTTCTTTGGTTGAAAATTCGTCTTTTTTTGGTAGAAAATTAATCTTCTTGGCGAAAAATGCATTTTTTTAAATTCAACTATTTGGTTGAAATTTAAACTGTTCTGTTAAAAATGTATTCTCTTGAATTATTATTCATCATTTTGCTAAAAATTCATCTGCCGGATTGAAGATTTAACTAGTTTTTTTAAAGTTCCGTTTTTTGGTTGAAAATGGATCTTTTTTAGTTAAATATTTAACTATTTGGTTGAGAATCCAATTATTTTGTTGAAAATTCGTCTTTTTTAGTTGAATTCTACCACTTTTGATTTGAATTTAAATCTTTTTTGGTTTAAATATCAAATATTTTTTATTTAACATTAAAATCTTTTTCGTTTCAAATGTCAACTATTACATTTTTTGTGGAGAAATTATATTTTTTGGTTAAAAATATATTTTGCTGAATGAAAATTTAACCTGTCCATTTTTGGTAGAAAATTGGATCTTTTTTATTAGAAAATTCAACCATTTAGTTGAAAATGCATGTATTTGTTTGAAAGTTCTATTTTTTTTTGTAGAATATTAATCTTCTTGGCGGAAAATTAATTTTTTTTTGTTCAAAAATCCAACTACTTGGTTGAAAGTTGAACTGCTTTGTTAAACATTTATTCTTTTGGGTCATGATTTATCAGTTTAGTTGAAATTTCATCTGTTTGGTTGAAAATTAAATTATTTTGTTAAAATTTCGTTTTTTTTTGGTTGAAAATTAATAATTTCTATTTGAAAATTCAACGTTTTGGTTGGAAAAATATTTATTTAAAATGCATCGTGTTTCGTTGAAAATTCAACTCCTTGTTTTAAAGTTAAACTACTATGTTGAAAATTAATTTTTTGTTGTTGAAAATTGATGTTTTTTGTTAAAAATTTGTCTTTTCTGGTAAGGTCATAATCTTCTTGGCAAACAAGTTTTTTTTTTAAATTCAGCTATTTGGTTAAAAGTTAAACTGCTTAGTTTGAAATTTCTTCTTTTGTTTGATGATTTATCATTTTAGTTAAAAATTCACCTGTTTGGTTGAAGATTTAACTATTTTCTTGAAAATTCAATTTTTCGTGTGAAAATTCTTACATTTTGTCAAAAATTCTTTTTTTTCTGGTACTTAGAAACATAATCTTCTTGGCAAAAAAGTATTTTTTTTTTAAATTCAACTATTTAGTTAAAAGTTGAAATGCTTAGTTTTAAATTTCTTCTTTTTTAAAATGATTTATCATTTTAGTTAAAAATTCACCTATTTGAATGCTTTGTTAAATATTTCTTCTTTTGGTTAATGATTCATCACTTTAATTGAAAATTCATCTATTTTACTTGAATCTTTCACTACTTGGTTGAAAGTTGAAGTGATGTGTTAGAAATTAATTTTTTTTCGTTGAAAATTCAGTACTTCAGTTAAAAATTAATTTCTTTGGTTGAAAATTCGTCTTTTTTTGGTAGAAAATTAATCTTCTGGCGAAAAATGCATTTTTTTAAATTCAACTATTTGGTTGAAATTTAAACTGTTTTGTTAAAAATTTATTCTCTTGAATGATGATTCCTCATTTTACTAAAAACTCATCTGCCTGATTGAAGATTTAACTAGTTTGTTGAAATTTCCGTTTTTTGGTTGAGAATTCAATTATTTTGTTGAAAATACGTCTTTTTTAGTTGAATTCGACCACTTTTGATTTGAAATTAAAATATTTTTTGGTTTAAATATCAACTATTTTTTATTTAAAATTAAAATCTTTTTTGTTTCAAATGTCAACTATTACATTTTTTGTGGAGAAATCATATTTTTTGGTTAAAAATTTATTTTGCTGAATGAAAATTTAACCTGTCCATTTTTGGTAGAAAATTGATCTTTTTTATTAGAAAATTCAACCATTTAGTTGAAAATGCATGTATTTGTTTGAAAATTCTATTTTTTTGTTTGTAGAATATTAATCTTCTTGGCGGAAAATTCATTTTTTTGTTGATCGAAAATCCAACTACTTGGTTGAAAGTTGAACTGCTTTGTTAAAAATGTATTCTTATGGGTTATGATTTATCAGTTTAGTTGAAATTTCATCTGTTTGGTTGAAAATTTAATTATTTTGTTAAAATTTCGTTTTTTTTGTTGAAAATTAATAATGTTTAATTGAAAATTCAACACTTCGGTTGGAAATTTATTTATTTAAAATTCGTCGTGTTTCGTTGAAAATTCAACTCCTTATTTTAAAGTTAAACTACTATGTTGAAAAATTCATTTCTTTGGTTGAAAATTCGTCTTTTTTTGGTAAAAAATTAATCTTCTTGGCGAAAAATGCATTTTTTTTAAATTCAACTATTTGGTTGAAATTTAAACTGTTTTTTTGTTTAATTTATTCTTTTGAATTATGATTCATCATTTTACTAGAAATTCCTCTGCTGGATTGAAGATTTAACTAGTTGGTTGAGAATTGAATTATTTTGTTGAAAATTCGTCTTTTTTAGTTGAATTCTACCACTTTTGATTTAAAATTAAAATCTTTTTTGGTTTAAATGTCAACTATTTTCTATTTAAAATAAAAATATTTTCTGTTTCAAATGTCAACTATTATATTTTTTGTGCAGAAATCATTTTTTTTTGTTCAAAAATCCAACTACTTGGTTGAAAGTTGAACTGTTTTTTTTTAAATTTATTCTTTTGGGTTATGAATGATCCGTTTAGTTGAAATTTCATCTGTTGGGTTGAAAATTTAATTATTTTGTTGAAATTTCGTTTTTTTTTTGGTTGAAAATTAATAATTTTTAATTGAATATTCATCTCCTTGTTTTGAAGTTAAACTACTATGTTGAAAAATTCATTTCTTTGGTTGAAAATTCGTCTTTTTTTGGTAAAAAATTAATCTTCTTGGCGAAAAATGCATTTTTTTAAATTCAACTATTTGGTTGAAATTTAAACTGTGTTTTTTTTTTAAATTTATTCTTTTGAATTATGATTAATCATTTTACTAGAAATTCATCTGCTGGATTGAAGATTTAACTAGTTGGTTGAGAATTGAATTATTTTGTTGAAAATTCGTCTTTTTTAGTTGAATTCTACCACTTTTGATTTAAAATTAAAATCTTTTTTGGTTTAAATATCAACTATTTTCTATTAAAAATTAAAATCTTTTCTGTTTCAAATGTCAACTATTATATTTTTTGTGGATAAATCATTTTTTTTTTGGTTCAAAAATCCAACTACTTGGTTGAAAGTTGAACTGTTTTTTTTAAATTTATTCTCTCGGGTTATGATTGATCCGTTTAGTTGAAATTTCATCTGTTGGGTTGCAAATTTAATTATTTGGTTGAAATTTATTTGGTTGAAATCTCCTTGTTTTAAAGTTAAACTAATATGTTGAAAATTCATTTTTTGTTGTTGAAAATTGATATATTTTGTTAAAAATTTGTTTTTTTCTGGTAAAGTCATAATCTTCTTGGCAAAAAATTTTGTTGTTGTTGAAAATGCAACTATTTGGTTAAAAGTTTGAAATTTCTTCTTTTGTTTAATGATTTATCATTTGCGTTGAAAATTCAACTTTTGGGTTGAAAATGTTTATATTTGTTTGAAAATTTGCCATTTTTGGTTAAAATTCATCCGTTTTAGTTAAGAATTCATCTACTTAGTTGCACGTTGAACTTTTCTGTTAAAAATTAATTTTTTCGTTTAAAGTTTCCTCATTTTAGTTGAAAATGTATCTATCTTTTTGAAAATTTAACTATTTTGTTGAAAATCCGTTCTTTTTCTTGAAAATTAACTTTAATAATGGGAAGTTTAACTATTCCATTTTTAGTTTAAGTTGATCTTTTTTGAAAAATTGGACAGATTGGATCATTTAAAATGACTGATTTCATCAGCAAGTCAAATTGACTGATTTGACTTCTAAACAGTCACTTTGGACTGATTCCAATTTAGAGCATATTTATATCCTTGCAATAAAAGTTAAATCTCTAATATTCTCGATATACCCTTTTTCATTTTCCTCCTTCATTTTCAATAACAAATTTCATGTTCGAGGAAAGCCAACTATAATTTTCTGAGGTTAGAGTCTGCAGGAGGAATAAATTACGAGGTCAACCAACCTATATTGATTATAAATTCCCAGGAATCGCGACTTGGTAGCAAGATTTTTACTTCCGTTATTTTGGATAGCAAAAATCATACATCTCATGCATACGAAGCGTCGATTGAGGATGCGTTCAAAGAGAAATTATTCATCTGTTAAGGTAAACGAGTGTCACGCATTTGCGTACAAAACACGTACAAAAATATGATTCACTTCTCTTCCCCTCCTCATGCTCTATTACTCTCCTCTCCCTATATCTTTCTTTTTTTCCTCTCTTGGGCATCTATTTTTGTCTCAGTTACTCACATTAATGCACAACTAGTATGCGTAAAACACCCCTCGTGCGTTGAGTTTATTCGTCGCCTATAGATTCCAGAACCACCCCTCGTGAGACTATAATAATTTTGAACATCCCCAGACGTTGGTGTTAGAAGCAGGACGTTCGATGGGGAAAACGAAATATCCGAGCAGTTTGCCCTTCTGCTTCCTATATGACATTTTCTGAGGATGGAAGTAATTTACATATGGGTAGTTCGACTAATCGGTTTAATTTGATTGAATGTTGTTTGTGCGGATTGCTTTCAGTAGAATAGGACTTTTAAATGCTTTGAGGAAATTTATCACATAATATTGAATGACCTTCTGCTATTTTGGAAAACAGATGGTGAAAGAGAGCTTTTTCTAGAAGAGAGTATAACAATGGAAGGTTTCAGAGGAATTAGCAATTATTGTATTTTCGATTGAAGCGGTTGAAAATAAAATTTGTAAATACTCGAAAATAAACAATTTTTAATCCAAAAAATATGAGGGTGAAGTATATTTGATGAAGTGGTCAGGTTAACAAAATGATGGATTGCAAAAGGATGGAATACAAAATTTCAAAATTGATCTTTGAAGAATGTATAATCAAATTTTATTCGTTGAAATTTATACAATTTTAAATTATATGTCATACTTTTCAAAACAGAACCATTTAACATCCGGGTCTTTGAGATCGAAACTTTTCAAAATTAACCGCTTGAAGGGTGAACTCTAAGCTTAGATCAGTCAAAATTTGACTAATTGAATTAATCAAGCATGCTTTGACTGAAAAGTGAGTCATTTTTACTGACCAAACAGTTATTTTAACAGGCGAATCAGTCAATCGAAGTGACTGATTTTTACTCAATGGAAGTGACTTATTTGTCTGCTATAATAAAGTAGTAAAATTATTTCTAAATTAAAATTCCTGATTGAATACCTACATTTTTAATAAATGATTTAAATTAGACATAAATGGCTGATTAATACGTTGAAAATTACGGATTCAATCAATCAAAATGACTGATTTAATTAGAGGAAGTTACTGATTACGTAATTCAAAATGACTATGTTTAGATCACTCAAAATTACTGATTCAGTCAGTGAACGTTACTGATTAGATCAATTTGCCTTTATTGGTAGAAAATAAATCTTCTTGGTTTAGAGTTCATCTTTTTGGTTAAATTGGACTGTTTTTGATTTAAAATAGAAATATTTTTGGGCTGAAATATGAACTATTACGTTTTTTGTTCAGAATTCCTATTTTTTTAAATAAAAATTCAACTACTTGGTTCAAATTTGAACTATTTATTAAAAATTAATTTTTTTGTTAGATAATAACTGATTATTTTAGTTGAAAATTCATCGCTTTGGTTGAAAAATTAACTTTTTTTAGATAAAAGTTCAACTATTTGGTTGAGACTTCAACTATTTCATGGACAATTCATCTTTATTAGTTGAAAATTTAACCATTTGGTTGAAAGTAGAGCTACTTTGTTAAAAATTCAGTTTTTTTATTGTTAATAATTCATAATTTTGGTTGAAAACTTATTTCTGTGGTTGATAATTTAACTACTTTATTAAAAATTCTTGTTTTTTTCTTTTGGTTGAAGATTCATAATTTTACTGGAAAATTCAACTCTTTAATTAAAAATTTAATTTATAAAAATGACATTCGTTTTTCATGGTTGAAAATTAATTTTGTTAATTACAAATTTAACCATTTCTTTTTGGTAGAAAAGTAATCTTTTTGGCAGAATTTTTTTATTTTTTTAAATTCAACTAGAGTAGGTTAAGAATGGAACTGCTTTAATAAAAATTCATTATTTTGGCTAATGATACATAATTCATATAATATCTTGAAAATTCTTGTTTTTTTGGTAGAGAATTAATCTTCTAGGCGGAAATTTTTTTTCAATTCAAATACTTGGTTGAAAATTAAACTACTTTCTTGAAAATTCTTTCCTTTTTTTGAAGATTCATAATTTTACTTGAAAATTCATCTCTTTGGTGCAAAATTCTATTTAAAAATAACTTAATTTGTTTTTTTATGGTTTAAAATTATTTTGTAAATTGAAAATTTAAACATTTCTTTTTGGTAGAAAATTAATCCTTTTGCCGGAAAACTAATTTTTTTAAATTCAACTAGTGTAGGTTAAAAGTTAAACTGCCTTGATAAAAATTCATTATTTTAATTAATCATTAATCATTCAAGTTGGAAATTCATCTGTTTGGTCGAAAATTAAACTTTTTTAGTTGAAAATTCAATTTTTTTTTGTTAAAAATTCATCTTTCTTGGTAGAAAATTCATCGTCTTGGTGGAAAATTCATTTTTTTAAATTCAATTACTTGGCTGAAACTGTAACTGCTTTGATATAAATTCACTCTTTTTGTTAATGATTCATGATTTGGTTGAAAATTTATTTTCTTTTTGCAAATACACTTTTTTTTGGTTGCAAATTTTTGGTTGAAAATTAATCTTTTTTTCGGTTGAAAATTCAGCTAGTTGGTTGAAAGTTGAACTACTTTGTTAAAATTTCTTGTTTGGTTGAAAGTCCATCTCTTTTGTTGAAAATTTAAATCTTTCGTTGAAAATTTAAGTATTTTGTTGAAAATTAGTTTTTTTATTTTGACAATTAATTGTGTTCACTGAAAATTTACCTATTCCATTTTTGGCTGAAAATGAACCTTATTTGGATAAAATTTTAACAGATTAGTCAATCTAAAATGACTTTGAATAAAAGGAACTTTTTTTGACTGAGAGCCAATCAATAATTTTCATTGATTAAAAAAAATTTTCTTCCAATCAAAGAATTTTTTTTTTCTGAGTAGGACTTCAGACAAAATCTCAATTTTTCCAAGGGATTTTACAAGATTTTAGGGATCCTTCAGAAGTTTAATCAGATTTCACGAGATTTTACGGGATTTCAAGAAATATCGAAAGATTTCAACGGATTTCTCGAGATTTTGAGGAATTTGAAGGAATTAAGAACAATTTCCACGGAGATTACGAAGGATTTCAATGGATTTTAAGAGATAAGAAAATATTTCAAAAGAAGTCACAGGATTTCCAAGGGTTTAAAAATTTTTCAAGAAATACCCAAAAAAAATGAATTTTTTACAAAGTAGTTTAACTTTAAACTAAGGAATTGAATTGTCAACAACAAAAAATGCATTTTAAACGAAACATGTAATAGCTAATATTCCAAGAAAAAAAATATTTTAATTTTAAATAAAAAAAATTAAATTCTACCAAAGAAGATAAATTTTCAACAAGATAGTTTAATCCTCAACCAAGACTGATTAATTTTCAACCAAGCATTTGCATTTTCAATCAAAAAGAATCAATTTTCACCCAAGAAGATTAATTTTCTACAAAAAAAGACGAATTTTCAACAAAATGCATGAATTTTTAACCAGAAAAGATCAATTTTCAATGTAAAATATAAATTTTCAACAAAAAATCATATAGTTACATTTTTAGTGAAAAAAATAAATTCTCAACAACAAAAAAACTAATTTTCATAGCGAAATAGTTAAAGTTTCAACCACATAAATGAATTTTCAACTAAAATGATGAATCTTCAAATAAAAAAATGAATTTTCAAGAAAAGGTTCAACATTGAACCAAAGAGTTGAATTTTCAACCAAAAAGTTGGGTTTTCAATAAAAACAGCCAAATTAAAAATAAAAAATTTATTAGTTGAAAAAAATTAATTTTCAACTAAACAAACGAATTTTCAACCAAGAAGACAATTAATTTTCATAAATGTAGTTAAATTTTTAATCGAAGAAGTAAATTTTCTACCAAAATAGTTCAATTTTCAATCCAAAAAAGGTGAAATTTCGACAAAACAGTAGAATTTTCAACAGAAAAAGATACATTTTCAACCAAAAAAGGAATAGTTAATTTTTCAGTTATTAAAAAATAATTTTCAAGGAAAAACGAAACGAATTTTCAACAAAAGCGTTAAATTTTCAAGTAAAGAGATGAATCTTTAATAAAAAAATGAATTTTTAACAAACGCTTAATGAAATCTCCTGAAGCCTCCTGGAATATCTGAAATCTCCTGAAATATCTGAAGTCACTTGAATCCACTTGAATCGACTTGAAGTCATTTGAATTCATTTGAAGTCACTTGAATTTTCTTGAATTCTCCTGCAATATCTGAAGTCATTTGTATTCACATGAAGCCACATGAACTCACATGAAGTCACGTGAATTCACCTGAGGTCACTTGAAATCACCTCAATTCATTTGAAGTCACTTAATTTCTCCTGAAGTCATTTGAAATCTCCTCAAATATCCGATGTAAAAAAAAAACATGAAAAACATGAAGTCACATGAAGTCAAGTGAAGTTACTTGAAATAACCTGAATTTATTTGAAGTCCTTGAATTCTCCCGATGTCACTTAAAATCTTCTGAAATATCTGAAGTCATTTGAATTCAAATGAGGTCACTTAAATTCACCTGAAGTCACGTGAAGTCATTTGAAATCACCTGAACTCATTTGAAGTCACCTGGATTCTCCTGAAGACATCTGAAATCTCCTGAAATATCTGAAGTCATTTAAATTCACATGAAGTCACGTGAAGTCACTTGAAATCACTTGTATTCATTTAAAGTCACTTGAATTCTCCTGAAGTTACTTGAAATCTCCTGAAGTCACTTGAAATCTCCTGAAGTCATTGAAATATCCTGAAGTATCTTTGAATCAGAAGTAGGTGTACACCCGATTGCACTATAGATCTATGCACTTTAAAACAAAAATTACCCAGTATTAATAAATACTATGGCAGTAAAGAACGATGTTAAATTGAAAAATAAACCTCAATTGCTTTTTAAAATGCTGCTATGCGGGATCCCTGACGAGAATTTGAGGATTATGCAAATGAAAAAATGGGGCAAGTGACAGAATACAGGAAAAATGTGTCATATGTGTAATATCTGCATTATGGTCCTACCGCGCTTTATATTAAGCCTTACAAATTTAAATATCTTTTATGCGGTTTCAGATATGTAAGGACATGAAGAGGTTTTAATAAGATGGATGTACTATTTGCATATGTCGACACGAGTTCTCTTTAAATAGTAATTTTAGAATTAAAATATATAATTAATATTAATAATAATTTTTTGTTTCAAACCGAAGTTAAGCAAGGACAATATTTTTATTGATGAACACTGATATCTAAACATCAGAATTAATATATGTTTGTATAGACAATTAAACTGTTGCATGATTGTTGAAAAATACCAATTGCAGACGAAAAAACACTCTAATAACCTAAAGTTGTTTAAAACTGTAAGTTTAGTTTTTGATGTCAAATGATTTTCAAATGATTTTTCTTTGAAATAACCGATTGCCAATGAACAAAGGCAACATACCCGAATATTGTTCGAATTTTGTATAAATATTCTTTGAAAACTAATGATTTTTTATCAACTATAGGCATTTTAGACAAAAAAAAACAGTAACAACACAACAGAAAATTGTTTAAGATTTTAGATCTTATTTTAAACCTAACGTTTTTTGTTTAAAATGGCATATTTCCAGCGACAAATTTTTACATAATCTCAAATCGTTCAAAAATTGCAAATCGTCTTTAAAATCTATACCCACTTCCGGTGAAAAAGGCGAGCATAACTAAAAATTGTTAACAATTTTTTAACTTCTTTTAAATCCAGTATAAAACGCCAACAAACCAAAAATTTTACAAAAACAGTGAACTCATTGACTGAATGAAAATAATCGGAAGAATATGGATAATCTGAAAAATCTTATGATTTTTTAAATAAAAATACCAATTTTCGACTAATAACACTAACATAACATAATAAAAAATTGTGTAAGATTGTACATCTTCTTTTAAATTAAATGTTTTTTATTTAAAATAACCGATTTTCGATGAAAAATGTAAATATAACTATGTAAGACCGCTTTTTGTGTATATTTTAGTTTAATATAAATAAAAAATATGTTTATTGTATGGTAGTTTATTGGAAAAATATTTGCCACTTTGGTAAATATTTACAAAGTGATGGGGGGTTACTTGTTTTACTTTTAGGCGGATTAAAAATAATAAAATTATAAAAATAATATTTATTATTTCAAAGCGATCGAGGAAAGAGGCGTGAAAAATTATATCGAAACTGTAGTAGACAAAATTTTTTTTTTATTGAAAGACATAAAGATAGCCAAAACAGATAGTGTATCCACGCAAAAGAAAAACATTTAATCCCCTCTCCCTCGGTAAATATTTGTCCAAGTGGCAAATATTTTTTCCATAAACTATCTTCCAATAGAATCACACGGAAAAATGTATAGTTGAAACAGAAAAATACTGAAAAATAAAGTCAACAAACCTAAAATATATTTGAAAAAGTAGTTTTTGTTTTTGAAACAGACAACTGTATGCATGTACCCATGGATTTTTAAATTTTGTATTATTTTTTTATTTTTTTAGTAAGGGTACTTCAGAAATAATTCCCCACATATGTAAGTAGTAGTAGAATTCACTTTACCATCTACTTATTCCACTTCAAAAGAAAAATGATTCAAAAATATTGTTTAATGATGTGGAACTAAAATATGTACAAGAAGCAGTCATAAATAGTCAAAAATCATGTTTTAAAATAATTTATTTAAATTTAATGATAATTTACGGTGTATACGAATTTTTTTATTGCTGCGTAGCATTCGTAGGATATTTATAGGTGTAAGTACTAACTTTTAGAACCCTTTCCATCAACAAATAAATCGTTACCAATAAGTAAAACATCATTTAATCAAGTAAAACTCCGATTTTTCTCCCTTTTTCAAGTTTAATGCCAATTTTTGATGTATAAGGATTTTTTTATTGCTGCATATGTAGTTTTCAGAGGATAATTATAGTTGAAAATGCTTTCAGAACTATTACTGAAATAGTCCGATTTAAAAAAATGCTCTTACTAATACTGATTAGTGATTAATTTCTAAAAAATTTCGGTTTTAATCGAAAAATAATATTGGTTTTGATTATTCTTCGATGTAGGCAATTGATACTTGAATAAGGTATAAAACGTTTGGTTTCTGATACTTTGAATCTTAGTGCGACACTTGTCATTGTTTACAGACATCTTGAAAGACTGTCAAGTTGTTAAACATGCTATATTTACTAGGTTCTAATGATACTGCGCATTATGTAACGGGACTGCGTCACAAAACACATACCAGCAAAATATTAACACGGATTCGAGCAATGTCGCGAGAGTCGCAATATACGTTAATAATAATCGTAGGCCGCCTAACCTTGCATATTGATTAACCATCGTTCGTATCGATTCACATGCTAATAAATTTTATTTATCTACAAAATAGTGGGTATAAATTGATAAAAATAAATGTATTCTTTCCATTATTTTTCAAGTTCTGAGCCTACATAACAAAATCCAACATATATTTATGTTCATTTTAAGAAATCCAGTTTACTCTATTTAAAGAGAATTCGTGTCGACATATGCAAATAGTACATCTATCTTTTTTTAAATTAAGAGAAACCATTTTTGTACATAACACTTTCAATTGTAAAGCTTACCTATACAAAAAATTATGTAATTCTTAGACCTTAGTGTGCCGAAACGTTTGAAGAAAGTTTCAGAAGTCTTCTAATTTCAACGTTGTGAACTTGATAATCATAAAAAATTTGAAAAATGGAATTTTTTTGGACTTTTGTTTTGTGAATAATTTTGTTTTCTGTTCCACGGTTGTGTGAATATGTAGGCACATCCTTCAAGCGGTTAATCTGGAAATAGTTCAATCTCAATCGATTCACGTACTGACAAATTTTATTTGTCTATAAAATAATGGGTATAAATTGATAACATTAAATATATTTTTCCATTGTTTCCAAAATCTGTACCTACACAAAAAATCCAACATATAATTATGTTCCTATCTAAAAAAGTGATGTAAAGATATGTCCATAAAAATTTCGCAATCATCATTTTTGAAAACCTGATTGGCTTTCCATTGCTTGAAGTTGTTTTATATCTTAAATTTGAAATTTAAGAAATTAAATCTACAAATAACTCCTTTTCACTGTTAAAAATGTTTGCAATTTTAATATACATTTAATATACATTTGTATATTAAATCTAAAACCTAGGTATACATAATCGCCATTGAGAGACTATGTTATTAAATTTCATATACCGCATATTGATCATTTATCAAAAAAGTCATATATTTGCACTTTACTCAAATTAAAAACAATTTTGGCAGCAATTTTCAATTATAAATAATCAAACATAATATTTTCTCCTAGATAAATATAAATTACACTGGTTTTTGAGAGAAAAGTTCAATTAAACAAATAATTAAGAAACCTAACCCCCAAACACCTGCACTCACGTTAAAATTCTAACATTCACATCGAATTTTAGAAGAAATTCCACCCGTATGTTGCACTTTAATTGTAAGTAGGAATTTTAGTCGACGAATTTAAGGTTCTTACTTTATTTTTTTATTTTTTACAAGATCTGAATGCATCAAAGAACTTGTTGTTTTCACGCACTCTGTTTTACTGACTTTAATATAGATGTATATTAATTTTACAACATGATGGTATATTAAAATTAATTTACGGTATATGCAAATGACTCCACTCACATGTATATTAAATTTCGATCAGATTTTTTTAACAGTGTTAATAAGAAAAATCATTAAAAACTGTTTGCGAATTAAGAAACATTTGTGCTTTTTGAATACTCTTGCGCGGTTAAATTTGAATGTTTCAAATTATTTAAGAAATAATTATTGAATATATTATACATGTTTCATGTTAGCTTTTAGCTTGAAATTAGTATATTAAAAAAATAACATAGGCCGACAAAATTTATATCCAAAGACTGGACTAGGTACAATATAACGCAAGCAGCGATTTTTTCCTTAAAATTGATTAGGCCATCGTTTAGAACTCCTGTTTACCATTCATTTACATTTTGGATCATCCCGAACCGATTTTTTTTCTCCGATATATGTCATTAAACAAACAATTTGAAAAAACTGAACATGTGCAACTTTACAAATTGAAACGTTCAAAATGTTATATTTTTATGTAAATATGAAGCATTCAGAATTGAATAATTGATTGTTTAAACGCGTCTAATTTTGAATTGACTCAATTTGAAATAATTTCGAATTGAACATTTTTTTGTAACAGGGTCATTTCATTTTATTTTGCCGAATTCGGTAGCAGCCAAATCTTAAAAAATTTGTGTTGTTAACTATGTACAATGAAATTCAATGTTCATTGAACTTATTTATCACATAAGTTTATTAAATTACTTTATTTTTTATACAAATTTTATTTTCAAAATGCAAAGTTACAAAAAAGTGTCTCATTTATGTGCTTTATAGAATAGAGAAATATAGAACAACTCAAAACTTACAAGATTCATTTTTGGTCGATTTTTCATAGTTAAATAAATAAAATAGTAATAATAATATAGTTTCATAGAAAAATATTTCGCAAACTTCAACTTAGTCTTTACCTCATTTAACCAAACCTCAAATAACAATCTTTCGAGCCATTTTAAAAATCAATATTTCGGTAGAAACTCGGGTCCAACGCGAAATTTTTAGAGGAATAAAATAAAAAACTGATATACGCATACTGTAAATCCTGATTTTTTTTATTCTTCATCCTACGAGTTATTCATGTTTGAAAATGAACAAAACCTCCAAAGTGTCGAATTTCAAAACAGAAATTCTCACATTTCAGAAAAAAAAGTCTAAAACAATGAAAAGTCTAACAAAAAATGAACCTTATAAGATAAAATTAAATTTTAAAAACCAAGCAAACGATTTTCATAACACGATTAAAGTTCTAATGAGTGGTTATATTTTCGTTGTTGTTAAAATACAATATTCAGTCATTATTTCACAATAAAGTTACTTTTTCACATATTAAATAAAAGTTTGAAGATTGATTTGAACGTCTGATTCGATTCAATTTAATTGTACATTGTAGAATTTGAGTTTTTCTCTATTCTATAAGGATCTTGAATGTGAAATATTTTTGTACCTTTGAATTTTGAAAATCCAGGTTCGAAATAACAAAAGGTAATTTAACACATTTAGGTTATAGATACATAAGTTAAAAAAATATTGAATTTTATTATATTTTAGTATACATTTTTTCTTTAATTTGGTCGCAAACAACTTCGGCGAAATAAAATGGAATATCCCAATGTTTTTTCCGAATTCAAAATTGAAAAATTGGTTCTAATTAAATTATAAATTGCTCAACTTCCAGAACTGATATTTTGAAACTGAAAAGTTTTTAAGACTTTAAATTTGATGTGGATTCTTTCTAAAATAAAATCTCATTTCGTGTGGACGTAATAGTTAAATTGTCCTAACATTTTTATTATTTGAATTTGAAACTACAACATTGTAAATCTGAAATTGGAAACCTCTAAAAATGAAGAAATTTCAAACCAAATATTTTCGAATTCAAGCTTTTGAAGGAAATAAACTTTTGTTTCAAGGCAACAAAAATTAAACTGTTTTAGAATTGCGAATTAAAAACTATAATTTTAAATTGAAATTACAGCAATTTGAAAGATGAAAAATATATTATTATTGAGCATCATGTAATGTAGTAACAAGTGACATTCAAAGTCATTGGACAGATTTTTTGTCAGAATAATGTGATTTCTGTAAAAAAAACCGCGCCATTTTCATTGTTTAAAATTGAAAAATTATATGGTAAGTATATGTCGAGTATAAAAATTTTTGGAATTAGGCTGCAATCAACTTTGTTGAAAGAAATTGGAATTACCCAAAACTTGTTTTTCAAATCCAAAATTGAAAAATCTGTCTAAGTGCTTAAAATTACACTACCGAGGGAAATTATCTACAAGTCTGCTTTCTGAGCTGTTCCTAAAGTGCCTTAACTGTTATAATATTAATATGAAAAATGTTTCCCCTTAATAACTCGAATGTTAATAAAATTCTACGTCTGAAAACTCAAAATGAAGGCAAAATGTCATTTTTATAAAAATATATTTCAGAAAAACCTCAAATTGATATGTTTCTGAAAGATTACATTAGAATTCTGTCCCTAGATTTTAGCCTAAGGTCAAAATTGGTGCTAATAAGTCGCAAAATTTCTAAAATGTGTAAATACTTACAAACATTTTTTTAAAATCATTGTTTGCCATATGTCAATAAATTTTAGTCATATTTATAAAATATTATTGTTTTGAATATTTTTAAATTATGTGGAGAGTACAATCATATTTTGAGATTTTTCGACTTTTTTTGCACCAAGTGGCTGATAATCTAGGCAAAAAATTCTAAAAATATCTGAACAATTTGAGCAAAATACTATACTTTTCTTTAGAATTAGCCAAAGAACTATAAAAATGTTTATTATGTCCAGAGTTAATTCAATTTTTCGAAAACATTCAAATTTGATGTCTTCTTGCAATATATTTTTACTAAATTGACATTTTTCCTTCAACTTGGGCTTAGTAGATGCAAAATTGTATCAAATTTTCTGCTATAATGAGGAAAACAATTTCACGTTGATATTTTTAAAAATCCAGTGCGGAAGAATCTTCTCGCGCTGGCCCGGCCCAGACCAGGCCGTCTGGTTTCCAGTCTTCACCGTATGGTCAGCTGCTAGTCTTTGGCTGATCAGCCTCTAGTTAGTGGCTGGCTAGAAACTAGCTAGAGGCCGGTCAGCCACTGGCTGGAGTTCCTCTATTTTTTTAATGACTTGGAAAAAATCATTTTTCACCATAAGTGTATTTAGCTGATTAGCACCAAACCTGGACCAGGCCAGATAGTCAAGGTGGTAAGAAAAAAGTCTCGTTTTGATTTGGGAATTTCTTATTTTCTCTCATTTCATCATCTTAACAACCCTGTAACTTTTTCAAAAAATGTGAAAAAGCTAATCAAACTTAGAAGTTTTTTTGTTCTTGGATAGCTGATCAGTCCCGGAGACCTTCTAGACCAAACTTAGAAATTTTTGTTCTTGGCTAGCTGATCAGTGACAAACTTGGAACAGACCAGAATGTCAAGGTGACAGGAAAAAAATTCTAGTTTTGATTATGTCAATTTCTTATTTTCTATAATTTTTAACACTCTGTAACTTTTTCGAAATATTTCAAGGAAAAATTTGCTGATCGCACTTAGAACTTTTTTTATCCTGAGATAGCTGATCAGCTCCAGTCCTGTATCAGACCAGACCTTCCAGACTAGACGATCTAGATAAAGTCAGACGTAAGCCATATTTGTTATTATTATTATTATTCATTTGATCTTCCAGACTAGATAGTCTAGAAAAAGCCACAACTGGGCCAGACCTGATACCAGACCGGATAAGGAATTTTAGCAACAGCTAAAAAAATAGGCGTGTAGATAATTTCCGCCGGTATTGTATGAATTGCTCAATTTCCAGAACTGATGTTTTGAAACTAAGAAGTTTTTCAGACTCTAAATATGAAATGGATCTTTTTAAAAATAAAATGTCATTTAGTGTGGACGTGAGTTGTTTAAAAAAAATGTCAATAAAGTAGGAATCGGATAAATATAACATGGCCTTCAGACATTTGCCTGAAATTCGGAAATACTTTAATAGCATAGTAATTAATACCCTTGAAATTCAGTAACTCATTTCATCAGATTTCTAATTTAGTAGAACACTCGAGATTCTTTTTTAGAAATGACATACTTTGGAATATCTGTTATCAGATAATAATAAAGCGCTTCGTTATTCTTATAAATTTTATCTTGAGGCAATTTGTTGTTGCAGGTTGTAAACGGCAGTATAGAATACGAAGATATTTCTAGATACTCAGAAAATGATTTGGTTGAATCAAACAAATTTTTGTTAGTTTAACCAAAGAATATGGTTAATATATGGACAATAAAATATTTGGTGGACCCAACTAAATTTTCTCGTTGTTTTAACTAAATTTTTTTGGTAGATGGAGTATTTGCTTGATCCAACCAACACGTTTGGTTGGGTCAATCAAACACTTAGTTGAATTAACCAAAATTTGATTCAACCAAATTTTAATTTATATCCAAGAAAACCGTTTTTTAGTACAAGAACATTTTTTTTCTGAGTGTACGAAAGTGTTTCTCGATAATGCTAGAGATAAAAGCGAAGCGCAAATATGAAACGGAAAGTTGCAAAATTCATTGTCTAGGACCTGAGACCTCTTTTTCTCGCTAATCTTAATATCTTGTAGAATTTTGTAAATCTAACTTTCGTAGACCGACCTTGCGGTCTCCATTTGCCCATATGGTATATGTAACCTAATCTGTTATTCACTTTCGTTTATTCTCGTTAGAAAAAAAAATACAAGAACTTTCACTTTTTTATTCTAATTCAAATTATAGTAGAATTTGAATTAGGACGAATATTTTATGTTTAATTTAAAAATGTGGAAGGATTTAAATTAGAGAACGTTTCCAAATTAGTGCCCCGCGCTTGACCGGTTAAATGTTTAAACAATTAGAAAAATTTCCAAGTTTAACCGTTTAGACTTTTAACATAAAGAAAAGTTTATATGGTTAAACTTCCAATCGTTTTCAATTTTTTTTATTTAAACTAACATAAGTTGAGGGCCTAAAATGTTGCGCAATCCGACAAACACACTTTGTGTAGCCCGGATTTTAAAGGGTTTAGTCCGAAATCAAAATGTGCAGTGACAAATTTACTTTTAAACAAAAAAAATCTGCAGTTTTATAACCTAATATTTTCGAAGGATTAAAAATAAAATTCAATGTTTATTTAAATTATTATTTATTAGTCTATAAATTATCAAATTTTTTATTTTTTATTCAGCCTAACAAGAAAATAAAGCGATTTTTTGTTTAGCTGAACCTTTTCGGTTCAATAGTCTACTATTATATTTTCGTTTGAAAGTTCATATTTCTTGGTTAAAAAATTAATTATTTGGTTGCAAATTCAATTATTTTGATGAAAATTCCACAATTTTGTTGAAAAGTCATCCTTTTTGGTTGAAAATTCAAATGTTTTGTTGAAAATTCAACTATTTTGTAGAAAATTAAACTATTTGTTTTCTTCTTGACCGAAAAATTCTTTTTTAACTGAAAATTCAACTCTTATGGTAAAAATTTCATCTTTTTGTGTTGAAAATACACCTGTTACCTTGAAAAATAATCTTTCTTGGTTGAAGATTCCTCATTTTGATTGAAAATTCATCTCTTTAGTTGAAAATTGAACAACTATTTTGTTAAAAATTCCTAGTTTTTTTTTAGTTGAAAATTAATACTTTTTTGGTTCGATTCAAATGTTATTGATTTAAAATATTATTATTTTTTAGTTGAAACATCAACTGTTACATTTTTTGTTGAGAATTCATCCTTTTTGTTTGAAAATTCACTAGTTGATTAAAAGTTGAATTGATTTTTTTAATATAAAATTCATCGATTTGGCAGACAATTTAACTACTTTGCTGAAATTTCATTTTCTTTTGTTGAAAATTAACTTTCTTAATGGAAAATTTTAATGTTCCAGTTTTGGTATAAAATTTATCTTTTTTTCGTTGAAAATTGGTCTTTTTGGTTTGAAAACTCATCTCTTTTAGTAAAAATTTCTCCTTTTTCGGTTAAAAATACACCTGTTACCTTGAAAAATAATCTGTTTTCGTTTAGGATTCAACTATGTTGTTTAAAAATTCGTCTTCTTTGGCTGAATTCAACTGTTTTTGATTTAAAATTAAAATTTTTTTTTGGTAGAAATATCAGCTATTACATTTTAGATTCAAAATCTCTCTTTTCTATTCGAAAATTTAACTACTCGTTCGAAAGTTTATCTACTTTGTTAAAAATGTTTTTCTCTGGGTTGAAGATTCCTCATTTTGATTGAAAATTCATCTCTTTAGTTGAAAATTGAACAACTATTTTGTTAAAAATTCCTAGTTTTTTTTAGTTGAAAATTAATCATTTTTTGGTTCAATTCAAATGTTATTGATTTAAAATATTATTATTTTTTAGTTGAAACATCAACTGTTACTTTTTTTTTTGAGAACTCATCCTTTTTGGTCGAAAATTCACTAGTTGATTAAAAGTTGAATTAACTTTTTTAATATAAAATTCATCGATTTGGCAGAAAATTTAACTATTTTGTGGAAATTTCATTTTCTTTTTTTGAAAATTAACTTTCTTAATGTAAAATATAAATATTCCAGTTTTGGTAGAAAATGTATCATTTTTCAGTTGAAAATTGGTCGTTTTGGTTTGAAAATTTATCTCTTTTAGTAAAAATTTCTGCTTTTTCGGTTAAAAATGCAACTGTTTGATTAAAATTAATCTGTGTTGGTTAGAGGATTTAACTATTTTGTTTAAATCTTCTTGAATCTTCTTGATTGAAAATTCAGCTTTCAGTTGAAAATTTAACTATTAACAATATATCATTTTGAACTGAACAATAACGCGAGATGTCTTTAAAAAAGAAAAATTCTAAATTAAGTGTGTACAATTAAATTATTGGAAACGTTAGGAATTTAAAGTGTTTCAAATCGAATTTACTATAATACCCACTTTCATTTTATTTGAAAAAAATTAATTCCCCTATTTCCCCTGTTATCTTTACATATAAAAGGTGAAAGAAATTGGTTAAATTAAATCAAAAAGAAAATGCAAAATAGAAAGAAGAAAACAAAGAAAATTAAATATTTGTAATTAATGTAAATTTGAAACATTTTAAGGCCTGCTTCAGGTGGTTTCATATATTAACCCGAAAAATTGAACTACAGTGAAGTTTAAATAAAAGTTTGAATGGTCTCCTTTTTCATAAAGTTTTTATTAATAAAAAAAATTTATATTTAGTTTTGTTTTGGGAAAATATTATATGTATAGTATTAGTATAGCATTGCCTTGATAGATTATTTCCCGACATTGTTTTTAATGTAGTAGGCGTATACGATATCACAAATAGCGTCATTGGAATTTCTAGGGGAGTATACCGATTTCATTTCAAAGTAAAAAATTTTTATGTTCAATTTTGTAATTGAAATTCGAGATAATTGCAGTTTTTATCAAAATTCATCGCAAGCATATATTTTCACAAAAATTTACAAAAAAGTATTTTATAAATAAATGACTGCGATTTCGCTTCTCTTACCTGAGAATCAAATGTTTCTTTTTAATTCGATCAAGCCATTAGTAGACTATAATAAATTGGTTAATTTCCCTCATAGTAATTTCAGCTTTTTATCCGAAATATTGCAGGGGAAAAAGTTACCATTTCTTAATATTATAATTAGGGGAACTAATGCAAATAACGGAGAACAGGTGGTGTCATAATTTCAACGGAAGTGCACCTACAATACAAAATTAGTAACTATATAACGACATTGACAACTGATAACGCAGCTGTCAACTGCTTGAAAATTTTTGATCCAACTTTGGGATCAAAATTATTATTAGGATTTAGTTTATACTTAAAAGCGACTTAATAGTCAAAATTGATAATTAAAACATTTGTTTCATTATTTATTTAATAGCAGGAAATACAACACGCGTGAAGCGCGCGTTCACGTTTATGGATTGTTATTTGCTAACATTCAAAATATAAAAAAATTTCAGAATCCATTTTAAACAAATTTTGGTATATTTAGTTTGAGAAACTTTCGAAATAATAATTAGTAATTAATCATTTCGAATTGAAAGCGTTTGAAATTAAAAGAAATATATATTTAACGATTTTAAGTTGAAAGCGTTTAAAATTAAATAATTTGAAATTAAAAACTTTTGAATTTAAACAATTCTCATCTCCAAGTAAAGACAGATAAATTTTAGTCCAAAAGAACAAATTTTCAACAAATCATTTGTATTTTTGACCAAAGAAGATGACTCTAACAAAATAGTTCAATAGTTGAATAGTTTAATTTTTTACCAAATAGCTGAATTTTTTACCTACAAAAATGAATTTTCAATGAAAAAGATTAATTTCCTACCAAAAGACGAATTTTTAAATAAAAATAAGAATTTTTAACCAAATAGTTAAATTTTCAACTAGAAAAGATGAGTTTATAACCAAAAATTGAATAGTTAAAAAAACTAATTATCAACAAAAAAACGGACGATCAACCAATTGAATTCAACAAAAAAACAATTTTTTAACAAAATAGTTCAATCCTCAACCAAATGGATCAATTTTCAACAAACAAGATTAATTTTCTACCAAATAGACAATTTTTAACAAAATATATGAATTTTCTACGAAAGAGTTGAATTTTCAACTTATAACGGAAAAAATTTCAACCAAAAACGCAAAAGCTGCGTTTTCAGAGAAAAAAATTTAACAAAAAAAAAAAAGAATTTCCACAAAAATAGTTGAAGTTTCAAACAAAATACTTTAATTTTAAACCGAAAAGTTTGGTTTATACCGATATAGTTGAATTTTCATCCAAAAAATGTTAACTTTCAACAAAAAATTTAATTTTCATCCATATAGTTTAATTTTCTACTAAATTGTTTAATTTTCAAGCCAAAAAGACGAATTTTCAACAAAAAGGTTACATTTGAACCCAAAAATGTCAATTTAAAAAAAAGGTAATTTACGACCAAATACTCAAGTTAGTTGAATTTTCAACTCAAATTATGAATCTTCAACCCAAAAAAATGAATTTTTTACAAAGTAGTTTAATTTTAAACTAAGGAATTGAGTTTTCAATAACAAAAAAATGAATTTTAAACAAAACACGTAACAGTTAATATTCCAAGAAAAAAAAAGATTTTAATTTGGAATAAAAAAAATTAAATTCTACCAAAGAAGATAAATTTTCAACAAGATAGTTGAATCCTCAACCAAGACCGATTAATTTTCAACCAAGCATTTGCATTTTCAATAAAAACGAATGAATTTTTATCCAAAAAGATTATTTTTCTACAAAAAAATACGAATTTTCAACAAAATTTATGAATTTTTAACCAGAAAAGATCAATTTGCAATGTAAAATATAAATTTTAAACAAAAAATTAAATAGATACAATTTCAGTGAAGAAAATTAATTCTCAAAAAAAAAAAAAAAAACGATTTTTTAGCGAAATAGTTAAAGTTTCAACCACAGAGATGAATTTTTAACTAAAATGATGAATCTTCAAATAAAAAAATGAATCTTCAAGAAAAGGTTCAACATTGAACCAAAGAGTTGAATTATCAACCAAAAAGTTGATTTTTTTAATAAAAACAGCTAAATTAACAATAAAAAATTTAACAGTTTCAAAAAATTAATTTTCAACCAAAAAAACGAATTTTCAACCAAGAAGACAATTAACTTTCATCAATGTAGTTAAATTTTGCACCGAAGAAGTAAATTTTCTACCAAGAGTTCAATTTTCAATCCAAAAAAGATGAAATTTCGACAAAACAGTTGAATTTTCAACTGAAAAAGATAAATTTTCAACCAAAAAAGGAATAGTTAATTTTTCAGTTAATAAATAACAATTTTAAAGGAAAAACGATACGAATTTTCAACAAAATAGTTAAATTTTCAACTAAAGAGATGAATCTTTAATAAAAAAATGAATTTTTAACAAAGTAGATCAAGCTTCAACCAAGTAGTGAAATTTTTGACAGATTTTTGTCAGATGTACACTTGTAATGAAATCTCCTGAAGTCTCCTGGAATATCTGAAATCTCCTGAAATATCTGAAGTCACTTGAAGTCACTTGAATGCACTTGAATCGACTTGAAGTCACTTGAATTTTCTTGAATTCTCCTGCAATATCTGAAGTCATTTGAATTCACATGAAGCCACAAGAAGCCACATGAAGTCACGTGAATTCACCTGAAGTCACTTGAAATCACCTGAATTTATCTGAAGTCCTTGAATTTTCCCGATGTCACTTAAAATCTCCTGAAATATCTGAAGTCACGTAAATTCACCTGAAGTCACGTGAAGTCATCTGAAATCACCTGAACTCCTTTGAAGTCACTTGAATTCTCCTGAAGTCATTTGAAATCTCCTGAAATATCTGAAGTCATTTGAATTCACATGAAGTCACGTGAATTTACCTGAAGTCACGAGAAGTCATTTGAAATCACCTGAATTCATTTGAAGTCATTTGAATTCTCCTGAAGTCACTTGAAATCTCCTGAAGTCAGTGAAATATTTTGAAGTCATTGAAATATCCTGAAGTATCTTTAAATGAGAAGTAGTTGTACAACCAATTGTTCGAGTTGTCAACCCCTCGCTTTTTAACCAAGAAAAATTAACTCTTAACCAAGAATAGTTGGATTATCTGATTTGGTTCTATTAATTCAGTTCAAATTTAAGCGAAAAAACAAAAAAGGGGAAGTTCCTGATTACAGGGACAAAAGAGAATTCTTTAAAAAAGGGAAAAAGAGTTTATAAACAGCCCGGCCCTAATCTGTCAAGTTTACCTGCCATCTAAGTTAATCTTTAAATTATATCAATCTTTTCAAATGAAAAAAAGTCTAAAAAATATAATTAAAAGTATTTTTATACTAGTATCAAATAGTTTCAACTCATTATGCAGTGTTCCATTGACGGTCGTATAAAATTACATTTGCATTTCGTATTTAAAAATAGCAGGGGGGTCATCTTCAGTGTTACATGACATTTTGAGGATGGAGGGGGGATGTCACCGAAATGTCACAAATTCTGACAAGAGAGAGGGGATGCAGATGCTTCCCAAAGTGAATGAATGAATTAGAAAATTATCATTATTAATAAAAAATATTACGATATATCTTTATTTCCTCAATACATTGAGACATTCAGAAATTTACAAAGAAGCAAAAAATGGTCTGCTTAACACTGATTATAGTTGTTGCTATGTCAGTCGCGAAATGTTACGGAGGACTGATTGCAACCAACTGTACACGTCGTTACACAGTAATACAAAGTGAACTACTACCACAGACAAATGGTGAAATTCACATTGACAAAATAATGCATGTGGCTCCCATATAGATATATATACATATATGTATATACATGTGTATGTATAATATTACGACAAGGCGAGTGGCGCGCTTGAGCGCAACAGCCTGCACCCGAAGGATGAGCTGAGCTGAGCACACACCATATTCTAAATTTAGCCTAACTCAGTTCTCTACTTCCGCTTACTTTGGCGAAAGGTGAAGGCGTACCAACAACGAGGGTCTGCCACTCGACATTTCCTGTCTCTCTCTTTTTCACTTCTCTTCTTTCTTACTTACCATTCCGTCACTTCCGTTTCAACGAATTCTTCAAGATTAGGAAGTAGAGTCAGTGACCTTACTCAACAAGTTCTTATACTGATATAGTGATTACTGTCTTGTTTGCAGGCTTGGAAGATACTAAAGTCGGGGCCAAAGTCGGGGCCCCTCACTTCTTTTGATTGCAACTAGCTAAAAAATATCTCTGAATTGTTTAATAAAAAGTATCTGAAAACTTAAAGTTTTCCAAATTTAACAATATGATCACTTTTATCCTAAAAAAATTTGGTCAATAGTTAGAGGACAAAACATAAAAAAGGGGGTTTCGGCTCCCAGAACAGGATCGATGCGAGTGCAGATCAGTAATTAAATTTGTGATTAAATCATTCTTACGCGAGAAATATCATTTTGGGCATTTCTGACTTTAATCAGTGTTGGCGCGTGGGCTAGCACAGCTGGATAAGTGGTGAAAAAAGTACTTTTCGATGACAATAGTAACTCCAGAAGCATGCTGAGAGATTACTTTTATCCTAAAAAATTGTTGTCAATAGTTAGAGGGCAAAACATCCCAAAAAAAATTTCACCTGTTCCCAGAACGAGGTCGACGTTGGGAAAAATCTGAAAAAATTCACAGATATACTTTCAACATTCTTTAATGCAATACATTTTCAAGAATTCTGAAATTTTCAATAATTTACTTTTTACAGGGATTTCTTTACATTTATCTTGAGAACAAATTAAGGAAGGAAGCCGTTAATGACTCCACATTTATATTTTTATGATGCGTTGGCGCGTGGGCTAGCACAGCAGGACAAGTGGTAGAAATAAGTACCCTTTCGATGACAATAGTAAAACTCCAGAAGCATGCAGACTCCGCTGCTCTTGTCATCGAAAGGGGGTACTTGCTTCCACCACTTGTCCTGCTGTGCTAGCCCACGCGCCACGACTGATTACAGTCAGAAATATTCAAAATGATATTTCTTGCGTAAGAATGATTTTATAATAAATTTAATTATTGAACTGCGCTCGCATTACAAAACTGTAGATGTAGAGTCATTAAACGGCTTCCTATCTTAATTTGTTCTCAAGATAAAGTGTTTGTAAGGAAATCCATGTAAAAAGTACATTATTAGATATTTCAGAATTTTGAAAATCGTATTGCATAAAAGAATGTTAAAAGTATATCTGTGAATTTTTTTCAGATTTTTCCTAACGTCGACCTCGTTCTGGGAAAAGGTGAAATTTTTTTGGGATCTTTGACCACTATAACTATTGACAACAATTTTTTAGGGCGAAAGTAATTATTATATCATTGAATTCGGAAGACTAAGCTTTTAGGTGCTTTTCATTAGAGAATTTAGAGATTTTTTGAGCTACTTGCAATAAAAAGAAGTGAGGAGCCCCGACTTTTAGCCTCGACTTAAGATTGACGAAGAAAAAAATCTAGAATTAACAGAATGGATTTTTTTGTTCATATTGCCAAAATAGTTGAATTTTCAACTAAAACAGAAAAATTTAGAATAAAAAATGGAATAGGAAAATATTAAGTTAAAAAAATGAATTTTCAACTAAAAAAAAATCAATTTTCAACCAAATACATGAATTTTTAATGAAATAGTTGAATTTTCCACAAAATAGTTCAGTTTTCAACAAAAAAATGAATTTTCAAGCAATTTTTAACAATATACATGAATTTTCATCTATTGAAAACAAATTTTCAACAAAAGACGAATCTTTAACAAAAAAGACAAATTTTCAACGAAATACATGAATTTAAACAAAATAGTTCAGTTTTTAATCAAGAAGATGAATTTTCAAGCCAGAATAGAAGTTTCCACATAATATTAAAATTTTCAACTAATTGATTTTCAACTAAAATCAAGAATATTTAACTAAAAAAGGTACATTTTTAACTAAAAATAGATAACTTAGATTTTTAGATAAAAATCCTTATCTTCAATAAAGAAAAAAATGATTTTTCATCAATATACTTTAATTTTCAACTAAAGAAATAAATTTTCTACCAAAATAGTTGAATTTTCAATTCAAAAAGACGATTTTTCGACAGAACAGTTAAAAAAGATAACTAAAAAAGATCAATTTTCAACAAAAAATGGAATAGTTAAATTCTTAGTTAATAAAATTAATTTTCAACGAAAAATCGAATTTTCAACAAAATAGTCAAATTTTCAGCAAAAGAGATAAATTTCCAACTAAAACGATGAATTTTCAACAAACAAATGTTTTTCAGTAAAAAAAAAAGTTTATCCAAATTGTTGAACTTTCAAGTCAAAATACTAATTTTCTGTAAAACAGTTAAATTTTTTACCCGAGAATATGATTTCCAACAAAAAAGTTAATTTTCAACGAAACAGTTGCATTTTAAACAAAAAAATAATTTTCAACAAAGTAGTTAAATTTTCCACCAAAGAGATGAACTTTCATAAAAAAAAAAATAATTTTTCAACAAAGTAGTTCAACACCTACCCAAGTGTTGGAGTTTCAATTAAAAAAGATTAATTTTCAACAAAACAGTTAAACTGTCAACTAAAGAGATGAATTTTCGTCTAACATAAAATGATGAATCTTTAACTGGAATAGTTAAATCTTCAAATAAAAAAATTAATTTTGAATAAAAAAAAACTTTTCAACCAAAGAGATTACATTTTAATTACAATGATGAATCTTCATAAAAAAATGTTTTTTTTTAACAAAGTGGTTTAACCTTCAACCAAGTTTTTCAATTTTCTACCAAAAGTATGAATTTTCAACAAATAATGTTATAGTAGATATTTCAAACAGAAAATATTCTAATTTTTAATTAAAAACCATTGAATTCAACTAAATAGTTAAATCCTCAACCAAAGAAGATTTATTTTCAACCAAACAGTTTTGCATTGTTAGGCAAAAAATATTAAATTCCTACTAAAACAGAACGTATTTTTCAACAAGAAAGACCAATTTACAACCAAGAAAGATTTCAGTTCAATTTTCGAAAAGACGAATTTTCAACAAAACCCATTCATTTTCAACGAAGTAGTCGTTGAATTTTCAACAAAATAGTTGAATTTTCACACAAAAATAAGAGTTTTTAACAAAAAGTTAATTTTCTGTCAAAATAGTTCCATTTTTAATCCAAAAAGACGAATTTTCAACTAAACAGTTGAATTTCCAACCAAAAAGGATAATTTTTTAAACAAACTTGTGGAGTTTTCAACCAAATAATAAAATTGTTAAATAAAAATATCATATTCAGAAGGAAGCAACTGCAAAAAAGTAGAAATAGAAATACAAGGCAAATAGATTACTGACAAGAAAATTATCTCAGGGTAGTCGCAAAACCTTATTTTCAAAATTCCCTAATTTTTCCCTGACCAATTTTAAATTTTCCCTGACCTTTCAGATTCAAAGACCAGAATCTTAATCCTGATATATATTTTAACATAGTCTTTCATAAAAGGAATAAAACAATTTCAAATTAAAATTGCAAAATTTCAAATATGTTATCCTTGGCAGTTATTTAGAGTGCCTCTTATACAAATTACCTGACTTTTGCAATATTTTCATCAAAATTCCAGACTTTCCCTGAAGAATAAAGCAGATCTTCCCTGACCTACGGTCACCCTGCCAAATATAATTCCAAAGGCAATCCTTGGAGATTTAAAATTGGGCAGTTTGAAATCTGCAGGTAGATAAGATTTGAGGTATGTTTGCATGACGATACGATTGGAGGCAAAGCCAAATGTAACTAAAATCTGGATATGGTGAGCGTTAGGATAAGAAGAAATTAGGGGCGTGGGAAGATATAAATAAGGCAAAGAGAGAAAGAAGGATGACGACAAGAGAGGAAAGGCGGTATACATATTCTTATCGCAGCAAATTCCTCTTATCGCGGTCCCCGACACCCTGATATCTACGCGCATAAACTGCGGGATATACTGTATGTACGAGTATGTAGACATATAGAAGCTGCATGAAACTCGATTCTCTTGCTTAACACGCTGCACGAGCTCAAAACAATAAACCGAACCGGGTACAGCAGTACAGCGCATTACAAAATCCTCAATGCTCTATTGTTAATTGTTATATGTACCGCCTGGCGTCACAGAAGCCGCCAACAGAGTTGAAATGGGAGGGCAACACGATCAGCAATTCTGTCAACATCACACTCTACTATAATTCTCATTAGACAAATTACTATACATCGAGTACAAATAGTATCTTACAACTTTAACATTTGTACTCTTTTACACTATGAAATAAATGATAAGAATGTAAAAAAATCATTATTTCAGGGCTAATTCAAGGATGCGTTATGTTCCCATGGATATTTATCATATTTATGGATAAGTGTCTAAGAATGGCCCTCTTGGATGAAGAAGGTGTAGATCTCGAAACACTGAAGGTACGTGGGTTAGCTTTCGCAGATGACAAGATTGTTACTGCAAAATCAGTCCGTGCTTTGCAATGAATATGAAGTAGACTAGATACTTTAGGATTTAACTTTAGGATCATGGATCTTAAGGTTAACATAAACAAAACAAAAATTTTTGTATTTGAAAAAAGGGATGAGAATACAGTATGCAACTTTACCTTAGGCGAAGAGAGGATAGAAAAAGTTAATAATTACGTGTATCTTGGAAGTTGATTTACTAACTAGTAATGTTATACGCGCTACAGAGAGCGGGAAACATTGTGTTTTCAATTACTGATATACAAATATAAAACAAGATAACTATGATTCCAATTTAAAAATTGTACAGTTTAATCACTTGAAAAAAAATAATTTGAGATGCATGGTTTCATTTTTCAAGTAAATTTGTTATATTTTTTTACAGATTAATGTGGAAAGGGTCTTGGAAAATAAGAAATCTACCTAAAAAATATTCAGTTTCTAAAGATTTTTCATTCTTTTGAATTTCTTGAAACGCTTTCAAACACTTTAAAATTCTTTTGAATTCTTTCAAGTTCCTTCAAATCTTCTTGATTCCTCCGAATTCTCATACATATCTATTCATCTAAATTCTCTAAATTCCTTCAATTCATGGAATTTCCAGAATATTGAGAACTCCATAAATTACAAGTACTTAGAAAATGTAAAGAATTCAGAGGAATTCAGAACAATTGAAGGAATTCAAGAAATTCTATGAATTAAGGGAATTCAAATAATTCAGAAGATTTGAAGGAATTCAGAGAAATCAAGGATTTCACAGGATTCAAGAAATTCAGATATTTGCAGGAATTTGGGAAATCATCCAAATTTTCATTTCTCTAAACATAAAACTCTTAATTTTGTAAAAAGAAATGAAATTTTTCATTTAATTCATGAAAGCTATGAATTTTTTGTTTTCAAAGCTATTAATTTGCCATTGTACAATTTTTGAGCAATTCAAATTAAAATATTTTCAATTGTAAACGCTTTAAATTTGAAAATGATCCACTTTTAAGTTGTAAAATTGATTAATTTTTAGAAATTTAATGTCGTTTAATATTAATTAATATCAAATAATAATAAAATAATATTAATATTAATTAATAATATAGTTTAATATCGAAGTCAAAATGAATTATTCAACTAATCATTGGTTTTAATTATTTTTCAACTATAAAATATAATTATTTTCAAAGGATACAATTTGTAAAGATTTAAAAATCAAACCAAACCATTTTCAATGTATAGATATATGTTTTCAATTCAAGATTGTTTAATTTTAGACGATTCCAGTTTGAAACAATTTTGATGTTGGAAGTTTCGAGCTGAAAGATGATCAGCATGATCAAACAAATTTTAATTTATAGTATTGATGGATTTAAAAAGGGGAAAGTCATAAAATTTTTGAAATATTTGAAATCATTCTGAATTTTTTATATATTAAACTAACAAGGTTAAAGACTTCACTCATGCTTGAAATTAAAATATTGTAATTGTATTAGATGTAAGCAATTGCATTATTTTTACTTTTATTCTGTATTCTAAGTATTTTAAGTATGTAATGAAAAAATGAAAAACTTATTATCTGAAAAAGAAAATTAAAGAAACGTAGTAAGTGAATCGTCAAATATATTTATTTCGAAAACATTAGTTTCCAATTATTAATTTCATTTTTTAGTACAATTTCGAAGGTTTAAAATTAATCCCAAAAAATTTCATACATTATAAATTGAACATTGTATCCTTTTACACTTGTGTATTTTTAAGCTTTAAATAATAAAACGAACCAATTGAACAAAACAGGAATAAAAAAATAAAAGCATCTCTGCAAACTAACTGCATGCTGCGAGCGAATGAAGATTATTTATTTATAATTCTGTACTCATAAATTTAAAAAAGATCAAATATTACGGCATCCAATGTGAAGCTTTAATAATTATATTTGAAAATATTGAAAAATTATTCAATCTGGAACATTTGTAGAAATAAAATTGTGTCTATTAATCTGAAAGGATTTACAGTTCACACATAGGTTCGAAATGTTTTAATTTTTTCAGCATATTATTAAATTTAAATTATCGACGCAGCAAATTTGTAACCATTTCATAATTTTATGAATAAATTGAGTTTCGATTCAATCTAAAGAATTAATTGAATATCTAAATTTGAATAATTATTTTGAAATTCAAAACACTTATTTTCACAATTTACTTATAAAATTTAAATTCTTACCTACAAAAAATTACCGACGCAGTCAACTTAGAAATTTTTTATAGTTTTATGAGTGATGTGACTGCTCTATCAGTCTGAAGTTGACAAAAATTTACAATTACTATCTACATTGGCATTATTAAAATTGATTAGGTGTACCAATATTTTTAATTTTTTAATTATTATGGTTTTTTTTCTTTTGTTGAATATTTGTCCTTTTTGTTAGAAAATTAATCTTCTTGGTTGAAAATTCATATTTTTCCTTGAAAATTCAACAGTTTGTTTTAAATTTGTTTTCACTGTTGACTGAAAAGTATTTTTTTAAATTGAAAACTCAACTATTCTGGAAAATTTGTCTTTTTTGGTTGCATTTCACTTTTTTTTATTCAAAATTAAGATCTTTTTTGGTTCAAATTTCAATTATATTACATTGTTTATTGAGAATTCAACTTTTTTAGTTAAAAAAACATTTTAATTGAAAATTTGTCTCTGATTGAAAATTTAACTACCTTGTTAAAAATCAATTTTTCTAACTGAAAATTTAACTATTTTGTTGAAAATTCGTTTTTTTGGTGTTATAACTTAGTTTTTTTAAACAGAAACTTTAACTATTCTATTTTTCGTTAAAAATGTATGATTTTTGGACAAAAATTCAACTATTTGGTTGATAACACAGCCACACAAAAAAAAATCTTTTTCCGGGTCTGGAGGTCAGACCATGTTTACTATATTTTTTTGGGGTCGCTGAATCTGAATCCAAGGTCCAAGAAACCCCAGCACGTCAGGGTTCTGACATAAACTCAAAAAACCTCATAAAAAATCTTTTTCCCGATCTATAGGTCAGACGATGTTTACTATATGTTTTGGGGTCGTTTAATCGGAATCCGAGGTAAACAAAAAACCCCAGCACGTCAGGGTTCTGACATAGCCTAAAAAAACCTAATAAAAAATATTTTCCCGGGTCTGGAGATCAGACCATGTTCACTATATTTTTTTGGGGTCGCTGAATCCAAATCCGAGGTCCAAAAACACCAGCACGTCAAGGTTCTGACACAACCTCAAAAACCCTCATAACTTTTTTCCCAGTCGGGGGGTCAGACCATGTTTATTATACATCTGTTTTTGGGGTCGCTGAATCTGAATCCGAGGTCCAAAAAATTCCAGCAAGTCAGGATTTTGACATACACTCAAAATGCCTCATAAAACTTTTTTTTCCGAGTTCGGAGGTCAGAGCATGTTTACTATATATTTTTGGGGTGGCTGAATCCGAATCCGTAGTGTAAAAAATTCCAGCAAGTAAGGGACGTCAGAAAGAGACAATTTTTTCAGCGACCCCAAAAACATATAATAAACATGGTCTGACGCCCGTACTCGAAAAAAAATGTTTGTGATCTTTTATGAGGTTATCTTAGAACCCTGACGTGCTGGGGGTTTTTTGACCTCGGATTCGGATTTAGCGACCCCCAAAACATATAGTAATCATCGTCTGACCTCCAGACCAAAAAAAAGATTTTTTATGAGGTTTTTTGAGTTTACGTCAGAACCCTGAGGTGCTTGGATTTTTTGGACTTCGGATTCGGATTCAGCGACCACAAAAATATATAGTAAGCATGGTCTGACCTCCAGCCCCGAAACAAAATTTTTTA
>CAKNYM010051991.1:126574-155627 GCA_932195095.1 Andricus curvator
ATATAGTAAGCATGGTCTGACCTCCAGCCCCGAAACAAAATTTTTTATGAGGTTTTTTGAAGTTATGTCAGAACCCTGACGGGCTTGGATTTTTTGGACTTCGGATTCGGATTCAGCGACCAAAAAAACATATAGTAAGCATGGTCTGACCTCCAGCCCCGAAAAAAGATTTTTTTTGGTACCTTTTTGGTATAAAATTCAACTATTTCAGTTAAAGAGTCATCATATCAGTTGAAAATTAATCACATTGGTTGAAAATTGAACTGTTTGATTGAAAATCCGTTCTTTTTGCAGGTAAAAATTAATTTGGTTAACCTGTCATTTAAATATTCTATTTTTTGTTGAAAATTCATCTCTATTTTTTTGTAAAATTCAACTATTCGTTGAAAATTTATAATTTTCAGTTGCAAATTCAACAACTTGGTTGCAAATTCATATATTATGTTGAAAATTCGTATTTTTTTTTAGAAAATTATTGTTCATGGTTGAATATTCATCTTTTTGGTTGAAAATTTAACCATTCCAGGTATAGATTCATTATTTTAGTTGAAAATGTATCTGTTTGGTTTAAAATTCAATTATTCCAGTTGAAGATTCACCATTTTATTTGAAAATTTCTCACTTTGATTGAAAATTAAGCTATTTTGTTGAAAATCCGTTTTTTTTTTTTAATTAATTTTGATTTACTTAAAGTTTAAGTATTATATAATAATAACATAACATAGGCTATATTAATATAATAAAAAACAAATTTTATTGCAAACGTTCCTCTGTTCCGTAAATAGGAGCAAGCGTTGAAAAACGTGTCCGTCAAATGTTTTGTTTTTTGACAAATCAAATCAAAATTTATATCAATTATATTAAGTTTCAACTCCTATCCGTGGTTGAAATGCACTATATTATTGACTGCAAAATTTATCAAATTTACAAACTTCTAAATGAAATTTTTTTGATATTTTTTTTTAAATATACATTATAATGAGTTTAGATCAATTAAAATGTATAAGGTAGGACTGATTTACATAACCTTACTGACGACTCCAATGAGTCAGTCCGGGACGAAACATAGAAAATCTGACTTTAATTTACTTAAAAATAGATGTCTTTTTAAAAATTAATTGCAGAACACAAAACAAATAAACATTATCGACCCTAATGCCAATAAAAATCTTCTTTAGACTTATAATACCTGGGTCAATTAAAAACGATATCTTTAGAAAGAACAGCAAAGATGTCATCTAATTATGAAACACCCATATTTCTCCGTTCCATAAATACGGACCGTCTTAAAAAAGGTGTACGTATCATGAAACAACTACTTAATAAATAAAGTTGTATCCAAATAAAGAAAAAGAAGCAGTAATCTCAAATTTATACACTTTAAGCTGTCATTTAATCTATTACACATGTGAAATAATCGAAATTTGTGAATACACGAGATGAAACAAATTATAGGTATCAAGCCTTCTGACTCGGATAAATGGCAAACAATTTTCCCGAATTTGGAGGTTACATAATTACTTTTTTTTTAGTGTTTAAAACTTCAGAACCATACTTGCTTCTTATATAGATGAAAAGCCAGACTTTCATACTTATTAATATAATATTTTGTACTCAAAAATGTACTTTAAAATTATTTGTCAAACTGTTTCATAATTGGGACATGTTTCATGATAGGTACCTTTACCTTACACGGAGAGATATCCAGGCGTATAAACGACGGTAGGAAGGTCATCGGCAGTGTAGGGACCATTACCGGAAGTAAAATATGAAAAAAATGAAGCTAAAATGGCAAAATATAATTCTGTCTTTGCACCCATACTGATGTAGGGTAGCAAGATCTGGTCATACCAAGTCAAGGATAGGGGAACAATTAACGCGGTTGGCATGCAATTCATGCGGTAGAGAAGGATGCGTTATGTCTTAGGCTATTCATTATATTCATGGACAAATGTCTAAGAATAGTTCTATTAGGCGAAGAAGGTGTCGATCTTGGGACTGTTAAAATGCGCGGATTAGCGTTCGCAGATGATAAGATTGTTACTGCAAAAATCAGTCCATGATTTCGAAAGAATGTTGAGTAGACTAAATACTAACATCAAGACCATGGGTCTTCAAATATGACCAATAAAGCTAAAATTGCATTATATAATTCTGTACTTGCACCCCCTGTGTATAACTTTAGACGCTATTCACTTAATTAAAAATGTTCGACATTTTAAATTGAAATCATTTAATAAATAATAAACTTACGCCTATCTTGAAGCCTACTATATAATAGTATGCATCAGACTCACCTGCAACAAAGAAAAAAATTGGTTCATCAGATACATATTTTTAGGACAGGTATTTAAATGAAAAATGTTCTCAGATCTAAGAGAATGAATGGCCATTTGAAATTATTCTTTTCATTATTCTTTCCTTTCCATATTTAAAATTCAAAGTTGTATTAGCTTAACCAAAAGTTGTTCAATTATTCTTCATTTTAACATTTTCAATTTGAAGTTTCCAATTCTGGACACCTCAGAATTAAAATTGGTTACCCATCTAGCACTTAAAAATTCCTTTAAATAAATTATAATTGCTTTAAATTTGTGATTTTTTTATTTTCAAGCCTGCAATAATTTTTTAAATATTGATGGCAGCAAAGAAAATAGTGGTATTACATTCAACACTTCTTCTTATATAAAAAGTGCATACGAAAGATGAGTTGCCAATCAGTACAGTTACATTCGTAATCGATTTCATTTGGTGCATGCTTTGTTTTTCCTCTAGCGAGGCCTTGTGTTTCACAATGAATACGTGAAGCCTTTCTATTGGTTTTAATTACATAATAACTGTCGCCCGCATAACTGGCCTTGGTGTAACTTCGTCTCGTTAGCGTTCTGAACCTGTTTACTACATTAAATAATCACTAATAAAAATGACAATACCAATTTGTTAGTGTAAAATTAATCAGCGCACTCAATAAAAAGCCCCTCTTTTCATTCACTAATTCGAACAATTGAAATGCGATATTCGCCACTTACTGCTCTCTAAGTCTGAATTAGTAGAACTTTAACTAATTAAATCAGCATTAAGAGTTTCAACTGATAATTCAGTTATCCTTTTAATTTCATTGATTTAAATAGTAAAATCCATTGTAATAGTCTCACTTAAACTCAAGATCGTGATGAACGTTATATTTTTTGTGTTAGGACTTAAAATGTTTCAAATTTTGGACTATACGTCAATTGTACGTCGGCACCCCTCGCTACACACAAGAAGAAGCCAAAAAAACATTGTTTCAACTTAAATTCAATTTCAAACGCTTTAAAGTCCGAAGATTTCAGGTAAAAATATTGCACTGTCAACAAAATAGATGAATCTTATAGCAAATTATTAAATTTTTACCCGAAAAGATGAATTTTCAATAAAGGAGATTAATTTTTTACCAAGAAAGACATATTTTCAACAAAATACATGAATTTTAAACTAAACACGGAGCAGTTAAGATTTGAGTTTAACATTTTTTTCAATCCAGAAAGAAGAATTTTCGGAAAATTAGTTATTGTCAACCAAAGAGATGAATTTTCAACTTAAATGATGAATCTTCAACTAAGAAAATTAATGTTTAACAAAGTAGCTCAACTGTCAACCAGGTGTTTTCAACCGAAAAAGATGAATTCTGAATATTAATATAATATATTTTTAATTTTCAATTAAAAACAATGGAATTCAACCAAGAAAGACGAATTTTCAACAAAATAGTTGGATCCTCATCCAAAAATGATTAATTATCAAACAATCATTTTTAACATTTTTAACCAAAAAAGATTAACTTTCTACCAAAAGAGATGAATTTTTAAACCAAAGAGATGAATTTTCAACAAAAAGAGATTTTACAGTCAAGAAAGAGAAAAATCTCAAACAAATTGTTAAATTTTCCAGCTGAAAAAAGGTTTTTTCAACAAAAAGAGATTTTACAGTCAGGAAAGAAAAAAATTTCAAACAAATTATTAAATTTTCAAGCCGAACGACGAAATTTCAACAAAAAAGATGAATTGTTTAACCAAATAATTAAATGTTCTACAAAAAGATGAATTTTCAATGAAGAAGATTAATTTCCTACCACAAAAGACGAATTTTCAACAAAATACATGAATTTTCAAACAAAAATGGAATAGTTAAATTTTCAGTTGAAATTTTTTTTTTTAACCAAGGAAAAAATAATTTACGACAAATTAGTTGAATTTTCAATCAAATAGATGTTTTTTTTTGGTTCAAAATTCATTATTAAAAATGTATTTTTTTGAAAATTCGCTTTTTTGTTGAAAATAATTTTTTTTTCCCTGAAAATTCAATTATTCTATTTTCTTGGTTAAACATCTATTTTTGAAGGTTAAAAAATTCAAATATTTAGGTAAAAATAGATCGTTTTTATTTAATAACTCGTGCATTTTGTTTAAAATTCAACAAGAAAATAAATTTGTATCCAAAAAGGTGAATTATAAACCTAATAGATAATTTTTCTAACAAACATGAGAAATTTTCAACAGCATACATGAGTTTTCAAGTCAAAAAAAAAAAATTTTCAATCTAAACCACCGTGGTTAAATTTTCAGTTGTAAAGAAAAATTTTCAGCAAAAAACGAATATTCAACTGAAGAAATAAATTTTTAACCAAAAATAAAATAGATAAATTTTTATTAAATAAAAAAGAATTTACAAACAAATAAAATGAATTTTTAATGAAACAATGAAATTTTCTATCAAACAGATGAATTTTCAACCAAGAAGATTAAATTTCTATCAAAAAAGAGAAATTTTCATCAAAAAATCGAATAGTTAAATTTTCAGTAAAAAAAAAAAACGAATCTTTAACTAAAATGATAAACATTCAGCCATAAAATATATTTAACAAAATATTTGAATTTTCAACTCAAAAGATAAATTTTCTATAAAAAAAGACCAATTTTCAACAAATATGCATTTGCAACTAAAAAGGATAAATTTTCAACCAAAAATAGAATAGCTATATTTTCAGTTTGAAAAATAAGTTTACAACAACAAAAAAGGAAATTTTCAAAAAAATAGTTCAATTCATATTTCCGGCTCTCAAATTAAACAATTTGGTATAAAATTCAACTATTTCGTACAAAATCAAACTTTTTTATAGAAAATACATTTTTTTGATTCAAAATTAATTCTCCTTAATAAAAATTTAACTACACCATTTTTTTTAAAGCTGATATTGTTAGCTTTAAAATTCAACAATGTAGTTAAAAATTAATGAAATAAAATTTGAACTAATATCACATACATTTTTTAAAATATTTAGTTGAAAAATTATGTAATTTATTGGAAATTCTTGTTTTCGGGTAGAAAAATCAACTATTTGGTTTAAAATTTATAAATTTTTTGAAAGTTCAACTTTTCGGTAGTAAATCAATTTTTTTTGTTAAAATTGCTAGTATATTGTATATATGAAATATTACATTTTTTGTTGAAAATTAGTTTTTACAGGTTGAAAATGCCACTGCTTTATAGAGAATTCCTCTCTTTGGCTTGGAAATTCAACATTCCTGTCGAAAATTTGTTTTATTTTTATTGAAAATGAATTTCTTAACTGAAAATTTAACTATTCGATTTTTGGTTTGAAATTGATCTCTTTTAGTTCAAAATTCAACTATTTGTTTGAAAATTCATGTATTAAAAAAAATCGTCTTCTTTGATAGAAAATTAATCCTCTTGGTTTCAAATTTAACTATTTGATAGAAAATCAATTTTCTTGTTAAAAATTCAACTGTACGGTTGAAAATTAATCTGTTTTATTTTATGTCTTCATGTCTTTTTATGTATTTTATTTGATGTATTTGGGTGAAAATTTATCTTTTTTTGGTTATATTTAACTGTTTTTATTTAGAATTAAAAATTTTTTTGATTAAATTTCAACTATTACATTTCTTAGTGAAAAGTAGTATTTTTCGGTTGAAAATTCAACTGTTTTGTAGAGAATTCGTCCGTTTGCTTTTAAAATTCAATAATTTGGTAGAAAATACAACTTTTTTGTCGAAAATATATGCAATTTGTTGAGAATTCATCTGTTTGTTTCAAAATTGAACTATTTGGTTAAAAATTTAGTTGTTTTGTTGAAAGCTCATCTCTTTGGCTTGAAAATTCAACATTTTGTACAGCCCCTAATCAGACATTGAGAGCGTTTGCGGAGTGAATATCGCGCGAGAAGTCAAAACCCTTTTTGTAGACTTCCGTCCCGTTCTCAAAGTTCTATAACTAGTAGGACTGACTTTCTATAGCCCAGACAGGGTGGGTGGTGGGGAATGTCAGGAACCAAATGCATCCCCGTACAGTCGCCTCCGAGAATTTGCGGAGTAAATATCGCGTAAGAAGTAAACCTTTCTGTAGGCTTCCGTCACGCTCTCAAAATGGACCGCACGCTCAAGCAGTGCTGCGCAGTGAAATTTTGTGTTAAACTTCGAAAGTCTACAACCGAGACTTTCACCATGATTGAGCAAGCGTATTGGAGAGGATGCAATGAGCAGGTCAGCTGTTTTTGACTGGCGTTGCTCGAGCGTGCGGTCCATTTTGAGAGCGTGACGGAGTCTACAAAAATTACTTCTCGCGCAATATTTACTCCGCAAATGCTCGGAAGCGACTGTTCGAGCGTGCTTACACCCCCACCACCCATCCTGACCGTAAAAGACTCCCTCTATTGCTCCATCTGGGCTATAGAAAGTCAGTCCTACTACTTATGGAACAGACCCTGTAGTGTCAGAAGTGGAGTGAATCCGAGGCCTGGAATTCTAGCTACAGCAATTAGTAAAATTTAACTGACAATCAGTTATACTCTATTAATTAAAATTTAGAGAGTGAACTTTATATTCTACACCCTAAGAAATGATTTCTAGAAAAATATTGATAGAAAGAGATTTCTGCTGTTTTGGAAAGCAAACATCAGTCATTTGGAGTCCATTACATTAGGTGGCCACAAACGGCAAGTCGTTAATCATCGCCACATGATTTAACGATCCCAACGCACGGAAAATATACTCGATATCTTTATACGCGACCATAATGACAATAATTATTCGTCTCACACGTTATTAATATTTTCGCAGCAAGAGATAAAACTTATATGGGAAATTTTCTCAATGTCCTGATACACAAGTGATGCTTCAATAATAATTTGAACGTGACCAAACCCCGATCTTCTGTGTGCGGATTTATTTCTCTAGAAGGGGAAAATTCGGTTTGGCCGCGTAGCATTTATTGGTAGGGTCCATAAAGTACGTTGCCAATTTTGAATGAATTTTTAACAAAACAGTTGAATTTTCGACCAAAAAAGATGGCGAACGAAATAGTTAAATTTTCAACAAAATAATTCAACTTTCAATAAAATAGTTGATTTTTTAACCAAATATCTGAATTTTTAAACTAGAGAGATGAATTTTCAACGAGGAAGATTAATTTTTCATCAAAAGATGAATTTTCAACAAAATAGTTTAATTGCCAACTAGAAAATATAAGTTTTCAGAAAAAACGGAATTGTTAATCTTTCAGTTCAAAAAAGTAGTTTAAAAAAAAACGAATTTTCAACCAATCGAATTCAATGAAAAAAGAATTTTTAATTTTCAACAAAGAATAATTATCTTTCACCCGAAAAGACGAATTATCAAAAAAAGAGTTGAGATTTCAAACTAAAATGTCGAATTTTCAAAAAAAATAGTTAAATTTTGAACCAGAAAAGACGAATTTGTAATAAAATTGTTGGATCCTAATCAAAAAGATAAATTTGCAACAAACAAGATTAATTTTCTACCCAAAGGACGTATTTTCAACAAAATACATGCATTTTATACCAAATAGTTGAATTTTAAACTTGAAAGAGGAAAATTTTCAACTAAGAAAAGAAGAAATTAGTTCAAATTTTCAACCAAAAAGATCAATTTTCTAACAAAAAAGACGAATTTTCAAAAAAATGGTTGAATTTTGAATAAAAAACACAGATTATAGATGATAAAGTTGAATTTTCGACAAAATAGTTGAATTTCCAACTAAAGATATGAACTTCCAAGAATAAGGTTACTTTTTAACAAAATAGTTTAATTTTCTTCCAAACTGTTGAATTTTCAAGTTCATTTACAACCTAATAGTGGAATTTTGAACTAGAAAAGATCAAATTTAAATTATAAATATAAATTTTCAACAAAAACTGGAATAGTTACATTTCGAGTTGACAAAATTAATTGCAAAAAATTTTTTTTTAACAAAATAGTTAAATTTTCAACCAAAGAAATGAATTTTTAACTAAAATTATGAATATTCAACAAAAAAATGAATTTTCAACAAAAAAGATCAACATTCGACCATGTAGTTGAATTTTAAAATATATAGTTGAATTTTCAATCAAAATAATGATTTTTTAACCAAGAAGATTAATTTTATGCCAAAAAGTTTAATTTTCGACAAAAGAGACATATTTTTTACAAATTACATAAATTTACAACCAAATACTAACATCTTCAGCTCGAAAAAATCAATTTTCAATTAAAAATATCAACAAAAAAGGATTTTTCAACACCACAGTTAAATTTTCATCCAAATAAAAGAATTTTCAAGAAAAATCATGAATCTACAACAAAATAATGAATGTTCAACAAATACATGAATTTTTAACTAAATAGTAGAATTTTTAACTAGAAAAGATCAATTTTTAATTGAAAATATCAATTTTAAACCAAAAATGGAATAGACACATTTTCAGCTTGAAAAATTAAATGTCAACCAAGAAAACACGAATTTTGAACAAAATAGTTCAATTTTCAACCAAAGAAATAAATTTTTAACTAAAATTATGAATATTCAACAAAAAAATGAATTTTCAACAAAAAAGATCAACATTCAACCATGTAGTTGAATTTCCGAACATATAGTTGAATTTTCAATTAAAATAATGATTTTTTAATCAAGAAGATTAATTTTATGCCAAAAAGTTTAATTTTCTACAAAAAAGACATCTTTTTTACAAATTACATAAATTTACAATCAAATACTAAAATCTTGAACTCGAAAACATCAATTTTCAATTAAAAATATCAACAAAAAAACTATTTTTCAACAGAATAGTTGAATTTTCATCCACAGAAATGAATTTTCTACAAAAGTCATGAATGTACAACAAAATAATGAATGTTCAACAAATACATGAATTTTTAACCAAATAGTAGAATTTTTAACTAAAAAAGATCAATTTTTAATTGAAAATATCAATTTTTAACCAAAAATGGAATAGACACATTTTCAGCTTAAAAAAATAAATGTCAACAAAGGAAAAACGAATTTTGAAGAAAATAGTTCAATTTTCAACCAAAGAAATGAATATTCAACGAAAATGATGAATCTTTAGAAAAAATTAATTTTCAACAAAAGGGTTCAATATTTAATGAAATAGTTAAAGTTTTAACCAAAATAATGATTTTTCAACCAAGAGGAATAATTTTCTACACAAAAAATAAGTTTCTACCAAAAATACGAATTTTCGACAAAATACATTTTCAACCAAATAGATGATATTTCAACTAAAAAACACATTTTAAAACAAATAGTTTAATTTTTATTTTAAAAATATCAATTTTTAATAAAAAAGGGGATAGTTAAATTTTCAGTTGAAAAATTAATTTTCAACCAAAGAGGTGAATCTTTAACCAAAATAATGAATTTTTCACCAAGTATCTTAACTTTCAACCAAGTCGTTTAATTTTTGACCCATAAAGATGACTTTTCAACAGAGAAGTTCCATTTTCAACAAAAAAATTTAATTTTCAAACAAATAGTAAAATTATTAACCAAGGGAGATGAATTCCGAACAAAAAATTTATTAGTAGACATTTTAACCAAACAAAATTAACTTATAACCAAAAATAGTTGGATTATCTAATTGGGTTTTATTAACTCAATTTGCATTTAAGTAATAAAACGAGAAAAAGGGGAAATTTCTATTAATTTAATATTGAACTGTACCTTCGCAGGGGCATCTTTCGCAAAATTCGCAAACTTTGTTGAAATTTATCATCAGGAAACGTACTAAACCCCTTCTCCTATTCCCAACCGTAGTTTTTGGTGCAACCCCTACCCCTTAAATTGGTAACGTAGTTTATGAACGGCCCCTAAGCGAAATCTAAATTATATAACCGCGAGGGGATATCAGAAAACCCCTCGTGATTTTAATCTCAATGCATAATGGAAATAACGAGGGATTCTATACTTGCCATTAGGCGCCACTAACAGATGAATCGATAGAAAATTAAGTTGATTTTAGGTTGGGATGATACTCAGAAAAACAATGGTTAGCCAACTGGAAGAAAAACAAATTTTCCTGAGAGGTTGAATTTTTTGAAGGGCAGAAGCAAGGTTTAATTAAAGTTCGTTTTTATATTCCGAAAAAGAAAACTATGCAAGAGCAGGTTATTAAAATTTCAAATTTTTTTTATATATCTTGTAGAAAACTAATGAGGAGAAAAAGTCACTCTACGGGAAAGGTGAGCTATTTGTTTAAACTATTTTCCTGCGAAAACAATGAATACAATCCAGCATTTCGTTGATTAAAATGTTTTTGAGAAACAATCTCGAAGTATCTTTAAAAAAAAATCTGCCAGCTACACGAGCACATTCTCGTCGCATAAAAATTCAAGGTGAATTGAAAAAAATTCAAGTGAATTGAACACAATGAAAAATTACAAAATAATACAAACAATGTTTTAAATACAAAGACAAATCAGACAAATAAAATTTTGTATTCGAAATGATAATTTTTCGAACTGGAAAAGGGAAGGGAAAAGTTCTGTCGCACCCTATCCCTTTCAAAAAATCTTTTCTATTAATGCGTCAACTTTGAATTATGTCGATGAAAAAAGTTTTTCTATTAGAAACAGATGATTCAAATATTATAAATGAGCATAAAGTCCGAAACGAGACAATCCTCAAAGAATGCGGTGCAAAAGAGACAATAGTTGACACATGGGAAAGAAATCAGTTAAGATGGTTCGGTCATCTTGAAAGAATGAAAGATGAGCGACTGACCAAACAAGTGTAAAAAGGTAAAGTAAATGGCATAATGCCGAGAGGTAGACCGCCGAAAGAATGGTTAGAATCGGTAAATGAGACATTAATCCGAAGAGACGTAAGAAGCCATAGAAACACACGAGCTTGCATGAAAAAATGCATGGACGTGAAGGAAGCTAGAGTAGTATGCCAGAACAGAAAAGTGTGGCGACAAATAGTTTGTAAACAGAGTGACAATAGAATGAATGAAGCCTGAAACAAAGACCTTGGAATCTAATGGGCCCAAGTGGGGAACCATACATAACAATTTTGTGAGGCTCCTCACTTGGGGTGATCGCTAGAGAGATTGATCAGCAACCTGGGTCGGAGCAGTGTTGCGGAATAAACGTGTCATTTGAATAAATGACACGAGAATTCCAGATCAATCTAAAACATATATACCTAACACCTATATACCTACATACTTTACACCCATATATCTATCTAACTTATACCTATATAATCTACACCAATTCAACCATTTTTCCAACCGAGCAAGTCACGCCTACCCCGAAAGGGAAATGGCTTAATGGTATAATTAATAATTAAAAAATCACTTCCTTAATCTTCAATAAAGTGTATTAATATTATAGATCAATCGATTTTCCTCGAATCAAGGAATCTTTTCCGTTCTTGCATCAATTGTAAATTATGTTAGTGAAAAAAGTTTTACTATAAAAAAACCGTGTTGTCAAGTATTATGCATTGCCATAGCTTCCTTATTCTTCAATAAAATGTATCAACGTAGGTCAATCGATTCGTCTTGAATCAGCACAACTTTTCTATTCTCGCATGAACTTTAAATTATGAGAATGAGAAAATTTTTAGTATAAAAATCGATTTTAAAAATATATAAATTACCATAACTTCCCTACTCTGTAATAAAATGTAATAATATTGTAGGGCAATCGATTGATCTGGAACCAAGGAATCTTTTCAACTTTTCTTGCATCAACTTTGAATTATATTGAAGAAAAAAGTTTTACCATAGAAAACCGTATTTTCAAATATTTTGCATTACCATAGCTTCCTTACTCTTCAATAAAATGTATCAATATTATAGGTCAATTGATTCGACTCGAATCAACACATCTTTTCTATTATTGCATCAACTTTTAATTATGTTGATGACAAAAGTTTTACCATAAAAAACCGTGTTTTCAAATATTATGCATGACCATAGCTTCCTTACTCTTCAATAAAATGTATTAATATTATAGGTCAATTGATTCGACTCGAATCAACACATCTTTTCTGTTTTTGCATCAACTTTGAATTATGTTCATGTAAAAAGTTTTACTATAAAAAAACCAATTTTTAAAATATATAAATTACCATAACTTCCATACTCTTTAATAAAACGTATTATAATAATATTATAGGTCAATGGATTCGTGTCGAACCAAGGAATCTTTTATATTCTTGCATTAACTTTAAATTATGTTGAAGAAAAAATTTTTGCTATAAAAAACCATATCTATAAATATTATGCATTACCATAGCTTCCTTACTCTTCAATAAAATGTATTAATATTATAGGTCAATTGATTCGACTCGAATCAACACATCTTTTCTGTTTTTGCATCAACTTTGAATTATGTTAATGAAAAAAGTTTTACTATGAAAAAACCAATTTTTAAATATATATTAATTACCATAACTTCCTTACGCTTTAATAAAATGTTTTAATATTATAAGTCAATCGATTCATCTCGAATCAACACATCTTTTCTGCCCTTGCATCAACTTTGAATTGTGTTAATGAAAAAAGTTTTACTATAAAAAACTGATTTTCAAAATATATAAATAAACATAACTACCCTACGCTTTGATAAAATGCATTAATATTATAGGTCAATCGATTCGTCTCGAATGAACACATCTTATCTGTTCTTGCATCAACTTTGAATTATGTTAATGAAAACAGTTTTACTATAAAAAACCGATTTTCAAAATATATAAATTACCATAACTTCCTTACTCTTCAATAAAATGTATTAATATTATAGGTCAATCGATTCGTCTCGAATCAACACATCTTTTCTGTTCTTGCATCAACTTTGAATTACGTTAATGAAAAAGTTTTCCTGTAAAAAACCTATTTTCAAAATATATAAATTACCATAACTTCCCTACGCTTTGATAAAATATATTGGTATTATGGGTGAATTGATTCGTCTCGAACCAAGGAATCTTTTATATCATTGTATCAACTTTGAATTATGTCAATGAAAAAAGTTTTACAATAAAAACCCGATTTTCAAAATATATAAATTACCATAACTTCCTTACTCTTCAATAAAATGTATTAATATTATAGGTCAATCGATTCGTCTCGAATCAACACATCTTTTCTGTTCTTGCATCAACTTTGAATTATGTTAATGAAAAAAGTTTTCCTATAAAAAACCTATTTTCAAAATATATAAATTACCATAACTTCCCTACGCTTTGATAAAATATATTGGTATTATGGGTGAATTGATTCGTCTCGAACCAAGGAATCTTTTATATCATTGTATCAACTTTGAATTATGTCAATGAAAAAAGTTTTACAATAAAAACCCGATTTTCAAAATATATAAATTACCATAACTTCCTTACTCTTCAATAAAATGTATTAATATTATAGGTCAATCGATTCGTCTCGAATCAACACATCTTTTCTGTTCTTGCATCAACTTTGAATTACGTTAATGAAAAAAGTTTTCCTATAAAAAACCTATTTTCAAAATATATAAATTACCATAACATCCCTACGCTTTGATAAAATATATTAATATTATAGGTTTATCGATTCTTCTCGAATCAACACATCTTTTCTGTTCCTGCATCAACTTGGAATTATGGTAATGAAAAAAGTTTTACTACAAAAAACCGATTTTCAAAATATATAAATTACCATAACTTCCCTACGCTGTAATAAAATATATTGATATTATAGGTCAATTAATTCGTCTCGAACCAAGGCATCTTTTGTATCCTTGCATCAACTTTGAATTATGTTAATGAAAAAAGTTTTCCTATAAAAAACCCGATTTTCAAAATATATAAATTACCATAACTTCCTTACGCTTTAATAAAATGTATTAATACTATAGGTCAATCGATTCTTCTCGAATCAACACATCTTTTCTGTTCTTGCATCAACTTTGAATTATGTTAATGAAAAAAGTTTTACTATAAAAAACCGATTTTTTAAATATTCAAATTACCATAACTTCCCCTACTCTTTGATAAAATATATTATATTATAGATCAATCGATTCGTCTCGAATCAAGGCATCTTTTATATTCTTGCATCAACTTTGAATTATGTTGATGAAAAAAGTTTTAATATAAAAAACTGATTTTTAAAATATTATTAAGTGCTAAAAAAAATGCAACAAATATTTTTAGAAATCCTTTGGTCAGTTGCAGGATATTAGTGGGGAAAATAAGCCCTACAAATTTCATCAATTTATCTGCAACCGGTTTCAAGTTATCGTGTTCACAAAAAAGTGTGACATCCACACATCCACACACACACCCGGACAATTGCTTAGAACATTGTATCAGACATTTTGAAATTAAGGAAGGTTCAATTAAATGAATTTAAAAATTTTGGAGAATGTTACCATTACAAAGCTTCATCTATGAGGAAGCAAAAATTAATTGAATTCAGTGAGTTTGAAGTGTGTTTAGAAAAATTCAAGGGAATTCAAAAGAATTTAGTGAAATGCCTGAGAATTCATGGTAAGCTTAAAATACTTCACGATGAATTAAACGAAAATTGAAAAAAAATCTAATAGATTTAGTAGAATTGAGTCAATTTAGAAGAATTCAAGTGAATTTACGAAATTAAAGGGAATTCCAACGAATTCAAAACAATTTAAAAGAATTTAGGATAAATTAACGTGAATTCCAAATTTCTTTCTTGAGAGCTTTTAAAATCCATTAAAATCATTGAAATCTTCGCAAAATATTATAAATCTATTGGAATCCTTTAAAAATATCGTAACACCTTATATATCCTGTAAAATCGTTCCATCGCTTCTACGAAAATTTAGGAACTTCTTCACAGCTACATGAAACTTTTTTCAAATTCCTTAAAAACATTAAAGTCCCTCGAAATCTTTTTAAATTCTTCAAATCTCTTGAAAATTGGCCTTGGAATCTTTTAAAATAACCTGAAATATTGTAAATCCTTTGAAATTCCATTAAATTACTTAAATGAATGAAAAATTCAGTGGAATCTTTTTAAATACCGTAAATTATTTCCAACCCTTTAAAATTTCTTAAAAGACTTTGAAATTTTTGAAAGTTCTTCAAATTCCTTGTAATTTTATTAAATACCCTAAAAAGTTTCAAATCCTTTGAAATATCTTAAATTTGTTTTAAATCCCTTGACATTTTTTGAATCTTTTAAAAATTGGCCTTGGAATCTTTCAAAATACCTTAAAATATTGCAATCCTTTTAAAATTTGTTGAAAACCCACTGCAATTTTTTATAGCTCTTGAAAATTCTTTGGAATTTATTTAAATATCCTAAATAACTTTAAATCCTTTGAAATCTTTTGAAATTCCTCTTAATTTTTTTAAAGCTCTTTAAAATTCCTTGGAAGTTTTAAAAATACCATAAAATCTTTCAAATTCTTTGGAATCCCATTAAATTACTGTAATAAATTGAAATTTCCTTGGAATCTTCTGGAATACCATACAATTTTTCAAATTCTTTGGAAAACCTTCAAATACTTTAAATTTATTAAAACTTTCTCGGAATCTTTTAAAATGCCCGAAAATATTTCAAATTCTTTAAAATCCTGTGAAACTTTTTAAAGCTTATGAAAATAATTTGGAACTTAATTAAATACCCTAAAAAATTGGTAATCCTTTGAAATCTTTTGAAACCCCTTTACAATTTTTAAAGCTCTTTAGAATTCCTTAAAAGCTTTAAAAAACACCATATACTCTTTAAAATGCATTGGAGTACCTTTAAATTATTGAAATCTATTTCAAATTCTTTAGAATATTTTGAAACACCCTAAAATATTCTAAATCCTTTGAACTCTTTCAAAATCCTTTGAAACATTTTCAAGCTCTTGAAAATTCATTGGAATTCTTGAAAATACCTTAAAATCTTTTTAATTCTTCGAAATACTTTCAAATCATTGAAAGCTATTAAAAATTCCCTGGAATATTTTCAAATTCCCTAAAATATTGCAAATCCTTTGAAATATTTTGAAATCTCTTCAAATTATTGAAATAAATTAAAAATTTCTTGAAATCTTTTAAAATACCCAGAAATATTTCAAAATAATTTAAGAAAATTCAGAAATACGTATAGACCTAAATACAATAGTGGTTAACCCATTGGTTAATTTATTAAAAGAAAAGTGACTGAAGTGATTTTTTCACTTAAAAAAGTGACTATAGTGACTTTATCTTAAAAAAGTGATTAAAAACTTAAAGTGCTTCTAACAGAAATTCTAGAAAATTAAAAAAATGAATGCTGAACATCTGTAAAATTGAAAGGTATTTAATATTGTAAAAGAGTCAAATGATCAGGATATTCCAAATTCTGCTTTAAACCTTAAAAAGGAAAGAATAAAAATAAGAATATTTAAATAAAAATTGTAGTCACTTGAAATTAAAATCGTAAAACTGAAGCGATTCTGTTTAATTAAAAATTTTCAACATTTACAAAGTTGAATAGTTGAACAACTGAATCAAAAAGTTTTGAAAAAATAGATCGACTTTCTATAACTGAGCAACGAGCATTCCTCAATTAAATTGACAATTAAAAATAAAAGAAGCGTATAAAGCGTAGATTGTTGTTAAACTGAAAACACCGGAGCTTAAAAGGTTTAATTAAAAAATAAATAAACATGAGTGATTCCGCGCAGGAAGGATTAAGTTGGAACTCGTACATATGCATTTGCGAAAAGCGTTAAACGGTTTTAAAGTTTAAAATGTTTTTTCCATGATTTTAATTAATTCGAAAGTTTATCTTCAATTATATAATGAAATGCAAAAATATATTGTATGGGCGCCCATTTCCATATTCAATATTTATTCATTGGGTTTATTACGAAGTTCACTGAATAGTATTTTTTTATTTATTACAAACTTTTTAATTCAGTTTTACCAAAAGTTTATTTTCATTACAAATTTTTTTTCCTGTTATTATTAGTTTTATATAGTCACTTGAAAAAATTGAAATTTCAATTTTTTACATTAAATAGATCATTCTAAACCTCATAAACTTACAAATGAGGCACAAAACTTCCTCGCATTCTTAACAGAAGAGCCAGAAATTAATTTGAAGTTATTTCAAATTTGTTAAAAATTTGTAATTAAATAGAATTAAATGGAAAAGAGCGAACTAAGTTAATTTAAATTGAAAATTACAGAAAATTACATATAAAGGGCAAACTGACTTGAATTTAAATTGAAAATTGCATAAAATTACATGGAAAAGTGCAAACAAAATTATTTTGCTGACTGAACCAAACATTTTTCTCGGTGTACACATTTTTTAATTTATTACTTTGTAGAAAAAAATTAACTGAGAAGTGATATCCGATAGAGCTTCCTCTCTATTTTTTCTACCATCATGACGCCATAGAACATCCTCCTGATCCTTACAGGATACCAGAATTTCCATGACCGGAAACATCCTTACGCAATTCTATATATAGAAGAAGATATACAAGGAAACTCGGGGTGACCGAAAACTTCATTTTCTAAATTTCCTTACTTTTCCCTGACTTTTTTTTGGCCAACTTTTCATTTTCCCTGAGCAAATTTATTTAATTATTTCTAACAAAAAAGATGAATTTTCTACCATACAAGATGAATTTCAATCCAAAAGGACGAATCGTCAACAAATGTTAAATTTTCGACCAACTAAGGTGCCTTTTTAACAAATTAGTTAAATTTTCAACAAAATAATTAAATTCTCAACAAAATATTCGAAACTTTTATATTTATAAGGTTAATCTTCAAACAAAAAAGACTAAACTTTAACCAAAAACCCTTACCTTTTTAAATCAAATAATACAATTTTTTAGAAGACAATTTAATTTTCAACAAAAAAATATGAATTTTCTATAAAAAAGATGATTTTGAACAAACTACAAAATAAACGAATATAGTTGAATCTTCAATCAAATAGTCGAATTTTCAAACAAAAAAGATTAAACTTCAACCAAAAATAGTTGTACTTTCAATGAAATAGTTAAAATTTCAACCTACGAAGATGAATTTTCAAGAAAAAGATAACTTCTCAAGAAACAATGTAATAAATGATATTTCAAAAAGCACAAAAATAAATTATCAAGGAAATAGATCAATTTTCAAAAAAAGAGTTGAATTTCCTGCAGAATAATTCAATTTTCAACAAAATCGTTTAATTTTTAACCACATGGTTAAATTTTCAACCTAAAAAGATAAATTCTCAACAAAAAATGTAATAGTTGATATTTCAATAAAAAAAGATGGAATTTCTACCAAAAGAGATACATTTTTAAACCAAAAACCCGAATTTGAAACTAAGAAGATTAATTTTCTACCAAGAGAGACAAATTTTCAACAAAATACATAAATTTTCAAACAAATAGTTGAATTATCAATTTAAAAAGATCAATTTTCAAAACGTATTTTGATGAAAATACATATTTTGGTGTTGAAAATTAAACTAAAATCTCTCTTAATTGAAAATTCGTCTTTTTAAAAATTCATCTGTTTGAGTAGAAATTTCATCTTTTTTTGGCTAAAAATTAAACTCTGGTTAAAAATTAATCTTCTTTGGTTGAGGATTCAACTCTTTTGTTGAAAAATCGTATTTTTTGGTTCAATTCAACTGCTCTTAATTTAAAATTAAAATCTTTCGTGGTTGAAATATCTACCATTACATTACTCGCTGAAAATTCATCTTTTTCGGTTCAAAATTCAATTACTTGATTGAAGGTTCAACCACTTTGTTAAAACATAATTTTTGTTGTTGAAAATTCATTTTTTTTTAAAATTTGTTTGTTTTTTTTCTATTTGGTTGAAAATTAATTTTTTTTTAAACTGAAAATTTAACAATTTTAGTTGCAGATTCATCATTTTAGTTGAAAATTAATCTCTCTGGTTGATAATTTAACTACTCCGTTGAAAACTCTTTTTTTTTCATTAAAAATTACTTTTAACTGAAAATGTAACTATTCCAATTTTTCTAGAAATTTTATTTAATTGACAATTCAACTAGGTACTTGGGTAAAAGTTGAGAATTCGTTTGTTTTCGTTTAAAATTAAATATTTTAACTGAAAATGTAACTTTCATTTTTGGTGTAAATTTATCTTTTTTAGGTGAAAGTTCGTCTTGTTTGGTAAAAAACTAATCTTCTTGATTAAAATTCCTCTTTTTAGATTGAAAATTCAACTGTTTAGCTTTTTAAAAATAAAAATTCATATTTTTTCGGCAGTAAATTGGACTGTTTTATAGAAAAATCGTCTTTTAGCGTGAAAATTCAGTAATTTGGATTAATTTTTTTTTAATTCGTCTTTTTGGAAGAAAATTATTATTTGCGAGTTGAAAATTAAACTATTTTATAGGAAATTCATTTTATTAGTTGAACGTCTTGGAACTTTTTGGTTAAAATTTGAACTAGTCTGTAAGAAAATCATTTTTTTATTTAAGATTCATCGTTTTAGTTGAAAATTCACCTTTTTTGTTGAAAGTTAAACTATTTTTTTGAAAATTGATCCTTTTAGGTTGATAATTGAAGTATTTGTTTGAAAATTTATGTGTTTGGTTGATAATTTGTCTTTTTTGTTAGAAAATTAATCTTCTTAGTTAAAAATTTGGGGTTTTGGTTAAAAAATTTATCTCTTTTGGTAGAAATTTCATATTTTTTGATTGAAATATCAACTATTACATTTTTTATTGAGAATGTATCCTTTTAGGTTAAAAATGAAACGATTTTGTTGAAAATTTAATTATTCTTTTGGAAATTTAATTATTCTGTTGGAAATTCAGCTCTTTTGTTGAAAATTGATCTATTTCGTTGAAAAGTGCTTTTTGTTCTGTTTGAAATGTCACCTATTACATTTTTCGTTCAGAATTCATTTTTTTTTTTTGAAAATTCATTTCTGTTGGTTGAATTTTTAACTATTTCATCGAAAGCGCAAATATTTTCGGTTGAAGTTTAATCTTTTTTGTTTGAAATTTCGATTATTTGGTTAAACATTAAACTATTTTTTTTTATTTTGTTGACAATTCGTCCTTTTCGACTGAAAATTCATCTTGTTTGTTAGAAAAGTCATATTTTTGGGTTGAAATGAATACATTTGAAATTTTAAAATTTTCTGAAATAATTGTTTTATTCTGTTTATGAAAGATTATATGTTATAAAAATGTTACAAGATTAAAATGCCAGCCTTTCAATTTGGTCAGGGAAAATGAAAAATTGGTCAGAGAAAAATCAGGGAAAAGTCAGAAAATTTAGAAAATGAAGTTTTCGGTCACCCCGAATTTACTTACATATCTTCTTCTTCTATATATAGAATTGCGTAAGGGTGTTTCCGGTCATGGAAATTCTTGTCTCCTGTAAGGGGCAGAAAAATGTTCTATGGCGTCATAGTTATTAATTTTTTTTATAAAAAGAGATCAATTAAAAAATTTCGTTCAGTCAACAAAATAATTTTGTTTGCCCTTTCTCATACAGTTTTATGCAATTTTCAATTTATAAATATTTGCGATTGAATATATTTAATTACAAATTTTTAACAAATTTAAATTAACTTTAAATTAATTTTTGGCTCTTCTGTGGAAGATACAGTGAAGTTTTGTGGCTCATTTGTAAGCTTATTAGGTTTTAAATGATTTGTTTGATGTAAAAAATTGAAATATTTAAAGTTTCCGGTTATGGAAATTCCAGCTCAGAAAAATACATATTACATACATATATAAATTGTTTTTCTTCGAGCCTGTCCTTTTCCATGTAATATCAAACTTAGAAAAATCAGAATTTCAATTTTTTTCAAGGTACTATAAAATTAATAATAGCAGGAAATAAGTTCACATTTTAGTTTAATTTTCAACACCAAAATATGTATTTTCATGAATTTTTACCAAAAAGGATGACGTTCAAACAAAATTGTTGAATTCTCAACTAAATAATAACATTTTTAACTAAAAATATAATTGTCAGGAGGAAGAAGCAAAAAAAAAAGAAAGAAATAGAAATACAAGGCAAATAAATTACCAACTAGAATATTATACTAGAGTGGCCGCAAAACTTCATTTTTCCTCTGACCATTAATGTTCAAAGCCCAGAATCTTAATCTTGTAACGTTTTTAACTAAGAATTTTTTACAAACGAAATAAAACAATTTCAAATTTAAACTTTTTATTATTATTATACCATTAAGCCATTTCCCTTTCGGGGTAGGCGTGAAAAAAATATTTCAAATTTAACAGTTATTGGCAGTTATTTAAAGTGCCTCTAATACAAATTCCCTGACTTTTTCCAGATTTTTCTCAAAAGCCATGACTTTCTCTGGCCAATAAAATTCTAACTTTTCTAACTTGATAATTTAAGTGTATATGATGTAATTCTAATCAATATAGATTAAAGCTTTTGAGAATGATCTTTTAGCTTCAGTTCACTGAAAAATCTTTGGCAGGCATTGATCGGGTAAAATCAAACTTGCCGCTAGCGTGAAAATCCCATTAAAATGTTATCAATTCGTGCGAGCTTGATTAAAATCTACCGATAAAAACAACTGCACGTTTATGATCGCGTACATGTACAGGAAATGCATTGGCATCATACATATAGCCAGAAGGCATCGGAACATATTATTTCTCACACAGTTCAAACAGTTTCGATATTTCAATATTTGCGTCAAGTTTTAAATTAATTCCAAACTTTTTTTGCGTAAAAGAAAAACTGTCAAGAAAAATGCAAAGGTCTAAAGCAAATAAGTCAATTTCATTCGCTTCGTAGTATATTGGAAAATTAATATAAGATTTGATGAATAAAATATATTTACATTTTAAATTTCTATATCTTGAACTATATTCAACAAGCATTAATTATTAATCAATTTAAACGTGGAAATTAAAATCATAAGTCAGAAAATGAATGAAAAACTGTTTTGTTACCGGAAGATATCAAAATTTGGGCATATTTAAAAAGTGATTGTGACTCTGAAACTATAATTGGAAACGAGAAAAAATGCTTTATGTTGTAGAGAAAAAAATTAATACGAAAACAAAATTTTGAACAATTAATTTTCTTATGTTAATTTGTTTTCTAGGTTATATAACTATAATTTTCCTAAGATTCTTGAAAAAATTCAAAAAGATTTTTGAAAATTTCCTGTATGTCAAATCAAAATTTAACAAAAAAATTAATCTTCGACCAAATAGTTGAATTTTCAAACAAAAAAGATTAATTCTCAACGAAAAATGTAAAAGTTGATATTGAGAACCAAAAAGATTTTTATTTTGAATCAAAAGCTGCTGAATTCATCCAAAAAAGTGTAATTTTCCAGAAAATAGCTCAATCCTCAACCAAGAAGATTAATTTTCATAGTTTTCCTCTGTTTTCATCCAAGAGGTTTAATTTATAACCAAGAAGATTAATTTTCTGCCGAAAAAACGAAATTTTAACAAAATAATTACATTTTCAATTAAATGGATGAATTTTTAACTAAAATTATGAATCTTCAACCGAGCAAGTGAATTTTTTTAAAAGTAGTTGAGTTTTTTTTTTAATTCTCAAAATTTTAGAAAAAATTCGATTCAGTTTAAAAGATATTTAGAACCTTCAGAAGTTCTTCAAATATCTTTTATCTTTTAAACTGAATCAAAATATTCCTAAAAGTTGAAAAATCTTTCAAAATAAAAAAATTGCCCTTAAATCTTTCAAATAATTTCGACATTGGTAGAAATATTTTGAAATGTTTGGATACGTTCATAAATTTTCTTTAAAAATTAATTTTTCAAAATAAAAAGACATTAAAAATTTTCCCAGAAATCTCAAGACAAGTTTTTTATTTTCTTGAAGCCTTTTAAGCTTCTTAAAAAGCTTCGAATCTGTTTTCGAAATCTTCACAAATTTACATTTTGTTTAAAATTTTTGGAAATATTTAAAAATTTCAAATTATTTTTTTTAAGATTTACAAAACTTTCAAACCTTCTAACTATCTTTAAAAATTATTCAACTTTTTCCAAAATGTTTCCCAAAATTCTGAAAAATTAAAAAAATGCCTTCAAATCCTCCAGATTCTGTTATGATATTTTCCAAATCTTTTGAAATATTCTCTTAAATTAGTTTTTCAAAACAAAAGACAGTTTAAGTTTTCCCATAAATTTCAAGAACATATTTTTTGAAGCTTCAAATTATTTATTTCAAAATATTCAAAAATGTGTACATTTAAAAAAAAATTTTGAAACGTTTTAAACTTTTAAATCAATTTTGAATCTTTTGCTATCTTTTATCTTGAAACCTTTTAAAATTCTTAAAAACTTTCTTTATTTTCGAAATCTTCAAAAATAACCTCACAATTCTCATAAACCTGAAACTTTCAGACTTTCTTTTTTGACAACAATAGTTTCGAGATAATTTCAATATATTAATCGAAAATGGTGCCATGCACTCTTTAATAATTGGACAAGTAGCAAAAAAACGCTACGCGCGCGCATACATGTTTTTAGGAATATCTCAAAAGACATGTTTAATTTTGTGGATCAACAATAAAAATTTGTTGAGATAAAAAACATGAATCTAAAATTTAAAATAAATTGAACACATTTTTCTGAACTCTGGGAAATTTTAATGTGTTTAAAATATTTGTAACTAAAAATTAGGAAAACTTTAGTTAATTAACAGATACTTTTCTCCTTTATATTTCTTAAACGGAAAACATTAACTTTAGTATTTCAAAGTGTTAATGCCCTTTCTTCTTCCATTGATTATTATTATTAGTAAATTATTAAATATATTATTCAGATAACATAAATGATATTTCAACCAAAAAAGATTTTAATTTTAAATTAAAAATAGCTGAATTCGTGCCAAAAAGACTAATTTTTAACAAAATAGCTGAATCCCCAACAACAACAGAAGTAATTTTCACCAGTTGCATTTTAAACTAAAAAAGGATTGAGTTTTTTCAAAAGGAGACCAATTTTAAATAAAACAGTTCAATTTTTTAACACGAAAATATGAATTTTTAATAAAATAGATGAATTTTCTATAAAAAAGACGAATTTTTAACGAAATAGTGACATTGTCAACCAAAGAGATGAATTTTTGTCTAAAGTGATGAACGTTTAGTAGAAAAAATTTATTTTTAACAAAGTTGTTGAATCCTTGACCAAAAAAGGTTATTTTTCAATCAGTTGAATTTTTAACTGTGAAACACAAATTTTCAACAATATAGTGGAATCCTCAACAAAAACAGATTAATTTTTAATCCAAAAAGACGAATTTGCAACTAAATAGTTCAAATTTTATTTTAAAAAAGATTTCTTAGTCATGAAAGAAAAAGAAATAACTCAAATTATTATTTTTGGGGGATAAATAATTTAAAGTACAAAATAAAAATCTCGAACAAACATTTATTTTTTAAGTTTATTTGTTCATTTGTTTTAAAGTTAAATAAATATATAATTTTCCTGAGATTCTTGAGAAAATTCCAAAATTGCCGTTAAATCTTCCAGATATTTTTAAAATCTGTAGAAAGTTTCGAAATTTTCATAATATTTTGAAATATTTTGAATCTTTTTCAATTTTTTTTTTTGAAAATTAATTTTTCAAAATAAAAAATAATTAAAAATTTTTTCAGGAATCTCAGGAAATTTTTTTATATTCTTGTAATCTCTCAAAATTCTCCAAAAGCTTCGAAATTTTTTTCGAAATCATTAAAAATTTCCATTTTGTTTAATATTTCTGTAAATCTTTTCAAAGTTAAAAAAAAATTTTAACCATTTTGAAAACTTTGAAACCTTCTAAATATCTTTTAAAATTCCTTCGAATTCTTCCAAAATTGTTCTTGAAATTCTGAAAAAATAAAAAATTTGCCTTTAAATTCGTAATAAAAAATCAGTTTAAGTTATCCCATGAATTATGAAAAATATTTTTTATTATCGTGAAATCTTTAAATTTTTTTTTTCAAATTTCATATAAAATTTTGCAATGTTACTAATGGAAAGATTTTACTCGAAAACCTTTCCCATTCCTTTTCGAAATTTCAGAAAATAATTAAAAATCTTTGGAATTCTTTGTCAATTTTCTCTTAAAAGTTATTTTTTGAAATCTTCAAAAACTTACACTTTATTTTAAATTTGTTGCAATTTTATCAAATTTCGAATTATTGTTTTAACTATTTTCAAAACTTGTAAACCTTCTAAATATCTTTTAAAATTATTCGAATTTTTCCAAAAACTTTCTTAAAATTCTGAAAAATTACAAAAATTGCCTTACAATCTTCGAGAATCGGTCATGACGATTTTATAAATCTTTTGTAATCTTTTAAAATCTTTCTTTATCTTTTGAAATGATTTTAAATATTCTCTTAAAATTAATTTTTCAAAATAAAAAATCAGTTCAAATTTTTCCATGAATTCTGAGAAAAATTTTTTTTATCATGAATCCTGAAGCTTCAAATTTTTTTTCCAAATATTTAAAAATGTACATTTTTTAAATCTTTTGAAATATTTTCAACTTTTAAATAATTTTGAATATTTTTAAAATTTCAAAATGTCTTAAACTTACTCGTATTTTTTATAAATCTTTGTAATGTTGCTAATTGAAAGATGTTGCTTGAAAATCTTTCCCATTCTCTTTCGAAATTTTATAAAATAATTAAAAATCTTTTGAAATCTTTGGAAATTTTCTCTTAAAATTTATTTTCAAAATAAAAAATCAGTTTACATTTTCCCAGGAATTTTAAGAAATTTTTTTATTATCTTGAAACCTTTTAAAATTCTTCAAAAGCTTCTTCATTTTTGAAATCTTGAAAAATACATTGGTTATTATTATTGAATATATATTATTTAGATAACCTTAAATTTCTCATAAACCTGAAGTTTGCAGACTTTTTTTCAAATGGCAAAACAAATTAAAGCTTCATCCAATCACGAATACGGGTTTTCCGTCAACAATAGTTTCAAATTGTTTCGAGCAATTTCGAGATGGTTCGAGAATTAATCGAAAATGGCGCCATGCTCTTTTTAATAATTTGATATAACACCATATATTTGGAAAAAATAATAGTGAGGGACACGTTACCGAAAGATATTTACACATATTCAAACGAATTTATTTTGATACCGAGTAAACCAGAAATAATTGGTACATAGGGTATTATGGGAAAAAATAGGCTTAGTGAAACCCTGCTCTCTAAATTTGAACCAGTGATATTTCACTGCTTTTTAGTGAAACTCCTTACTGATTTCAATCAGTGACCCATTCCTAACTATTTGAATCAGTGAGATTGTATTATGAATCAGTGAAAATTCTTACTGAATTGATTCAGTGAACCATTTCTCACTGATTCAAATTTAGAGAGTGTAATTAAAAAAAAATCTGCCTCTAAACACAAGCGTATTATATTCCAGGGAAAATTTCAAGTGTCTTCAAAAGTATTTCAAAAATATCTCATTAAACTCCAGGCCGCACAATACGGACAAGATTCATATTTCAAGAAAAAAGAATTTATAAAAATTGGGATGTCAACAGATTAAGACACCAAGAACAGTGAGAAAGATTGCACGATAAGAACAAAATGTATAATGTGCAACTGAAGCGCAAAGGTATAATTCTCAAATAAATTATTCCTGGGCCAGAAAGTGACGAGATTAAGTACCGAGATTTAACTTTTTTTAATACTTTTTTTTTACCGCAGTGCACCGCGATGGTAAGCTCAGCATATTTTTAAGTGGCGACGTTATAGCGTGGTGCTAATGGCCACGGCATAACCTGCGCTGAGCGAATGATATTATCCAAGGGAAAAAGGGTATAGTCAACAGTCGATTGAGGAAAAAAACCCATCGAGGAGATACCGTGGCAACACGCCCAAAAACTGATTTGGAAGAGTTATGAGGCGACCATTCTCTTTCCGTGTGAATGTAATGTGCTGATATTGAGTCACACACCGCGGTCTGCGAGAATTTTGCGAAAAAAAGTTGATAGCGTGCTACCTGCGGTCGACAAATCGTTGGGAGTGAAATACAAATTCATTTCGACATTAAACGGCCACAAAGTGTCAAATTAATATATTTCGTCTTGCTTTTAAAAAATGATAAATGAAGAGTGGCAGCACAAAACTAGATAACCAACAAAATCGGATTTTTTCAGGAGAGCGAAATAACATTCTGTAAATGGGAGTCACCATTTGAAGATAAAACCTCGGATAAAACAAAAGTTTATTCCCGGGCTGAAGTCTTTCTGAATTATGGTCAAAAAAATTATGATTAAAGAAAATTAGCCTGTTCCGAGAAATAGAATGTTGAAGTTTACAATCTCAAAGTCTCATTGGCCACAAATTGGAACAGGCTAGGCTGCGGATCGCGATAAAAAGTGCAATTTTTAGTTGAGGCGAAAAATACAAACTTACTACCGAGATACTAAGTTTGGATAGCGACTAAAAATCAATATGTTTCTTTATGAATGAATTTTTAACCACAACGTCGAATTAAAAAAAAAAATTAGAATTCAACTAAGAACAGTTGTATTTTCAACCAAATAGTTGAAGTTACAAGCTAAAAAGTAGAATTTGTTAGAAAAGAGTTGACTTTTGAATCCAAAGAGATGATTTAAAAAAAAATTTAATTTTCAACCTACAAAAATGATTTTAAACAAAATAGTAAAATGTTCAAGCAAAAAAATTAATTTTTTTATAAAACGATTGAGTTTTCAACCCGACAAGATGAATTTTCAACATAAAGATTAATTCTCAACAAAAACTGTAATAAATGATATTTCGTCTAAAAAATTTTGTTATCGAAATATTTATATTTTCCACCAAAGAGTTGATTTTTTAACAAAATAATTGAAGTTTCAACAAAATAGTTGAATTTTCAACTAAAAGCGTGCAGTTTTAACCTGCAAAGATCAATAATTCTCATCAAAAAATGTAATAGTTGCATTTTTAACAAAGAAAAAATGAAATTTCCACCAAAAGAGATCAATTTAAAAACCAAAAAGACGAATTTTTAACCAAGAAGATTAATTTTCTACCAAAAAGATGAATTTTCAGCAAAAGTTCATGAATTTTCAAACAAATAGTTGAATTTTCCACTAAAAAAGATCAATTTTCAACCAAAAATATGAAAATTAACAAATAAAGATTTTGCAGTCAAGAAAGAAAAAAAATTTCCTCCAAATTGTTGAACTTTTAAGCCAAAATACGAATTTCCTGTAAAACAGTTGAATTTTTAACCCGATTATGAGTTTCAACAAAAAAGTTAATTTTCAACCAAATAGTTGCATTTTGAACCAAAAAAGTGGAAATTTCAAACCACGGTGATTAGGTCTCCAGCGAAAAAAAAAGAATTTTCTACTATTTGGTTTGAAAATAAACTATTTATTTGAAAATTTAAGTATTTTGTTGAAAATTCTTTTTTCATTGTTAAAAATTGATTTTTTTATTTGGAAATGTAGCTCCTTTAAGTTGAAAATTCAACTATTTGGTAGAAAATTCATGTACTTTGCTGAAAATTCATCACTTTGGTTGAGAATTGCACTATTTTTAGATGAAAATTCAACTATTTGGTTGAAAATTCATCTTTCAGTAGAAAATTAATCTTCTTGGTTAACGGATTAGGGTCTTTCCACAAATTCTTTTCCCCTTTTTTGAAAAGTAACTTTTTTTTGTCAAAAATTCAACTAATTGGTTGAAAGTTGAACTACTTCGTTAAAACTTAATTTTTACATTCTCATTCTAATGAGAAGGTATTGGTTTTATGTAAAAT